>JAREIK010016889.1:0-375000 GCA_029783825.1 Sapria himalayana
AATTTTTATATAAATATAAATTACAAAATAATTTGAGTTAGATAAATATAATTTATATACATTATTTTTCATCAAAAAAATATAGATAAACTTTTTAAAAGTAAAAAAAAATTCAAAACAAAAATTTATTATATAATAATATATTTTGCTTTGTTCTGAATCATTTTAGGTTTTGTAATTATATTTTAATTGATATCTATCTTATTAATTTAAAATTTATATTATGATAATTTATTTTATTTATATTTAATTTATATGATATATAAATATAATGATGTTTATAACTAAATATTGTATTCACTTTTGAAAAAAAATTAAAAATTATTATATTTTCAAAGGTTATAACATTTGAAAATATCAAAAAATCTTAAAAATAAATTTTTTGCTATTATATTTTTTAAATAAAACCTATAAACTACTAAATGCATATACAGTTAAATCAATAAACTCCTAAACCCCATAATGTCTAAATACATAAACCATTAAACCTCTATATACTACTTAATAATTAATAAATCTAATTTTTATTTCTATTTATTATAATTTTAAATATTCATTTTAAATATTTATTAGTTTATTTTTATAGAAATATTTACTACAAAATAAATTATGAGTGCGGCAAAAATAATTTAAATAATTTATTTTTAATCAAAAAATATATATACACTAATAAAAGAAGTAAAAATTTAAAATTTAAAATTTAAAATTTATTATTTATTAATATATTTTAGTTTAATTTTGAATCAATTTGGGTTTTGTAAATATTTTTTAATTAATATCTATCTTATTAATAATAGTTTATTAATTTAATTTTTGATCATTATTATAATATCTATCAATAAAATTATTTATATTAAAATTATATGATATATAATTATTAATATTATTATAACTAAAGATTGTCTTCATATTTCAAAAAATTTTAAATATTATTATATTTTCAAAGGTTATAACCTATGAAAATGAGAAAAAATTACAAAATTTTTTTATATTATTATTTAAATAAAACCTATAAACCATTAAATGCCTAAAAACATAAATTGCTAAACTCCTAAATGACAAAACCTCTAAATAATTAAACCATAAAACTGGTATACATTAATAATAAATCATAAATATCATTTTAATTTGTATTCAGTATAATTATAAATTCTTAATTTATTTATTTATCAGTTTATTTTTATAGAAATATTAATTACAAAAAAAAATTATTAGTGAGACATATCTATTTTAAATTAAACCGGTATACCATAAAAAATAAATAATAAATCTCAATATTATTTTTTTCATTATAATTTAAAATATTCATTTTAATTAGTTATTTCTTTATTTTTATTTAAATATAATTACTAAATAAATTATGAGTTAGACAAATATAATTTATATAAATTATTTTTCATCAAAAAAAAATATAGTTAATCTTTTTAAAATAAAAAAAAATTCAAAACAAAAAATTATTATATAGTAATATATTTTATTTGTTTCTGAATCATTTTAGGTTTTGTTATTAATTTTTAATTGATATCTATCTTATTTATAATAGATTATTAATTTATTTTTTGATCATTATTAGAATATCTATAAATAAAATTATTTATATCGAATTTATATGATATATAAATATAATGATTATTATAACCAAATATTAAATCTACTTTTGAAAATAATTTGAAAATTATTATATTTTCAAAGGTTATGACCTTTGAAAATATCAAAAAAAATAAAAATAAATTTTTTGTTATTTTATTTTTAAAATAAAACCTTTAAACCACTAAATGCATACACAGTTAAATTAGTAAACTCATTGACCCCGTAATACCTAAATACATAAACCATTAACCTACTATATATTATATAATAATTAATAAATCTAATATTTATTTCAATTTATTATAATTTTAACTATTCCTTTTTATTATTTATTAGTTTATTTTTATAGAAATATTTATTACAAAATAAATTATGAGTGTGCCAAATATAATTTAAATAATTTATATTTAATCAAAAAAATTATATACGCTTATAAAACTAGTAAAAATTAAAAAATTAAAAAATTATTATCCAGTAATATATTTTTCTTTAATTTTTAATCAATTTGGGTTTTGTAAATATTTTTTAATTAATATCTATCTTATTATTAATATTTCATTAATTTAATTTTCATCATTATTATAATATCTATCAATAAAATTATTTATATTGAATTTATATGATATATAATTATTAAGATTAATATAATTATACATGGTATTCATATTTCAAAAAAGTTTAAAATTTATTTTATTTTCAAAGGTTATAACCTTTGAAAATCAGAAAAAATAAAAAAAAAATTTTTATTTTTATTATATAAATAAAACCTATAAACTACTTAATGCCTAAAAACATAAATCGCTAAACTCCTAAATGATAAAACCCCTAAATACATAAACCATTAAACCGGTATACCATATATAATAATTTATAAATATCATTTTAATTTGTATTAATTATAATTTTAAATATTTAGTTTAATTAATAATTAGATTATTAATTATAGAAAATTTAATTACAAAATAAATAATGAGTGAGACAAATATAATTTTAATAATTTATTTTTAATCAAAAAAAATTATAAGATATAAAAAGAAGTAAAAATTTAAAAACAAAAATTTATTATTAAGTAATATATTTTACTTTGATTTTGAATCATTATTGGTTTTGCAATTATATTTTAATTGCTATCAATCTTATTAATAATAGTTTATTAATTTATTTTTTGATCATTATTATAATATCTATTAATAAAATTACTTATATTGAATTTAAATGACTTATAATTATTAAGATTATTATTACTAAATATTATATTTACATTTGAAAAAAATTTAAAAATTATTATATTTTCAAAGGTTATAACCTTCAAAATTGATAAAAAAATCACAAAAATAATTTTTTTATTATTTTATTATTTAAATAAAACTTATAAACCACTAAATACCTAAACATTTAAATCTCTAGACTCTTAAACCCCCTAAATACTTAAACTATTAAACCTATATAACCTAAATAATAAATAATAAACCTCATTTTTATTTCTATTCATTATAATTTTAGAATATTCGTTTTAATTATTTTTTAGTTTATTTTTATAGAAATATTAATTACAAAATAAATAATGAGTGAGACTGTGGTGGATGATATGAATTTATTCAGTAGGCTCCTGACCAAGACTGAGGTGGAGGATGACAGCCTTGACTGTATCAATCACATTATCTCTGGAGAAGGACTATAGCTATTTATGACTAACACCTTAGAAGAGGTGTGAGAGGTGCTATTTGATATAAAGTCAGATAACATTCAAGGGACGAATTACTTTTTCTCATTCTTCTATAAGTCATGCTGGGACATAGTTAAATGTGATGTATAAGATGGTTGAGTTAGCTTCTTCAAGGAAGATTTGCTACCGAAATCCTTCTACAACATCATGATCTCTATATTCCGGAAGGAGAACCAAGCATATTGGAATGACTAGATACCGCTCAGACTTTGCAATGTGTCATATAAGATTAAATCCAAGATGCTAGATACGTGGAGTTAAGACATTTCTCCATAAGTGCATATCGGAGAATTAGGTTTGCTTTGTGCTGGGAAAAAATATTTTTAATAATATTCCTCTGGCATATGAAATGACTCACCTGATTTTCAAGGAAAAAAAGAGTTCAACCTGATCATTAAGCTTGATATGGAGAAAGCATATGATATGTAGAAAGCATAGGAACAAGCAGATTTCAGGCCAGCCCATTAACTTTTTGAAGGGTAGTTTTTACTGTAAGGAAAAAAACCTAAATGTAACTTCCCCATCACGTACTTGGTCATTTTCCTTTTCAAGGGGCACAACAAGAGTGTGTATTATGATAAAGTCTTGACGAAGTTCTATTCTCGAATAGAGTGTTAGTTGAACAAGTTGCTTTCGAATGGAAGAAATATATTGTTGATCAGGCACGTTCTCGTGTCTGACAGTCCGGGGATCGGTTTAGCTCTGTTCCTATTTCAATAAAGTTTTTTGCCTCTGAGAAATAACGCACAGCACAGTGCCTGACAGTCATAACCTACACCATTACTGATGTTCTGATAATTGATACCGGTAAGCTCTATTATAGTGGCAGACTTGTAATTTTAGGCCAACTTGAAGGAAGCTGTGTGAAAATAACACGAACATGAAGATGAGAATGCAAAAAACTAACCAAAGCAACAAGACCCTTCGCTTCTGAAGCATCTGTGTTTGCCTTGACAATAGCATCCTTAGCTGAAATGAGTTCGTAAAGGACCACTCCAAATGCATATACATATACTTTCAGAGAAACATCACCATATTGAGCATATCTGAACAGGACCGAACCTATTTTAGCTGCTCATTTATATGCACCAAACATCACCACACACACACACACACGCATACGCACATACATGCATATATATATATTGCGAATCTTGCATATGTTTTTATATTATTACCATGGTAAAAATAATGATAGATAAAAGAGAATAACCAAAATTCACAAATAGGTGTCAGGTAAAAAGTTGTCTTCAAGAAATATAGTATAAGAATTTCCGATATATCTACCGATATATCTCCGAAATATCCATAAATTCTAAGTATCTATATATTAATCTTGATCGACATATCTATCTTTGATTGATACTCATATAAAAACATACACCAATATATCTTTGATATATCCGATATATCCATAAAATTCAAGTACCGATATATCCATAGAAATCGATATCTTAATCCTTGAAAAAATGTAGATAAACTTATAATAGATCTTTCGGTACAAGCTAGTACCCAACTTAAATTTGAATATTCAGCTACTTGTATGTGTGCTAGAACTATCAAATACACTGAATGAGATTCTAAGCCTTACAGATTTCTTCACATATCTCAGTATGCAAAAAGATATGTGCATATAAATCTACCGATAAAAACCTAAAACAAAAAAGTAATTATAATGATCACATAATTAATATATGATATGATAATAATTATATAATTTACCTTTTCTATAATTTTCATGAAAGTAATAGAATCAACTTGAGTCGCATCTGAAAAAAATTATATCTTGATCAATCAGAATATTTGTTGAAAGAGAACTCAACAAACTAATTGTTGCGAGTGTATCAACTTCAACTACAACCCTCATATGTGATGAGACGGTATCATGGAGTAGATCATCAATATCTCATGAAAGTACGAATAGATGTTTTCCTTGAGTTGAATAACTCTCAACTCACCATATCACATTAACAAGATACCATATAAGTCTATACTATGTCCTCATATGTTTAGATATAAAACATAGGATGTTAATCCTTACTGACAATAATCTAGTGGGCGGGGTGAGAAACAACACTAGAGAAGGATGGGTCGTTACTGACAATACTCTAGTATACTCTCAATTATATATTAGATATATCAAAGATATATCGGTGTATATTTACATATAAGTACAAATCAATGCTAATTATATCATTCTTGACACATAAATTGATACTTCGAATTTAGGAATATTTTAGAGATATATCGGTAGATAATCAAAATTTTTTATCACTGAAAATTCATAACACTAAGATATAATATTATCATCTTATCTAGGGATAAGTGACTAAGAAGTTAATCAATCATACTTGATTATCTAGTGAGATATCATATCATAGAAAAGAAAACATACAGACTACAATCTATTTTGCTCAATCACAAATAAAATCTTCCTCGAAGTCTTATAATTCTACAAACAAATAGAAATAATTGATTAAAGACAAAAAAAATGAACACTGAGTTGCTAGAATAACAACTCACAAGAGATAAATATGAGAATAAATAAAATACGAGGAAGAGATGAACAACTAATAACATTTGATGACTTGTCATTTGATATCATATTTCTCAAAAAAAAAAAGGATGATGAACAAAGGGATTGGTAATTGTAATATAAGCAATAACTCCTTAGTTGATAATTCAAGAGTCTGAAGTAGAAATAAAAAACATAAGAATTAGAATACCTCGAGACTAAAAAAAATCTACTACTGACCAACTAGAATATCGCCCTTTGGTAGGGGTTACGATGTGAGAACTATGTGAGGAGCCTCGTTTGAATATACTAGTCAGACTATCCTCCTTAACTATTTGTAATGCTCAAGTTTCCTCCTTAAAATAACTCCAAATAATTATTTCTAATATGATCCATCTTTTTGCTGTGTGTGCATTGAATTGAGTTCTCATATTTTTGTCTTAGTTATAACTAATAAACAAGCAAAACATCTCTTTAATGTTTCTCAACCTACCTCGTATAAATTAAATTGCTCGGTGACATAATATGATCAATTTTTCGACATCCCCACTAGTTAAACTACATGTATCATACGTGAGAGGGTGTTTAGGTTGTGTTTCATTTTATTTGTTTATTTTCTTCTCACTCCTTTTCTCTCTCATTCCTCCCCCCCTCCCAACCATTGTGAAATCTTAAGGGGTTTGGCCTCCAACCACATACAACACTAAAGAATTATTAGGAAAATATCTTACCTTTAATGAGGATAAAAAACTCAAGGGGCTATTGTCGGCATTGGGAATCGATCCTATAACAACGACCATCGTCCCGACAAGAAGAGAGAGTGATCTAGGACCACTATATTTTTCTCTTTTTTTGCTGTTATACCCAAGGATTAAAATGTCAATTTCTACAGATATATCGATACTTAAATTTTAAGGATATATCGGATATATCGAAGATATATCGGTGCGTATTTGCATATGAGCACAAATCAAGGATAGATATATCAGTCTTGACGGATATATCGATACTTAGAATTTAGGGTTATTTCAGAGACATATCGGTGAATATATCAAAAATTTTTATTACTGATTATACTTATACCATATTAACAAGTTGAAATAAAAATCACCTCAACATGTAATTATTAGGTGAAAACACTAAACACAAAAAGAAGCGAACACGACTCTTCAAAATACATGAAATAAAAATAAAAAATTACAAGATAGATGGTTTATTTTTAATTATAAGTATTTATTATTTCAATTCACATATTCCAAAAAGAGAGAGAGAGAGAGATCTAAGCTCGTGTCTTACTCTGGTGGCATATATCCGAATGTCCCAACTAGGCGCGAGGGAAGAGCTGCCCCGCCTACCTCGACGAGCTTCGTCAAGCCAAAATCAGCAACCTACGTTGGAAACACCACAACACCCACATAAATCAGCATCGATGTGGATGGCACTCACTGAGGGAACAACCACACACACCTTGGCATGGAAGTCCTTGTCGATCAATATATTTGCAGATTTAATATCTTGGTGTATATAAACAGGAACAGTGTGCTCATGAATATACTCGAGACCCTGAGCGGATTCGATAGCAATTTGTACTCGAGTGGACCATGGCAAAGGGTCCGGCCCTGAAACCAAGAACAGAGCCATCCAAATCACAATAATTCACCGCAAGCCAGGCAAAAGATCAACACGTGCATTCTCACCAGACCCCCGCAAATGGTAACTCAAGTTTCCGTTCTCAATAAACTCGTAAACCAAGAAAAGAAAACCCTCCACACAATATCCAATTAAACTGACCTACAACGAATAGCACACGCAGCATCCATACGTAATGCATAAGATGAGCGAAGGGGCAAAGTGGGAAGAAGTCCCCAAACAACACATAAATTTACTCCAAAAATTATTCTAAATAAAGCATCTGTGTCACGGGTTGGCAACAACGCGAGGTCGAGTGGAACATAAATTTTTTATGTGACGAAAATGCCCCTGGGCCTACCATGAAAGCTTACGCTTAACCAATATTCATATGATAGAGTGGAGGTGAGAGTTACCAGGTTCACATGATGAACATGTGTTAGAACCTACAACTCAGCAATGAATTCCTTTGAGAACCGCATGTCCATCCTCTTGTTTGCTGCTTTCTACGAGAACAAGTAGGAAATGAATTACGCCCGTAGTAAGGCGCAGAAGAGAGTTCTTGCAAGCATAATGAAAACAATGCGAAGTATTGACAATCACCGCAAAAAAAAAAAGTTGCAGGAATAATGGAAAATAATATTTCCCAAATTCATTTATTTTAAACTTTAATATTAAATTTCGTATCCCACAACATCACCATTAACATTCCCAACTATAAAAATAATATTTCCATTTGAATCTACCTCATAGAGTATTTATGAGTATTAATTTTATTAATAATTGTTCTTTATATGAAAATAATAGAACACTTAAATAAAGCCTTGAAGTATATATTTCTTGAAAAATCTAGTACTCAAAGATAATACAAATACTTTTTATTCTTTACCATTGCATGCTTAGGTGTTGATAAGTGCTTATGTTATCCTTTTTGAACATATTATTTAGCGCTAAATACTTAGAGCATTACTAGGAAAAAGGGGCACGCATGCTATTCAAGCCAAAGAAGAATCTACCAAAGAGTTTGATAATCTAGAAATTAGCTCCTCTGATCTTGACCTTTTGATTATCATCAGGAAGTGGATGGCTTTTGACAAAGGGTGAAGTATATTAATACACCAAAATACTATCCACACTACTACAAAATGAGATATTCAATTGACACTTACTACTTTAAAGAGCCAAAATTTAAAAAATTAGCCATGAGACATGTCAAGACAAATAATCAATTTGAAATTAATATGGTAATTGACCAACCAAACAAAACTGACAGTAGAGAGATGATATCAAAAGATATTATAACTCATAAGAGGATTTCTAATAGAAAAAGATTAAGTAATTATAGCACCCGACCTATAGAGATGCATAAATGATTCCAGATGTTAGAGTTAGAAGAATAGCAAGAGGTGGATCCATTTGAAGAAGATAGTCCAGATGGACCCAACATGACGACTAACTTGGTATGGTAATTGTTCCTTATAAGCATGCCCATCAATATAAGGTAGGAGGAAGACAAGGAGAAATGGGTAGACAAGATGGTTCTTTTCACTACTTGCTAGTAAAGGTTAATACTTTTTGAAGTAATTATAAAAGAGTGAGCTTAGATATGTCTCTAGCAGAAGAAATATCTTCTATGAGCAATAATGAGGAAAATACTAGAACTAAAGTATTATCATATGGCTTGCCAGAACATATCCCCCCCATATGTAGTTTGTATGATGAAATAGAGTACCTAGTGGACATCCAACTCACAAATCAGGGTTGAGGAGACTTCTTATCCTCTACCTAAGGGGATATAGATAAAATCTCTAAGAATGAAATAGATAGTTTGGACTTTGAAAATCCGAACTATGTTTAAGTCCTATTTTTTATTAGTAAGCATGAATCAATGAGGAGGTTAACTCTTAAAAATTGGAATATTTCCAAACAGAGAGAGAGAGAGAGAGAATGATACTAGGAAGATGAGTGAAATATCGAAAAAGAAAGTGAGTACATCTATGATAGAAAGCTCAACACACAACCATGATGATCCTTATAATAATCCAAACAATAAATCACAAAGTGGTGATCTTGGCAATTATCTTTGTAGTCATCTTCTATGTTATCTACAAATACTTAAAAAAAGATAGAAATAACTGCAAAAATCACATGGTGATGATCTTGGCAGTTATCAAATCATTCCTTAACGAAACTAGATTGGAAGATCTTAATATTAAACTAAACAATATTTCAACTTGGAATAATCCAAACAATAAATTTTGTATATTATAGAAAGAAGAGATTGATGTGAATTTTGTAGTTGATGAAATACAAGCTGTACATTTAGACATAACAAGTGAGTTGGGAAACATTGTTTCTACCTCACTATCATTTATGCCAAATATAGCATACTAGATGGGAGAGAATTATGGACTTGACTTCATAATTTTTTTCAAGGAATGAGCTAACCTTGGTGATGAGAAGGAAGGTGGAAGACCTTCAAACCCTATGCCTATGGAGGACATTAACAACTGCATTTTTTGATAGTGAGCTGATAGATGTCAAATTCAAAAGATCTAAGTTTATGTTGATGACCAAAAAATCTGGGCAAGATTAAACAAGATCCTAATAAATTATGAATGGAATGACATATAAATAGGATGACCTTAGATTACTCTCATATTCTGATTGAATGAAGCAATGATAGAGTAAAATAAATCTCGTTTAGATTTCAATATATATGAGTAAAATACAAAGGCTTTCATGAGTTCATGAATACAAACTTGAATAATCCCAAAAATGAACTTGAGCTAAGAAAATGAGCTCATAAACTCTTTTGAATAAAACAAAGCATTTAATTTTTGAATATAAAAGTTTTAAAAGATATTTTGAAAAATATTAATAAGGCGAAGGATATTATTATAAAGGTGGAATATGAACGAGACTTGACAAAAATAGAGGAGAGCAGAGAAAAACTAAATGATGCTAGAAATGAATTAGAGAATATGTTTCTCATTGAAAAAATTTATTGGAAACAAAAATTTACAATAATATGACTTTAAGAAGGAGACAATAATACAAAATTATTCTATTTCATATCTAATAGTTAAGGAATGAGGATTACAACTTATTAACCAACGAATAGAAGATTAGAATGTCAAGTGTAACTTTCTATCAAATACTCATGACAAAAGATAAGATGGTAGAAAATAGTTTAGAGTGTATCCCCTAGGTGATCTCAAATGAGGAAGAGTAGTAGCTTTGTAGATCTCCAATATTAGAAGAAGTTAAAAAAGTAATATTTGTCATCAAATTAGATAGTATGATCTACATAGACATATTTTCTTCTTTCTTATATAAGACTTGTTGGGAAATAGTGAAGAGAGATGTTTGAGAAGATTGCATGAGTTTATTCAATGATGAAGACTTCCCAAAATCATTCTGTCGTAATATGCTATCATTTTATCCCAAAATGATAACCTAACAACGTGGAAGGATTATAGACTAGTAAGTCTATGTAATGTATCGTATAAAGTCATTTTTAAAATATTGGTCTTTTGAGTTAAAATAGTGCTCCATTTGTGTATCTCAGAGAATCAATCTAGTTTTGTACCATGAAGAAATATATTAAACAATATACTACTAGCATAGGAAATGACTCATCTCATCTCGAAAGATATTAGAGGTGGAAACTTGATTATTAAATTGGATATGAAAAAATCATATGATAAGGTCGATTGATCTTTTCTAGGAAGGGTGTTGACTAAATTTAGATTCACTACTTAATGGGAGAGTATGATAGACTGATATGTTTCACATAATTGATTTTCAGTTATAATCAATGGTGAAGTGGCCAGTTTCTTCTAATCCACTTGGAGACTATGACAAAGTGACATCGTATTACTAGCCCTTTTTATTTTAATAATAGAAATATCTCTAAAAGGCTAAATAAACTTTATGAAAAGAATCAAGGTGTGAGATATATGTCTGAAAATCATGTGATTATAAGTCAATTAGCATATGTGGACAATACCATGATATTTACCAATGAGATGAGTAGCTATATTTGAAAGGTTAAGAAAATACTTCAAAATTACGAGAAAATTTTGGGTTAGATAGTCAATTTCCAAAAAAGTAAATTTTACTGCAAAGTAAAAACCAAACCCAATAGGATTGAAAGAGTTGAAAATTTTACTCTGAATGGAGAAATAAGATTTCCCATCACGTATTTGGGCTATCCTTTATTTAAGGAAAAAAATAAGAGAAAATATTTTAATAATATTCTTAATAAGTTATGAAATAGAATCGAAGGATGGTAAAATAAATTGCTATCCAAAGGAAGAAAATTTTTTTAGTTAAATACATCCTTGCCTCAATTCCAATATATCCTATTCACGATCAAATTGCCGCTTATGATTATTATGATAATTGAAAGATATATGTTCAAATACTTATGGGGTCATAGAAAAGACCAAAAATATTTGAGATGAATAAAATGAACAAATCTATATAAGGCAAAAGAAGAAGATGGATTAGAATTCAGAAAAATAAAAGATATATCGAGAGTGATGAAAGTAAAATAATGGTGGGAATTTTACTCTAAACAATCTCTCCTCAAAAGATTTTTGAGGGAAAAAATACTATGGTCCGGGATTCCCAAACAGAGAAGAAATATTATTGTATATAGTTTGTTTTGATAAACTATTTTGTATAACAAAAATATTTTCTGTTTCAATATTTTGTTAGTGTAGGAAATAAAATATTAAAAGGTTTGGAATATAGCAATAGCACAATAACGGGAGTCCCACTTTCCGGTCAATGGGCTGAAGAAAATTTTAGAGTATAACTCGATCCATCCAAGTGATCCAACATGCTATGTTATTGATATCGAAAAACTATTTAATATAAATTAATTTTTATTTCTATATTTTGCTGTTGCCAATTTATTGTAGAACTATTCATTTTCATCTTCTCCTCTCTATGTGATTTTTTTTTCATGATTGCTATATTTGTAAGATATTTATTTGGTTATAATCTATAAATACATAAGCATTTTTCTAGAGGATGTAGCTAGTCGTATTGAACGACTAGTGAACCATATTATTTTCTGTGTTTTTAGATTATGGTTTGATTTTTTGCTGTGGTTTTGGATTGTGGTTGTGGATATATCATTTTTTTTATTTTCTTCTTCTTTTGAATCTATAAAATTACAAATATTGGAAGCAGAATTACCAAATAGATGAATAGACACCTTAACAAAGAAAATGATAAAAAAGAAAAATTCCCAAACAAAGGAGTATATAGACTAGAAATTGGAAAAGGGGGAGATATCCTTTTAGCATGATAAGTGGCTATAGCCGGAAATGATAAGCACACCCACACTTACAAGCCTCCCAATACTTTTATGAAAAAATTTTATATGGAAACAAGTTGGATATTGACAAGCTAAAAAATATAGTTCTCCCTAGAATGATGGAGATAATTATCAAGGTAAGAATAACTGGTGGATAAAGCGATATGATTACCAAATAAAGGCATATTTACTTTTAAATTTTTGTAAGAAATATTTCATACTAAGGAAAAAATAACTATGGATCGCATTAGAATACGACATAAATATATTCCACCAAAAAATTTCACTTTTCGGTTGATAATTTGTAAATAATTTCAAACCCAATTGAAGATATATTAAGCCAAAAAAAACTTTAACTTTGATTCCAAATGTAATAATTTTCTAAATGAAGAATCATGTATTCATTTAATGTTACATTGTGAAGAGTCCCATAAGATCTGACAGAATTATTTTTTCAATATGTACCCTAAACTATATGATTAAACAAACACTCAAACTAGTCAAACCAACAAATATAAAAATCTCTATGGAAATACCATGGATCAAAAGATATATTTAATTCCTGATAATGTAGGAAATATGGAAAAAAATGATATTATATGGACAGATAAAAAATTTTTACTAGAAAGAATAATATTTTGGATAAATTCTCTAATCAAAAACATAACATTAGCACATAACCCAAAAATTAAAAAATAGTATAAATATAGGATAATTGAAAAGCCTAAGATAAGAACTATAACATGTAATAAGGAGAAGATTAAGAAAGAGAGCTTGACAATATCTGTGGGGCCATGTACAATGACACAACAGGTAAGACAAGTGTTTTATTTGTAATGTTGATGTCTCTTCAAAGCCGCATGTATAGAAAATATGAAGGAAATAAAAGAAGAATACACACAATGGAATCAGCTAAGAAATTATGAGATAAATCTAAAAGGACAAGGCATATCAGAGAATAAATGAAATTCACCAAAATGTTAACTTTTAGCTTATTATTTCTCTGTTAGATTTATTTCTATTATGGTTACTTTATAGTTTTATGTATATTCATGATGCATAAAACTGATATGGTGCTTAGGACTTAGCGTGTTGGCTTAAATTGACCAACTTTTTAGTCTTCTACAAATTATGCGTGTTGTTTTAATAAAGTGATGTGTTTAAAAAATTGTATACTTAAAATTATAATGAAAAAAATTAAGATTTATAGTTTAGGGTTTAAGGTTTAGGTGTTTAGCGGTTCAATGATTTAAGGGTTTAGAGGTTTAGGTGTTTATGGGTTTACTAGTTTAGTTAAAAAAATTAACTAAGAAAAAAATTAATTTTGTGAATTTTATCTAATTTTTGAAGGTTTATTGTTTTGTTTAGCCTTTAGAAATATAAAAAATTTTAAAATTTTTTTAGCCTTTAGAAATACAGTAATTTTGTCTCTTAGTTGAAAAAATCAACTAAGAGTTTTTGGTTTATTGTATTGCCTTTGACAATATAAAATTTTTAAATTTTTTTTTCCAATCTGAATTCAATATTTATATTTTAGTTATAATAACCTATAATATATTATGTTAATTTTAATATAAGCTAGTTTCTTGATTTATATTATAATAATGAGCAACAAAAAAATCAATAAACTTTTATAAATAAGAAATATTTATTAAAATATATTTTCAATACTTAAAATCATTCAAAATTTATGTAAAACATATTCTAAATAATACTTTTTGACTTTTAAATTTTTGTTTCTTTTTATAAGATTATATAGTTTATTGATGATAATCAAATTTTTTCAAATAATATTTTCATCACTAATAATATATTTTGTAATTCATATTTCTGTAAAACACTTTATAAATAATTAAAATATATAATTATAATTATAATGTTTACAAAAAAAATGAGACTTATGTTTTATGGTTTATGGGTTTAAGGTTTTTGGTGTAGAGTAATTCAGGGTTTTAGGGAATTAGGGTTTTAGGGATTTAGGTTTTTAGGGGTTTTTGGCGTTCGTTTAAAAAATAAACTAAAAAAAATTCATTTTGTGAATTTTGTCTCAATTTTGAAGGTTAAAGCCTTTAGAAATACAATAAATTTTAATTTTTTTTATATGAATTCAATATTTATACTTAATATTTTAGTTATAATGACCTTAAGAATAATGCTTCATGCTAATTCAATATAAGCAAGTTTCTTGATTGATATTATAATATTAATCAAAAAAATAAATTAATAAACTATTATAAATGAGATAAATATTTGTTAAAATAAATTTACAATACATAAAATAATTCAAAATACAAGTAAAACATATTACTAAATGATAATTTTTGACTTTTAATTTTTTTATTTTTTATAAGATTATATAGTCTCTTGTTAATAAATAAATTTTTTCAAAGTATATTTGTCTCACTCATAACATATTTTGTAATTAATATTTCAATAAAAATAAACTTATAACTAATTAAAATTATAATGATGACATAACATTTGAGATATTTATAGAGTGTTGGAAGTGAAACTGTGATCGGAATTCCAAACCAAACTGTCTCTCCTTAATAGGTTTTTGAGGGATAGATATTGTGGATCGAGATTTCCTGACATGAGAAAGAGATATATTAACACAACGACGTGGAAAAGAATTAAGAAAGAGAGTACGATGATGGAGGAATCTATTACCTGGAAGTTGGGAAGCAGAAATATATCATTTTGGCACGATGAGTGGCTAGAGTCGGAAAAACTAGGCTCATTTAGGTTGATAGGTCATTCCAAAATACCTGTCAAAGAGTTTTTCAAAGGGACGATTGCGATATTGATAAGTTTAATAGTCATTTCTCCTAGTCTGGTGGAACGAATAATGAAGGTTAGGAGAGGACCGGTGGACAAACTAGTTTGGCTACCTAACCAGGGAGCATTTACATTCAAGTTAGCCTGGACATTATGCGTACCATGGGTGACCTGGTATCAAATCATATAAGAGTTTGACATAATCATATTCCTATACAAATTTCTATCTTTAGTTGGTGCCTATTGAATAAATTTATACCAACAGATGATATACTAAAGAATAAGGACTTTTACTTGGTATCCAAGTGTAGTAATTTCCATGATGAAGAAACATATATTCACTTGATGCTCCATTATGAGGACTTACAACATGTTTGGAAAAAATATTTTTCAAGTTTAAATACCTTGAATGTTATGATTAAGCAAGATTTTAAACTTGACAAACTGACAAACTTGATGCTCCATTAAGCAAGATGTTATGACTAAGTAATGATTAAGCAAGATTTAGTCGACAGAATCATCTTCGGGATCAATGCTTTAGTAAAGAATATTCTATTATCGTGTGAGCCCAAAATTATATGGTAAGAAAAAGGTAGCTCCATGTCATTATTACTTTTTATTGTTGTAAATCTGACTGTTCTTTTGAGTACTGGTCATAAGTCAGCAGTATGTTAAAATGATTGTGCGGGAGTTGTGAGCTAGAGAAGTGACAAGAACTCATATTATTTTTCTTTGGGTTTTTTTTTTTCTATTTTTGCATTTCAGGTATGAGATAGGTTGAGGATAGCTAGGCGGATGACTGCATATAAGTGACTCAAAGTAGGATATGTGGAAAGAAACTTGTCAGAGTTGTTTTTACTTATGTTTACATTTTTAATTTCTTACTTTAGCTTATCTCTTGTGGCACATCTTTTGTTGTAGTTTTACATGTATTTTGTGCATAGAATCAAATGGTGCCTAAAATTCAACAGGTTTGCCCAAATTGGAGCACCTTAGCTATATTTGTGAAATTTTGTGTGTTTAGTAATATAATTTTGTTTAAAAAATTATAATGATGACAAAAAATGAGATTTGTGGTTTAGGATTTAAGATTTATGGTTTACGATTTAAGATTTAAGGGTTTATGAGTTTATAGATTTAGGAGTTTATTGGTTGATGATTTATGGAATTAGGCATTTAGGGTTTATGGGTTTAAAGATTTAAATATTTAGGGGTTTAGGTGTTATTAGGGGTTTATGAATTTTTGTTTAGGGGTTTAGGATTTAATGGTTTTGGGAATTAGTTTAAAAAATGAACTAAGAAAAAAATATTCATTTTTGCAAATTTTGTATCATTTTTTAAGAATGTAGCCTATGAAAATATAAAAAATGTTCATTTTATTTAATATAAATTTAATATGTATACTCAATATTTTAGTTATAATAATCTAATGAAAATTATATCATGCTAATTTACTATGAGCTAGTTTCATGATTGATATTATAATAATGATCAAAAATTAAATGTCGAATGCTGATGTGCCTTGAACCTTTGGAAGTATTCAGCCTTTCCTTACTTATAGCTACACTAGCCTATGCTAACGTGACAATTATGATACCCACATTCTCTATGAAGGTTTGCTAGTCAATGACTATTGGTGGTTGGCCCTTACACCTAAACTTTCATATTAAGTTATGAAACTTGTAACAAATTTTAGTAATAGGTAATCATACACCTAACCTCGATACCAATCTATTACATCCTCAATCCCTAGAGGGTCTCATTCATTCATCACATAATAAAAATATGCAATAAAATAATATTTTTATTTTCTTTCAAATGTTGCTTACACATTTTTTTTTGTTCATTTGCTCGGCTGAATAAAAAAATACATAATATATAACTCAAGCCACAACAAATTTCATCATATTTGTGATCTCACATGTGGGTCTATCATCTGTACTGGACCTATACATGAAAGAGTGTCCCACAATAAAGTGAGCAAAGATTAGAAGAGATAAATTCTTTTAAGGTTACTCCCCACCTAAGTTCACGTAAAAAAATCATATGCACATATCAATCCCCATTTAAGTAAAATATTTATATAAATGTAAATATAGATGGAGCATTTTTATACCTATATTCCGAGTCTCACCGACTCCTCCACACGTGTTGAAGCCAAGCGTGATATTATATATATATATATATATATATATCAGCTATACTCCAAAAAATAATGTACTTTATCCCAAAAATAATATTGGACATTTTCCGAAAAATACAACGTAACTCAATTTAGACATTGTTCCATTTCTAATCCACATAAATAATATCTCTTATAATTTTATATATATCTACCATGCACACACTCATTTATTTGTGATATTTTGTATATATAAAATACAATTATGTCATTTATGATTAAACTATGTTTCATACATAATTATAACTACACAAATATAAATCACCTTATAATTAAATATTCACAATTTAATTTCTAAAATAATTTTGAATTAAATTATAATTTACGACCATTTATGGCTCATAAATAGAAAGAAATTTCAATAAGAGAAAAACTTCTATCTTTTGAAATATTCAAAATTGAAATTTTTGGAATTTGATGCTAACATAAAGCTCTCATCGTGTAGAGCAACTTTTGTTCTTAGACTATTTTGTTCCGATACCAAAATAATCAACTAATTACAAAAGAACTTATATAGTTATTTTTTTTCTCTCGACACTAAAACCTCTATCTCTTTGATTTCCATCTTTTTCACCTTTTCTCATTTTCATATTCGTTTCTATTTTTTTATTTGTTTTATTATTATTTTATCAAAATAATAATAAAAAAACAAAACCCCCTTTTGACACCTTTGTTGCGCATGCGCACATCCATGTTTATTATTATTATTATTATTATTATAATTAATAATATTTAAAAAATTACTAAATTTTGACAACCTAACAATTCGATTAAAGTTGTCATAAGAGTTATATTTTGCAAAAAGAATTAAATGGTGAAGTCTATTTTATCATCCGGATTCTTATAAAAGTTCATATTTTTCTTATAGCAAAATTACCAGTTTACCTTTTTTTTCCAAAAAAAAAATCATTATATTTTTTTATTTACTTTTTTTTGGGTTTCACATTCACACCATTAATACATGCGCAAGGTTTAATAGGAAGAGGTACTATGTGTTTCCTCTCGCAAATAGTTGAAGCACGACAAAGAACAACGCAACTAGTTGCACTTGCTCCTTAGTGTTTAGCCTTAAAGAGAATGAAAAGATATTACCCATAGATTTACTTGGAAAGAAAAGTATGATACAAAAAAAAAGAGTCAGGATAAAAAGAACCTTGGTTAGTCATGTTCTTATCAACATCTAAAGGTGTCAAATGGGTGGGGGGCGAGAAGGTTAGCATGCCTATTGTATGTGTGTGCTGATTTTAGTCATTGAGAGCCCAATGACTATGTGTAGGCAAGTGCAGTGCAGCACCCTAAATAAAGGTTTCGAATGATCCACCCTATTCACATGGTAGGTTTCATTAAAAAAACCCACCAAGTGCACGTGATATATTGATTTAAAAAAATAATTATTATTTAAAAAAATAAGTCTAATGGGCTAGGGTATGGGCCAAGTGGACGACATCTAGCTTCCCCCTATTCTCGAGTCACAATTACTATGCTGGTGGACCATGCCAGTTGGCGAGACATGTGGGTCATGCCTGGCCCAGCACGAGACATAGCAGCCTTTGGCCCAACATGGAAACCTTTGGCCCATCACGACATGAGCCATGCCCTGGGCAAGCACGACCCAGTTTTAAGCATGATTCTGGACAATGCTATGGCATGATAAGAATGACTCGGTTCGATCGTTCTTGGGCCACCCGACCCACTTGACACTTCTATCAACACCAGTATAAGAAATTTATAGGATCACATGTTTCTAATCAACCTACAAATTTTGGACTAGCTCATACTACTAATAGTCTAGTAGATTTAAAAGAATTGAAGCTTTAGTTGTAAGAGTTGTTAGATAATTAATTTTTTTGTCTGAGTGTATTGCCAAGGGGAGCACAAGTGCTCTTTGTTAAGAAGAAAGATGATATAATTTGTTTATATGATGATTATAGGAAATTGAATAAGATATCCATAAATAACAAGTACACATTACCTAGGGATTGATGACTTATTTCACCAATAAAAAGGTGCAAGTATTTTTTTTTAAGATTAATTTATAACCTAAATATCATTAGTCAAGGTTTGAATACTTCATATTGGTGGTCTAGAATGAAGAGACATATTTTAGAATTTGTGACCAATTGTATGGTGTGTAACAAAGAGTGAATGTAGAATATCAAGTTCTTTTTGGACTATTTCAACCTATTAAAATTTTCGAGTGGAAATGAGACCAATCACAATGAATTTTGTGATTGGATTACTAGTGACAAAAAGAAAAAATGGTTTAGTTTAGGTCATGGTACACTGATTGATTAAGTCAGTTCATGTCCTACCTATGAGAACTGTGTATTTACTTGACAAGATGAAATAACTCTACTTCAAGAAATAGTTTGGTTACACAAGAATCCAATGTTAACCATTTCGTAAAGAGATTAAAGATTCACATTGAGATTTTGAGGAAAGTTGCAAGAGACTCTAAGCACTAAATTGAATTTTAGCATAACATTCTACTGCTAGACAGATGGACAATCATAAATAGTGATAAGGTGTTAAAAATATGTGAAATCCTAAAGAAAAAAAAATGAATAAATAAAAAAATATGATTTTTTTCTAGAAAAAAATGAGCAAAATAATAATTTTACAATAAGAAAATAAGCTGAAATTTTTAGAACCCTAATGATAAAATAGATGTCGTTATTGAATTCATCTTGAAAAATATAATTTCATTAAATTCTGAGGAAATCAGAATTTATTTATTTTTTTAATTATTTAAATAATAATTAGAACAATTAGGAAATTAAAAAAAAACAAAAACACAAATGAAAAGACAACGCCATGACGTCAGCATGTGGGTGCACATGTGCGGTCCAAGCATCAAACAGAAAAATATAATTATAAGTTTTTTTAATATATTATTTTAGTAAAATAATAATTAAAAAATGACGAAAATCTAGAAAATAGGATGATGAGAAAATAAATAAAAACATACTTCAGGAGAGAGAGACACAGTGCAGAGGAAAAAAAATAAAAGATCCGTTGATTTTCTTTTGATCATAACGTATTATTCAGGAGTCAGAATAGAATAGTCCAAGAAAATTGCTCTATACGACGAGATCTTCAGTTTAATATCAAATTTATAAAGTTTTTGTCAAATATTTTGAGAGACTGTGGTTTTCTCCTATCATAATTTTTTTTTCTATTTAAAGGTCACAAATGATCATGTTTTATATTTTAATTCATAATGTTAGAAATTTCATTGGGAATGGTAAATTTGTAAAAAATTTTTGGTATTTTGGTTAGTAAAATACACTATTGTGTGAACTAGGTTTGGATAGGTATAACTATGTTTTGAACGTGGTTTTTAATTATAATTGACATATTTGTATTTCATACGCACGGGAACATTCCATATAAATGGGTGGGTGCATGATACACACACACGCACGCACAGACACACGCACACACACACACACACAAATATATAAATTGTATTTTGCGAACTCGAATTGGGACAACATTCATACTAAGGTGCATGATATTTTTTCAGAAGCATGTCTAATATAAATATGCGAACTCAAATTGGAACAACATCCAGCTAAGGTGCACGATATTACACGGTATATTTTAGAAAATATCCAAGGAAAAATTTCTTTTATTAGAAAATGTCCAATATGGTTTCTTAGAGGAGATCCATATTTTTCGGAATAATTCCAAAAATAAATAAATAAATAAATAAATAAATAAATAAATATATATATATATAAATATATAAATATATAAATATATAAATATATAAATATATAAATATATAAATAAATAAATAAATAAATAAATAAATAAATAATATATATATATATATATATATATATATATATATATATATATATATATCTACATCTATATATAATATATCATACTTGGCTTCAACATGTGTGAGAGAGTCGATGAAACACTGGAATATATGTATATAAATATTTCATCCATAATTACATTCATATAAATATTATACTTAAATGGGTTTTGATATATAAGCATGATGTTTTATGTGCACTTAGATAGAAAGTAGCCCTGTAAGAGTTTATCTCTATTGAGCTTTGCTCACTCCGTTATGGGACCCCTTTCAGGTACAGGTCCATGACAGATGACAGATTCACGCGCAGGATCGCACGTGTGAAGGAAAGTTAGTTATGGCTTGAATAATATACTATGTATTTTTATTCTGCTGAGCAAATAAAATAAAAAAAATGTATGTTACATTTGAGAAAATTTTATTTTATTGTATATTTTATTGTGTGATAAAATGGAATGGAACCCCATGGAGGATGTGGCGTTACAATGAATTTTGTGATTAGATTACTAGCGACAACAAGAAAATATGGTTTAGTTTAGGTCGTGCCACACTGATTGACTAGGTCAACTCATGTCCTACCTGTGAGAACTGAGTATTTACTTGACAATATGGCAAATCTTTACATCAAGAAATAGTTTGGTTACAAGAGATTCTAATGTTAACCATTTCATATAGAGATCAAAGATTCACCTTGAGATTTCGAGGAAAGCTGCAAAAGACTATAAGCACTATATTGAATTTTAGCGTAACATTCCACTTCTAGATGGATGGACAATTATAAATTGTGATTAAAGTGTTAAAAAATATGCCAAGAAGTTGTGTGATTGATTATGATGGTAGTTAGGATAAATATATCTCTCTAGTTGAAATTGTGTATAATAATAACTTTCATTCAATTACCCTTGATTTGAGTAAAAAGACTATAGAATGGGAAAATGAATAAAAAAAGTTATAAAATCTTCATGGATATACAAGAGTCTTACGCTGACTTGAAGAGAAAGGACATGCAAAATGAGATCGATGAAAAGGTATTTTTGAAAGTTTCTCATTGGAAGAAAGCTATGAGATTCGGGATAAAAGATAAGTTAAGGCCTTAGGTTCACTAGGCCATTTATACATGATTGGTTATTGAGAAAGCACAAAGATGATGCAACATTCACTCTTAAGGGTAGTTGTAGAGCAAGTTGGACACGATTGGTGATTTTGTAGTAACAACTCATTATTTTTTTCAGCTACGAGAATAGATGAAATTAATTCAGAATGTTTATGAAACTTAGACTCTCCATATTACTGCAACAGGAGCACATTCGAGGCATAAAATATAGCGTATAATTATATTTTATAGTAGATTTTAAAAAGCATGGAATTATATTCTGTAACTATTTTGAAATCTTACAAAGTTAAGTGCATCTAATCATAGTGGGGTTTAGCAAGTAGAATTATGTTTTGGTGGTCATATTTTTCCTTTAATTTTTTTCCTAAGGACAATATGGTCATTTATCATAAGATATTCATTTACAAGGCCTTGTCAAGGTGGTGGCGAAGAAAAACCATTGCATTGACATAGTTATATTGTGATGTTTAGTTTTATTTTCTTGAATTATATTGCTGAGGTTAATAGCAGTAAGATGAATTTCAACAATGAAGATAGAAGATAAATAATTTTTTGAAGAGATTACGAGAGCAAAAATCTTAACATTAATGAGATTTGTCATTCCTGATTTTCTAATATATGATAAAGACAATAATATAAATAAATTAAAAAATAAAAATGATGGTGAAAATAACATTAGAATTACATACAGAGTATAATTAATATTGAAGCATAATTAGTAGTGTGAGAATATAAAATATTTTTGATTTCTAACTTATCAAAACTCTTTAAACTTTTAAATTTTTTCTTAGTTCAGGAAGAGAAGAATCCCATGAAAAATAAATCTTTTAGTTTGTTTTTTTTAACCACTATTTTCTTTGGTAAGAGAAGATTTTACAAGACTAATGTACAAATTTAAAAGACTATGATTATTCTTCAAAAAATATTACCATAGTAAAAATAAAATATATATCTACCAAACGCAAGATAATCTAGTTAGAATCTTTTGCTAATAACTCATTACAGAAGTAATAATTAATAAAAAAAAAATTTAGAAAAATTTTGAGAAAGAATTCATGCCATGCACACACACACACACACACATATCTTTGGATGACCTAAGCCTTCCTTTTTATATATTTACATTTTTTAAGATGAAGAGACTCTTGAATATAAAGAGATAATTAGGAGATAGGTGGCATTTGTTTTTTTTACTTAATGTTTAAAATAATTTTTTTTGAGCTTAATGCTTAATGGTACTTATTAATATTAATTATTAAGTTATTTATTTTTTTTTAATATTTAAAGACTCTTAAATATAAAAAGTCAAAATTTTTGGCTTTTTACTTTTATCATTTTTTTTTTAAATCTAACTGATAAGTCAATTAAAAAAAATACACAAAAATGAAAGTAATTTATTTTCAGCATTGTTCCAAAAAAAACAAACATGGCCTTAATACAATAATTAATATTTATCATTCATCATCATATCTACAATACATTTTCTATTTTGGTGCTACTTTTTTAAAAAATCAAAAAACAAAAAGGTTTTTTATTAAATATTTTCATACATAATATTTAAATAATTTTACCTTTGTTTTAATTTTTAATACATACATACATAATGAAGTAATGAACTATGTAAGCATATTCATTTTTTTTTGTAATTATTATCCGTATATTTCTATAATGAAGTATATAAAAAAAAGAGACGCCTTCCGCTCTTCCTCAGCTCGGCACAGAACGCCCGAACTTCCTCTCTGCTTGCTTTTATCTGGTTTCCGTGACTCCTCTCATGGAATCATGCTCCAACCATGAGCCTCATCCAAATGAGTGGGCTCATAAAGTGGTGACCTACCTGACTGGCCTCAGGCACCGCAAACCCCTCATCCAGTGTATCACTAACTTCGTCTCCATGGATCTCATGGCCAACATTCTTCTCTCCGCAGGCGCTTCACCTGCTATGATCCACTCCATGGAGGAAATTCCAGATTTCACGCCCAACGTCAATGCACTCTGTATCAACGTGGGCACTCTCTCCCCTGACTGGCTTCTTGCCATGAAAGCTGCTGTAGCATGTGCCGCCAAGTCGGGGAAGCCATGGGTTCTTGACCCAGTTGCTGCAGGGGCTTCATCGTTCCGGTTAAGTGCCTGTTTGGAGCTTTTGGAGATGAAGCCCACTATTATTCGGGGGAACGCATCTGAAATTATTGCTCTATCCAGGGGTGCCGTGTTGCCCGTAAAGGTATTCTCCTTTGTTACGTCGCTGATTTGTTTGCTATTATGCTGTTTTTGGATGATTAACATGCTATTAGCCTAACTGCATCTTAATCAATGACCTGGGTGATGATTATTACCCATGATTGGAGTGGCACTCAGCATATAATCTCTCTGATTTTGGGTGTAAGGTTATCAAGATATTAATCTCTATTAAACTCCTAATAAGCATTAATTAAAAGTATCTATATAATTTATAACTATATTAAATTTATAACTATATTATAGATCTATATAATTTTATAAGAGTAAAGTGATGGTATAAACTTTCAATTTATTGTGTATGTGTTATAAAAAGTATATATTATAAATATATTAAGTTATCTAGATTACTATGAAGTAATTAATATTTTTTTTTAGTAGATTTGCTAATAAATGATTCATTTTTTTTTTGCTCATAAAATTTGTGGTAGACTTCGAAAGTCAAATGAGAATATATTTTATCTTTAATTAAAATGAAAAATTTGGTGTTCACATATTAAGGTGTGCATTGATATAGGCATGGTCAGGTGTGCATTGGTTAGGTGTGACGTGCAGTGGCAAAGTGTGCATTGCGTTGTGTGTGTGGACCTTAAGTTGGTGCGATGGTGGTGTGCAATGGTGCAGTGCCATGAACCATGGGTGCAGTCTGAAGCACAATGGGACGGGTGTAGTGTGGTACATAGTGGATGAAGCGTGGTGCATCGTGTGTGTGATATTCATGGTTATTTGACACATTTTGAAATATAGCACACATTTTAGTCACATTTGAATGAATTTGTTAGTAATTATTTTGTAGTTTTGGAAATTAGAATTACCCATAATGGGTGAAGAGAGCTTGGACTTCATTTTTAAGTCAAGGGATGATAAACCATTTGGCTAATAAATTGTCTAGCGATAAAACAAAAGAAAAGTGATTATGGATGAATTTTGCATATTGATTACCATATGATAATTAATTAAGTTGAAGCAATATAAATAATTTATATTGCTTATTTTAATCCATAGTTCTTGTGACTCATACATCTATTTTAGACTCAAGATTAACTAAGAAGCCAATAATTATATTATAAATAATTATTTTTTTTATAATCTTTTTATTCATTGACTGTTACAGTATTAAATGATAAGTTAGCAAAAGTGATTGATTATAATAATATTTAATTTATTTTATTATTTATTTTATTTATTTATGATTATTCTATTAGGGTTATTTTGGTGAGTTATCTTTTCAGCAAACTTATTTATGATTTTATTTTCTCATTTATTGATATTTATTTGTATGATTGAAAGATTTAAAATTTTTTTTTTGAGATTGAGTTTTAAGTTGAAGTAGATATAAATTAAGTGATATTAAAGTTGAGTTTGTCTATTATTTTATATTTTTTGATATATTCTTCCACTTTTTTTAAAGCAACACATTCTAGTTTTATAACTATGTATTTTTTTATAATGTTTATACTATGTTGAATTTACTTCAACTTTTTTATTTTTTTTACTATATTAAGGTGACTCTATGTAATTTAAAATTTTCTATTAAACCTATGTTTTTAGTTGCATAGAGAGAGATATACGAAACAAACTATATAAGGTTGGTATTTTAAATTTCATTATCATTATTACCAGTTAAATATTTTCATAATTATTTGGAGTCAATTATATTGATTACGTTTTTTCAAATAATTTTATTAAAAATAATATTTACTTAGCCTTTTAATTATTAAATAATCATTTATAATTTTTATCTAAATTTCATTTAGGTCTATTTTTGTATTTTTTCCTATCTCTCCATTTGAATAGTCTTACTCTAGATGTGTCAAATGGGTTAGCCAGGTCGGGATGACCTGGTTTTTTTGGGCCCAATCGGGTTGGCGTGCCGTGCCGTGCCTGGCACGACATGATTCGTTGGAGGTCAGGCACGACACGGGCTCGAGGCCCAAAATTTGTAGGGATTGGGCTTGTTTGGCCTGGTTCGGGTTCTGTCGAACTCTTAATTTTTTATAAAAATTAAGATTTCGGCATCGCGTCATCGTCACCTTGTTGGGGCTCGCTGAACCTCGCTTGCTAGGCATTAGCTTATCGTCCTCCCGTAGTGACCACGCTCGATGCGTGGTCATTCGTGCCATGCTCACGTGCTAGGCACTTGTGCCGTGCTTGGCACGACATGCGGGCCGAAATTCCTCGGCCTGGCATGACACGACAAGTGCCGAGGGTGCACCCAGTACGGTCCGACCCATTTGACACCTCTATCTTACACATTATAATTGGTGCACCAGGTAGTCTATGTTAGACATGACCAAATCATTTTAGATAATTTTTACTAATTATTATCTATATAAATTATTTTAATTTTTTTTGTCACAACTTAATTTTTAATTTTATTATTTGTAGTTTTATTATTGTGTATCTTATTATGCTCATTTATGTTATCATAATGCTTTGAATATATTATTTCCTGGATGTTCAATATTCACTTTCATATAGCTTGATTGGCCTTATAATTGTTTTATAAAATTGTTCTTTTAATATATTTAATATTCATTTATCACAAAGAACTAATATAATTTTTTATTAGGTTTATCCAATTATAAGCCTATGAGATATATATTCATTATACTTGGTTTTACTAAATATTCGAGTCTAGATACTTAAAATGATTAAAATTTGATATTTCTTACTTTTTCATTATGATTATCATATTATTATTATTATTATTATTATTATTATTCTTAATATGATTATATTTATATTTTTAGTATTTTATTTTGTAATGATTAATTTAAAATTTTTGAATTTAAGTATAATCCTCTAGATTTATAGTTTTTTATCTAATCTTTTATTATTATCACAAATTAACAATTTATTATCTATAAATAATATATACTAATACATGTCTTTTTGAAAGTCTCTTGTCATTCTATCCATATTCAATATAAAAATATAATAATTGAGTGATAATTTATTGTGTAGTTTGGAAGTCTAGTAGTCCTATAGTTATTTGAAACTCACAACACATTGACTAATCTAACCATGAAAATCATTTCTGCATTCTTGTTTTAAATTTGTTTAATATACATATTTGATATATATTTTTTATATAATATTCATTAAATTAAGCCTTCTGATATTATATTATAAATTTTTTTCAAATTGATAAATTTTATTTATAAATATTTTTTATTTTTTATGTATTTCTTGATTAATTATTTGACTGAGTTGATAGTCTCAATAGTAGACATACCTGACATAAATCTAAATTAATTTTCTAAAATTTTTATCTTTCTTTTTAATCGTTGTTTAATTATTTTTTTCCGAAGTTTCATAATGTTTCACATAAGCTTAATATATTGGTATTTATTTCAATCTTAAATGTATTTTTTTTTTATAAATAAAAATTATAATATTTTATATTTATTCTTCTGATATTTTTTTTATCTTCATGATTTTTTTGAGCAAACTAGCTAATGAAATCATGTCTTTCATAATAAAGATATCATCAGACTCTTGAGTGCTTCTCTAGCTTTCTTGAGTGCTTCTCTAGCTTTCTTGAGTCTTATGTTGTCTATATATACAAAATTATTTTATTTTCTACTACTCTCAATATTCAAATTTGTTTTCATGAATTTATTTAAAATATTATGAAAATATATTCTCTAACTCTTTGACAGTCTAATCTTGTATTAAGATTTAATTATTTTGTATTATTAATATACTTTATTTGACTACTATTTATACTCTTATTCTTTCTCAATATAACTTGCTTATAAATATTCTTTTTTTTCTTTTTTACTTTGTAATTTATCATATGACTTATCATTTGTTTTAAATTAATTTTATTTATCTATCTTTTTATTTTATGTTTCATCATAATACTTTATAATATTTTTATTTTTATTCTTTTATATTTTTTTTAAAACAAGCTCGTTAATTCGTAATAATTTGCTCAACTTCAGGTTTTCACTATCAAAATTTTTTATGTGAGTAAATTTATTTTTTTAGATATATTTAAAATCTGTTTAGATCTCTTTTTACATAGTTTGTCGCTTACACTTTATTCCATATAATATTCATATTTATGTCAAATGATTAAAAAAATTTATTATCTACTTTTTTAATAAAAATATTTAACTTATATCTATCATGCCTTGTTTATGTTGAGTGGTTAGACTCTCATCTAGTATTAATTTATTATCTTTATATAATATTTTTAATTTCTATTAAAATTATATTTAACTTCTATTAAAATTATTTTGGAAGATCACCAAATATTAGTTCCTCTTCTTAAAATAGACATTAGCTATAGAAATATGATAAACTAAAATAAAATCTAAGATTGTTCTTCTAATTTTTTTCATTTTTTAAAATTCAATTTTTTTTATGATGTCTCTCATAATGCCTATTATTTATTCATACATATCCGTCTAAGTTTTTACTAATTATGATTATTTTCTTTCTTGGTAATCTTGCTATAATTCACCTATATTTTTTATAAAAAATTTTATTTATTTTTCATTGACTTTTACTTTTACTTGTGGAGCATAAATATTAATTATAAATAAGATCTTTTTTATTCTCTTATAAGTTTGATTGTTATAAATTTATTACTAGTTTTCTTGATTTTTATTATTTTATGTTTTAAATTTTCCTCCACAATTAGAGCGATACTTATCTTGTTTGTCTTTTTGCACATATATTATATTTTATAACTATCAATTTTTCTAGATGTATTACTTTTCAACTTAGTTTCTTGTAAATATTTTATATTAATATTTTAATATTTTAGAATATCAACTAACTTTAAGCACATACAATTAGATATCTCAATATTTCATGAATCCATCTAAAATCTACTATTTCAAACTAATTTTTGTATAGACTCTCGTCAAAGAAAGTGTGAGAATCATTGTTTTTTTTTTTTTTGTTACTATAACTAGGCTCCATCATAACAATTTTTGCCAAGTTACTAAAGTTGGACTATGTAGTATGTTATTTAAAGTAGGAAACTTTTTAGCATCAACATGTTGTTGGGGTCTTTAAATTTAAATTCTTAAAAGTATTAAACTCATATTAAATATTAATAAAAAATAAATTTATTAATACTAATCTATATTTATAAATTTAAAATGAAAATTAGAAGAAAAATATATAATAAATAAAAATAAAAAATTTTTTGAACTCGACAAATAATGCAATGTAGTTCACTTACAAATGTAAGTTATGCAACAAATTTATTTTGATGTGAAATTTAAAATTAATGAAGTATTTCATACATTTTAGGAAATTAGAGAATAGAAGAGAATTGAGAGATTTGTCTCAAAATAAATCTAAATTTATTATATTTATAGATAAAAATCTATGATAATTTTTTTAATTGATTTATTAAATTTTTTTATCATTTGATGTTGCACAAGATTTAATTGTTGGATTCTATTTGTTAGTTGCAAAGGCTAGAATAGTCATTGCATCAAAAAAGATAGTTGGTCAGATCAACCCAACCCAACCCGAGTGGCACGAGTGCCTCACTTCTAGGTCTGGCATGGCTTGCATATTTGGTTTGTGCCATGTTAGGCCTACATTTTTATGAGTTGTGCTGTGTGCTTTGTTAGATTGCTAGTCCTATTTATTTCATTGATAGAGGAAAATAGTATGCATAAAATAGTCCTATAGGTTGATCATGTATGTTGGCGATGAGACTTATCTCATAGGGAGCTTAGCTGGTGAAGACTCTTGGGAATGAACTAGGATGTCACTAGTTCAAGTCTTATCGGTGGGGGGCACCGAAGATATTTTCTTACCTACTCGGTTCTCCGGGGGCCCAAGGGGACGTAAGGGTCCACATAAGTGGGCTAGAAGCCCTTGGTGTTCAAAAAAAAATGTATGTTGGCGGTGAGCCGGCGACCCATGTTTGCTTAGGTGCACTCATGTTTTGGACCCTTGTCCCAACACAAGTTGAGGCTTGGGTTCAAGCACGTGCTCATGCCTGGGTGTGCCCCTTGTCACACCATCACTAATATAGAGCCCCCCTCTTGATCAAATGAAGACGAATAATCCTTGAGGGTTTATATATGGAGGTAGGAAAATTCTAGAATTTAGAGAGATCTCATTTTACAAGAAGAATGTGGAATGTTATAGAGGATTATAAAGTGTCTAAAAATTTTAAAGGTTCTTAATATTTCTATAGATGTGTATAAACGAGAAGGAAATAAGGTAATATTATCAGCTCGAGTGATGACCACCCATGAGACACTAAGGGTGGAGGTGTCATAGTCACACACATTCAGGAGATAATACAATGCTAAGGGGTTAGATAATGAAGTGATTATACTAATTAACAAAGAAACAGATGTATACATTGCTACTTTGTCAAAGATGAAGGCTTCAATTGTCAAAGATGGAGGATTCAAATGTCAAAGATGGAGGCTCCAATTAGAGGTGTCAAACGGGCCGGCCCGGCACGGCACGACCCGTTTTTTTCCAGCACGGCACGGTTTGAATATAGGCGGGCACGGCATGGCCATATAGGCCAAGCGCCAGCCGCCAAGCCATACCGGCATAGCCGCATAGCCGCATAGGCTGACTGGCTAAGGCTGAGCCGTTGAGGGTGAGAGAGAGGCAGGCGCAGGGCCGGGCAGGCGGGCGCGGGACCTGGAAGGGACGGGTCACAGTATGGGTAATGGGAGGGGAGGCCATGCAGAAATCCTAATCTCTGAATTCAAAAATCAGAATATTGTATTTTTTTTATAATTTATATATTGTAAATTATATTTCTTAATTTTAAGTTAAGTGTAGTGTCATAGTGACTGTAGTCTACTCTCTACATTATATAGTGTAGAGTATTAATTATTAGATATAATTTTTTTAAAAAATGTTAAAAATTAAAATTAAAAAAAAAACAAATTTTTGAAAATTATTTTTTTTATCAAATTAAACTAAGTATAGCTTTATTTATATTTATAATTTATTAATTATAAATTAAAGTTATTAATTTTTAAAATAAAATATAAATTATAAAAAAATTAAATCTATACATAATGTTAGGAAAAATGAAATTTAAAAAAAAATTAAACTACAGAAATGAAAAATTACCAATCATGCATTTGAAACTGATGGTCCGAACAAAACAAGTATAAGTTTAAACACAAGCACAACGTACATACAAATCATATAAATACAATGAATAAAAACAATATCGAAAAAAAACAGCAGATCAGCATCAATCGTCAAGCGGCATATCATGAGAATCATCAGCCGCAACATCAAGATCAGTATCATATGGATCATCATCATCGGCAATCAGCTCCTCCGCCATCGTAGTGGATGTGGATGCGACTACAGTGTCTGTCCCAGTCCCAGCTTCAGCACGATCATGTATGCTAAAGCTCGATTCCTCCCAATCCTTCAAACATGCCAAGGCCTCAACCATATCTGGACGTAATCTTGATCTCCTATCCGAAATTACGTTCACTGCAACAGAAAAAGCAGACTCCGATGCTACGCTCGACACCGGAGGAGTCAGTAGATCCCGTGCCATCCTAGATGGCACGGGATAGGTGGACTCATATAATTTCTACCACTGTAATAAATCAAGATTCTTATTATCAGAATGTGATAGGATTGAGCAGTAATCGGTATCTAAGTACCGAGACAGCTCACTCCTATGTGATGGTCCACCCCTACGTTTCTCCCTCGCTAGGTTAATGGAATAATCGTCATCTCTGAACAAGGTATCAATGTCCGTAATCACAGTCTTACCACCACCACCACCATAACTAGTATCGTAGTATGTGAACAGGTCTGTCAACTTCTCGTAAATGAACCCTTCAGGTGGCTCTTCCAGGTTCATGCACGAGGAAATGAAAGTCAGGGTGTTTTCAACCCCTTCCACCTTAGCCCTAGGGTCCATGCATGCAGCGAGGCAATAAAGAGATGGAATGGTGGACCAGTACTTCAAGTACTTGGTCCCCATCTCTGCAACCAAATGGCTAAGCGTCGGGTCAGCTCGATACTTCCTAAACATGCTACTAATGTTGCATATGTACCGGAGTGCAATGCAAGTGGTGGGCGTATAAACCGACGAACACATGTTCGTCGTGTCATAAAATATCTTCAGGAATTTCATTTATGAAATTCCTGAAGTCCAGTCAGTGTCGTCAATAATAAGTTCGTCACTCTTACTATTGACGTAGTCGGATATCACGTGTTCGTATCCAACACATGATTCCAACATCAGGTACGTGTAATTCAAACGATGTCTCACATCCGATTGGAATTTCTTCTTCTTAAGATTTGCAGACAAACAGAGATTATCAAACTCTTGTAGTCTGCGAGGAGTGCGAATATACTTGAGTGCATTGCTTATATTTTCCAACGTGGGGGAACACACCTTCATACCCGCTTGAACTATCAGGTTAATCACATGACACATGCATCTGACATGAAAGATCTCTCATAATGGTGCGTCTCTAATATTCCTAACAAACATATTAATCGCTACTCCATTATTAGCAGCATTATCGAAAGTGACACTAAAAATTTTATTTTGAATTTTATATTCCCTAAATATTTTCATCATACACTCAAAAATGGCTGGGCCATCATGAGGATGAAGAATCTCAGTGAATCCTAATATTTTTTTATTGATTGTCCAGTTAGAATCTACATAGTGACTCGTGAGACATGCATAAGAAGAATCATCGTGACATGTCCATATATCGGACGTCACGGACACCACTCCACTATATACCATAAATTTCTTAATTATTTTTTATTTTTCTAACTTATATATCTTTAGTATGTCACTCCTAGATGTGGACCTAGGAATCCTACGATAGGAAGGCTGAAAATAAGTCTGCATAATGCGTACTACCCTCGGATCTTCCGAAAATCTGATCGGAAGACCCATCAATGTGATGAGCCTGACCATGCCGTCCCTACCCAACTCGCTGGAGTATACGAAAGGAGTAAACTTTGAGACTGAACTCGATCCAGTCTCAAAAAATGTTGTGCCAAGTTGGGTTTGCCTAGGATCTAAGGGTCCATGTTTTTTGGTGCATAATTCAGCATGCCTCTTAAGGTGCCCAGTCCCACATGTACTCTTGCATGTTAAAAGTCTCATACAATATTTGCATTGTGCCATTTCAAGTTCCTCACCCCTAACATTTACTTGTGTTATGATTTTAAAATGAGTCCAAATTACAGAAGTCCTCCTAATTTTTTGTTTTTTAGAACTTTAGGTTGAGACGACTGGAGAAACCAAAGTTTCACCAGCCGCAGACGTCTGTGTAACACTAACATTTTCATTTTCCAAATTAAAATACGTGTAGGTGGATTTATCATTTTTTATGTTTTTTTTCCTATGTTTTTCTAGAGAGAGAAGTTTTAGAGAGAGAAAGTAAATAAAAACGTAAAATAAATTACCCGGTAAAAACAATGAGGTTAGTCACGTGCAAGGTGCACCGTAGGAAGCTCTGATGTTCAAAACTCAAGTAGAGTTTCACGAAAATTCAAGTCGAAATCAAAATCCCGAAGCCTGAGAGAGAGATGCACGGTTTATGTGAGAGAGAGAAAGTTTTGAGAGGAGATATGTTTTTGAAAAACATAAATGTAATAGGGAGGGGGGTAGAATTTATAGGCTAAAGAAAGTATTTTTTTTTATAAAAAAAGAAAATTTTTTATTATTTTTTTGATTTTTTTGAATATTTTTAAGGGGCAGAATCACGAGGACCGTCGGATTCTGGATTCTGCCCCCTAGCCGTTGGAGACTAATCCAATGGCTGAAAATTTGTGATGTTTGAAATTTTTTTTTTTGGCCGTTGGGATTGGTCGGGTACAAGGCCGTCGGCACCGCGGGTCGGGTCCAATCAGACCCGACCCGCGGTCTTTTTACCGGGGGGGGGGGGGGGGGGGGACGGCCGGACGGGTCACGCCATGCCACACGCCGCCATGAGTGCCTGCGTGAACCGGCACGGGACGAACCTGGGCCGGCACGGCACGGGCTGTTCCTAACCCGTGCACGGTTTAAAAATGTGCCGGGCCGGCCCAGGCACGGTCGAACCGTGCCGTGCCTCGTGCAGGGCCGGGCCGGCCCGGCACGTTTGACACCTCTAGCTCCAATTGTCAAAGATGGAAGTTCTAATTATCAAATATGGAGGTTTCAAATATGGGGGCTTCAAATTGTCAATTTTTTGGTCACTAACTCTCCATTATTTTTCTTCTTTGTTAGATATCTTAATTTTGACTACATTCCTCTTATTTTTTGCTATAACTAGCGATGTTATGAGGAAGATCATTACATATCTTTAAGAGAGAGAGAAAGAGAAGGGTGAAGAAATAGAATTGAAGTGAGAGAAAATTGAGAGTAATTTTCTTAGAGTGTTGTAAACACTATATTTTTCTTCTTTTAGTTAAGATCTGTAGCAACCCGTAGAGTAGGCAAGTTTGTGTCTAACCACGTAAATACTATGTGTCTCTTAAATTACTTATTCATATTCCTCTAGAGGTGTCAAACGGGCCGGCCCAGCACGGCACGGCCCGTTTTTCACGTGCCCCGCCGTGCTACCGTGCCGTGCCCGGCACGGCACGGTATTTTAAAGACGGGCACGGTGAGGCCGTGCCGTGCCGTGCCCGGCCCGCTCGGGCATGTTTGCTCAACCGGGGTCCGGGTCCCGGGAGCCAACAGGCAACACGCGTCACGCAACAGCCAAGCACGGGCACGGGCGCACGGCCCGTGCTTGGCACTTGGCACTTTGACTTGGCAGAATATAAAAATTTTTTTTTTTTTTTTTAAATTTTTTTATTAATTTTCTGTTTATCTTTATTTAAGTTTATGTAATAAATAAAAAATAAAATTTTTTGTAAAAAATATTACATTTAAAATTTAATGTAAGTATGTAAAAAAAAAATTAGAAAATTTATTTTTTTTTTCAATTAAGTTTAGCATTTTTTAATATTATAATGTATTAATTAAATATTAAGATTTAAAGTTAATAAATTTTAAAATAATATTTAAATCTTAAATTAATAATTAAATACATTAAGTTAGTAAAAATTTTAATTAAAAAAAATTTAAACTACGCAAATAAAAATTACCATTCATGCTTTTGAAACCAATACTCCGAAAAAAAAAGTATAAGTTTCAACTTCAACACAACGTATAATACAAAGTACAAACAAAGCGTATAAATAAAAAAAAATATCGAAAAAAAAGAGCAGATGAGCATCAATCGTCAAGCGGCATATAATGAGAATCATCAGCCACAACATCAAGATCAGTATCATATGGGTCATCATCATCGGCAATCAGCTCCTCCGCCATCGTAGTGGATGTGGATGCGACTGCAGTGTCTGTCATAGTCCCAGCTTCAGCACGATCACTGATGCTAAATCTCGATTCCTCCCAATCCTTCAAACATGCCAAGGCCTCAACCATATCTGGACGTAATCTCGATCTCCTATCCGAAATCACGTTCACTGCAACAGAAAAAGCAGACTCCGATGCTACGCTCGACACCGGAGGAGTAAGTAGATCCCGTGCCATCCTAGATAGCACGGGATAGGCGGACTCATATGATTTCCACCACTGTAATAAATCAAGATTCTTATTGTCAGAAGGTGATAGGATTGAGCAGTAATCGGTATCTAAGTACCGAGACAGCTCGCTCCTATGTGAAGGTCCACCCCTACGTTTCCCCCTCGCTAGGTTAATGGAATAAGCGTCATCTCCGAACAAGGTATCAGTGTCCGTACTCACAGTCTCAACACCACCACCACCATACCTAGTATCGTAGTATGTATATAGGTCTGTCAACTTCTCGTAAATGAACCCTTCAGGTGGCTCTTCCAGGTTCATGCACGAGGAAATGAAAGTCAGGGTGTTTTCAACCCCTTCCACCTTAGCCCTAAGGTCCATGCATGCTGCGAGGCAATAAAGAGATGGAATGGTGGACCAGTACTTCAGGTACTTGGTCTCCATCTCTGCAACCATATGGGTGAGCGTCGGGTCCGCTCGATACATCCTAAACATGCTACTAATGTTGCATATGCAACGGAGTGCAATGCAAGTGGTGGGCGTATAAACCGACGAACACATGTTCGTCGTGTCATAAAATATCTTCAGGAATTTCATAAATGAAATTCCTGAATCCCAGTCAGTGTCGTCAACAATAAGTTCGCCACTCTTACTATTGACGTAGTCGGATATCACGTGTTCGTATTCAACACATGATTCCAACATCAGGTACGTGTAATTCCAACGATGTCTCACATCGGATTGGAATTTCTTCTTCTTAAGATTCGCAGACAAACATAGATTACCAAACTCTTGTAGTCTGCGAGGAGTGCGAATATACTTGAGTGCATTGCGTATATTTTCCAACGCGGGGGAACACACCTTCATACCCGCTTGAACTATCAGGTTAATAACATGACACATGCATCTAACATGAAATATCTCTCCTAAAGGTGCGTCTCTAATATTCCTAACAAACATATTGATCGCTACTCCATTATTCGCAGCATTATCGAAAGTGACACTAAAAATTTTATTTTGAATTTTATATTCCCTAAATATTTTCATCATACACTCAAAAATAGTCGGGCCATCATGAAGATGAAGAATCTCTGTGAATCCTAATATTTTTTTATTTATTGTACAGTTTGAATCGACATAATGACTAGTGATACATGCATAAGAAGAATCATCGTGACATGTCCATATATCGGACGTCACGGAGACCACTCTACTAAATGCCAAAAATTCCTTAATTATTTTTTGTTTTTCTAACTTATATCTTTAGTATGTCACTCCTAGATGTGGACCTAGGAATCCTACGATAGGATGGCTGAAAATAAGTCTGCATGATGCGCACTACCCTCGGATCTTCCGAAAATCTGATCGGAAGACCCATCAATGTGATGAGCCTGGCCATGCCGTCCCTACCCAACTCGCTGGAGTATACGAAGGGAGTAAACTTTGAGACTGAACTCGATCCAGTCTCAAAAAATGTAGTGCCAAGTTGGGTTTGCCTAGGATCTAATGGTCCATGTTTTTTGGAGCATATTTCAGCATGCCTCTTTAGGTGCCCAGTCCCACATGTACTTTTGCATGTTAAAAGTCGCATACAATATTTGCACTGTGCCATTTCATGTTCCTCACCCCTAACATCTAATTGTGTTATTATTTTAAAATGTGTCCAAACTACAGAAGTCCTCCTAGTTTTTTGTTTTTTAGAACTTTGGGCTGAGATGACAGGAGAAACCAAAGTTTCAGGAGCCATAGACGTTTGTGTAACACTAACATTTTCATTTTCAAAATTTAAATTTGTGTTAGGTGAATTTGTCATTTTTTATTTTTCGTACTTTTTTCTAGAGAGAGAAGTTTTAGAGAGAGAAAATAAAAAAAAGCAAATTATATTACCCGGTAAAAGCAATGAGGTCACTCACGTGCAAGATGCACCGCAGCCCGCAGGAAGATTTGATGTTCAAAACTCAAGTTGAGTTTCACGAAAATCCAAGCCGAAATCAAAAACACGAGAGCCGAGAGAGAGAAGCTCGGATTATGTGAGAGAGAGAAAATATAGAGAGGATTAATGTTTTTGAAAAACATAAATTTTATAGGGAGGGGGGTAGAATTTATAGGCTAATTAAAGTTTTTTTTTTTAAAAAAAATTATTTTTTTATTATTTTTTTGAATTTTTTTATTATATTTAAGGGGCAGAATCACGAGGACCGTCGGATTCTGTCCCCTAGCCGTTGGAGTCGAATCCAAGGGCTGAAAATCGCTCAAATTTTGGAAATTTTTTTTTCCCGTTAGATATATCGATTTTCTCAGTTTTCGGCAGAAAATACCGCGGGTCGGGTCTGTTTGGACCCGACCCGCGGTCTTTTTACCGGGGGGGGGGGGGGGCCCTGAGCCTGATGGGTCGAGTGACTCGAGTCACGACTCAGTGAGTCGTGACTCGTGACCGTGAGTCGCGACTCACGCCACGGCACGCGTGGCACGCCGCCAGTGCCACGCGTGCCTGCGGGACCGGCACGGGATGGACCCGTGCCGGCGTGCCGTGCCGGGCCAGGCATGGCACGGCTCGTGCCAAGCACGGCACGAATCGTGCCTTGCTTCGCCCGGGCACGGCACGGGCCTGGGCATGGTTTTTGAACGTGCCGGGCCGGCCTAGGCACGGCCGAACCGTGCCGTGCCTCGTGCCGGGCCGGGCCGGCCCGGCCCGTTTGACACCTCTATATTCCTCTCATAATTTTGATATATAGGGAAATGTATTATTTTTCCCAAAAACTTGTATCGGAGGGAGTTTATAGGGACTAGGATATTCTTAACGAGGCTATCTATTCACGCAAATATTGAATTTCGTGAATAGTGGAATTTCCCACTTGAAGCCTCCATATTTGGAGCCTCCATATTTGAGGCTATCTATTGCCATTTATGCATAGTTGGAGCCTCCATATTTGAAGCCTCCATCTTTGATAGTTGGAGCCTCCATCTTTGACAATTTCCCACTTGAAGATTATTTTCAATCTATCTTCACACCTTGATCAATGCAGCATGTCCTCTTAGATCTTGATACTATTTCAAGCCAACTGAAGCTAAACACAACTCCAGTTTATCGATGGTCATGATCTTTGTTAACATGTCCGCCAGATTTTGAGCTCCACTGATCTTCTCAAGTTTCAAAATCTCATCTTCCAAAAGTGATCGGATAAAGTGATACCACAAGTGTATGTGTTTCGTTCTGGAATAAAAAGATAGATTCTTTGCTAGATGGATAGCACTCTGACTATCACAAGATAAGACAATCTTCTTGTTTCTTACATAATTCTTCCAAGAAACTTTAGAGTCAAATCATTTCTTTATTGGCTTCTATAACAACGACATATTCTACTTCAATTGTGGAGAGAGCAACTATCTTTTGCAATTGAGAACCCCAACTCACTACAGTACCTCCTAGAGTATAGACATACCCTATAGTGCTTCTTTTGATGTCAACATTATCCTACTTAATCAGTATCTACAAAGCTTATTAGTATCATATCTCCACCTTTGAAACAAAGTATTTTGCCCGTAGTACCCCACAGATATCTAAGGATCCATTTGACCGCTTCCCAATGTAACTTGCCTGGATTATTCATGAACATACTAATAGCTCTCACTGTTTGGGTAATATCTGGTCTAGTACAAACCATGACATATATTAGAGTTCTTATTGCAGGAGTATACGAAACCATTGCCATTTATGCATGTTCTTCCTCTGTCTTTGATGACTATTCTTTGGAGAGTCTAAAATGGATACCCAAAGGTGTACTCGGTACTTTAATATTTTGCATGTTAAACTTGGATAGTACTTTATTGATGTACTTATCTTGTGATAACAAAAAGTCCTCAAGTTAGTGTCTCTCTTTATCCTCATTCCAAGAATCTACTTTGCGGCGTCTAGATCTTTCATTTCGAATTGTTTTGATAATTTCTGTTATAAGGTTACAATCTCTTGCATATATGATCATGCAACAAGCATGTCATCAACATACAACAATAAAGTAATGAAATTATTGTAAAAAAATTCTTGAAATAGCAACGATGATCTGTTTGGCATCTGGTAAAACCAAAATTGCTCATAAAGCTATCAAACTTCTTGTACCACTATCTGGGAGCATATTTTAAACCATATAAGATCATCTTCAACCTGCATACAAAGTTTTTCTTATCTTCCTTTATGAAACCTTATGGTTGCCTCATATATAGTTCTTCCTCCAAGTTACCATAAAGGAAAGCTATTTTTACATCTAACTACTCAAGATGTAAATTCTCTATAGCTATAATTCTCAATACTAGTCTGATTATGATCAACTTCATGACCGGAGAAAAAATTTCATTGTAGTCAATACATTCTTTTTATTGAAAACCTTTGACAACCAATCTTGCTTTATAACACTTGTTTCTATCATGCTCTTCTTTGATCCTGTAAACCTACTTGTTATAGAGAGCTTTCTTGCCTGGTGGTAATTCAGATAATTACCAAGTCTGATTTGATATCAGTAAGTCGATCTCATCTTTTATGATTGCCTTCCACTTAACTGAATCTTCCACTTACATTGCTTAATCATAGTACTCCGGTTCACTACTGTCGGGCAGCAATAAGGAGTGCAAAGAAGGCAAATAGCATTGGATCGATTTAGGAATTCTGGAGGTGCGTCTTGGTGCTGGTGTGTCAGATTCTTCTTAAATTACTTTAGGACTAATCTAAACAACATTTTCAGAAATCTCCTCAAACTCAACAAATTCCTTAGTTTCAACTTCGGTACTAGAGCTACTTGATTCTGCAATTGACTTATATTTGTACATCACGTTCTCATTGAATATGACATCTCTGCTTCTGATGATCTTCCGATTTTCATAATCCCAAAATCAGTAACCAAACTCATCACCACCATAACCAACAAAGACACATTTATTTGACGTAGCATCAAGTTTACTTCTTTCAACAGAATTTATGTGTACATAAGAAATACAACCAAACACCCTTAAATACAAAAGGTTTACCTCTTTTCTGCTCCAAATTTCTTTCGGTATTTTACCATCCAAAGGAATTGAGAGTCCATGGTTAATTAGGTAGGATGCAGTGTTGACGACTTCAACCCAGAAAATCTTGGGTAAGTCAGCATGTATCCTCATACTTCTGGCATGTTTAATCAGAGTTTTGTTTATGTGCTCCACTACGCCATTTTGTTGCGGTGTCATGTCATGGGGACCATTTTTTCTATCTTAATCCCATTATTTACACAAAACTCTCTGAATCTGTTGTCTTTGTACTCTCCATTGTCTGACCTCACCTATTTGATCTTCAAACCAATTTTATTTTCTACCATGACCTTCCATTTTATAAAGGTATCAAAGACTTCTGATTTTTACTTTAGAATATAAATCCACAACTTTCTTGTAGAATCATCAATAAATGTGAGATAATACAATGAGCATACTAGAAATGAAACTAAAGATGGTCCCATACATCGATATGAACCAACTTTAGCCTTTCTGATCTTTGTGAAACTGACTTTCTTTTGTTTTCCAAAGATGCAGTCCTCACAATAGCCAACATCAACATTCTTCAAATCCGACAACTTACCTTTTGAAAGAAGTGTCTTCATCCCTTTTTCGCTCATATGGCCATGCCTTTGGTGCCATAGGTTTGATTTTTCATCTGCATCTGCTACTACAATGATATTCTCTAAGTTTTGGTGCCATAGATAACCAGTCTTCTTATCACGAGCAATGACGAGTGTTTCTTTGGTAATCTTCCATTCATGACCCGAGAAGATTGTACAGTAACCTTCTCCATCAAGTTGTCCCACAAAGATTAAATTTCTTCTAAGGCCAAGAACATGTTTTACTCCTTATGGCTTCCATGTGGTCTGATTTGGCAATTTTAATCTACTGTCTCCCTTTTCGACAATCTTCAAGATTTCATCATCAGCTAGATGAACTTTCCCGAAATCACGACTAACATAATTCTCCATGATTTCTTGGAATGGGGTGGCGTGGAAAGATGCCCCTGAATCCAAAATCCATGATTCAATCGGACTGTTGATGCTTAGAATCATAGCATCACATGCTTCCTAAGTCACGTGGGTGGATTCCTACGCACTGGTATCTTTTTTCGATGCTTGACAATCATTCTTGAAATGATCTTTCTTTCCACAATTATAATAGTTAAAATATTTCCCCATCTAGATTTTCCTCGTCTAGATTTGGATCTACCACGATTTGAATTTCTCTTTGAAGTTCTCCCTCTAGACTCTGTGTGCAAAGCTGAAAAGTTTGATATTTCACCCGATTCTCTCCGTCGAATTTTTTCACTCAATACTAGATCTCGAACATTGTTGAATTTTAATTTATTATTTCCTGATGAACTACTAACTGCTATAACAATAGCGTTCCAACTGTCTGGTAGAAATGATAAAAGAATCAAAGCTCAAACTTCATCATTGAATTCAATTTTAAATAACTCAACTAGGTCGTGATTGTATTGAGTTCATTCAAATGTTAAGCCACTGATTGCCCCTTCCGTCATCGACAAGTTGAATAATCGCCTCATTAAATAAATTTTGTTTGAGGCTGATGACTTCTCATACATATTGAAAAGAGCTGTCATAAGACCCATCGTGGTCTTTTCATTTGCTATGTTGAAAATAACATTTCAAGATAATGTTAATCGAATAACTTCGAGGGCTTATCTGTCGAGAAAATTCCAGTCATCTTCCTCAATATCATCTGGCTTCTTTCCTAAGAGAGGTTGATACAACTTTTTTTGGTACAGATAGTCTTTAATCTATATTTTTCAAACGCCGAAGTATGCGTCATCGAACTTCTTAATTTTCACCCTCCCTTTATCTGTAGCCATCGCACCCTCTCAAATCTAGTACCTCCGAATCATTGCTGACTTATTCAAGGTACATATTGATATTTTTGACTTTGCTATTTAAAAATGGTTCTTATATATAAAATATACCACATAACTTTTGAAAGTTGTAAGCTCAATGACTTAGAGAAGTGGTATACCGTCAAAGAGGAGATGACAATAATCATCCATTACTTGCGAACATGGAGGCACTCTCTACTGGGATTACATTTCTCAGTAAAAATAAACTACCTTGCAACTAGCTACTTCCAAACCCAAAAGAAACTAAGTTTCAAACAAGTAAAATGTACACCTTGGAGTATAAGGCAGATAATACTAATCATGTGGCCGATGTTTTAAGTCGTAAAGTAGAGCTAGAATCTATGACTAGTCATTCCTAGAGAGAGATTATCGATCTTATAAATGAGTGATTATAGCATGAATCAGTAGCTAAGCGTTTCATTTTCCTACCTCATGAAGTCATGAGGGAAAGACAATGATCTTGGGCGGATGATGTTCTCCTCTACATGAAGTCAAAGTGATTTTACTTATCTAAGTGGGGAGGTATTTGAAGGAATCTTATTAAGGAGTGTTATGACTCTAAATGGTCGATCACCCAAGATAACAATGCACAAAAATTTTATTAGAGTATGTCTACTATTGGTCACAAATATGAGATACTATAAAAATTTACTTGAAGACTTATCTTATATGCCAACATGATATGAGAGAGCAACATTAATGCATGAGATTGTTGAAGCTACTACCCATAGCGTAGTGACCTTAGAAAAATATCACCATGAATTTCATCATTAGTTTATCCAAGTTCGATGGACATGGATTGGTCATTGTAGTCGTGGACTGATTCTTGAAGTATGCTACATTCATAGCAGTCCTTAAGGATTGCACATCAGAGGAGACTACCAGTCTATTCCTCAACAACGTGGTGAAGTATTAATGTTGGGCACGGAACGAGGCCAAGTTGGCCTCGGCATGGCACGAGCCCGGGCATGGGAAATTCCCGTGTCGGGCTGGCCCAGGCACTGCCGAATCGTGCTGTGCCTCGTGCTGGGCCGGGCCGACCCAGCCCGGTTGACACATCTACTTTGAAGTTTGAGGGTCATGGGAGAGATAAATATGATATGACTGACTAAGTTATTTAACAAGATCATGAGAACTACAAAATACTAGATCAATGCGGACAGAACATTATAATTTTCATTTATTGAAATAATGAAGGTGTTCAAAATTGTAATAGCTATTAAGGTATTAAGCTCATGAGTCATATTATGAAATTTTGGAAAAAAAAAATTATCGAACACAAATAAAGTAGAAAAATAAAGACTACTGGGAATTAATTTGAATATATGTCAGAAAAGTTTATTATGAAGGCTATCTGCCTAGTCATACAATTAATCAAAAAATACAAATAAAATAAAAAATATTTATGTATGATATTTAGAATTAGCCATAGCAAGACATTGTATTTAAAATATGAGTTTAATCATTTTAAAAGTAATAATGTTGTGATCATCATAATTAGAAATTAAGAAGTATCAAATATTAGTAATTTTAAAATATTTAAGCTAGATATTAAGTAAATACTATCAGATAGATGAGAATGTATCACACGTGACCAAAGTTGAATGGATCAAATGAAGAGATATAAAATGAGCTTATTATGATAGATGAGTATCAAATAAATAAAAAAGAAACTTTTATTATAATCTAAACACAAGGATAGCAGAGATGAAGATGGTAAGATGAGTGTGTGATAAGACTAGAAATGATAGAATTAAAGATGAAATTATTAGAAAAAAATTAAAATAGTTCCTATAGATGATAAGATAAGAAAGAATCTTTAGGATAATCTTTTATTTTATATATATATATATATATATATATATATATATATATATATAATTAAAATCTTTTATTTTATATTGTGTCATGTAGATATATTTGGCCTTCTATCTTGTTTATTGTTAATGAGATGTATTGCAAATTATTTTAATTATAATTTAGTTTTTTTTTTTATTTTTGTATTTCGTAAGATTTTTTTTTTTAGAACTGAACAAAATGGTTTTTACTTATTTAACTCTTCTAAGTAGAGGTCTTCATTGATCAAATTGAGACTTGTAGATTTAAACATGAAGAGAGTCTTATTTCCTATTCATGAGGTATGTGAATTATGAAATAATTTTGAAGTTTCTTCGCAGATGTAATTTTGTTTTTTTATTAATGAAATATAATTTTGATATTAATAATAATTTATTCTATCTCATGCATGACAGCATTTGAAGATCCCAAAATCTTGAGATTTATAATTATTTTAAATTTTTAATATTTTTATTATTAATCATTATAGATTCGCACAAGTATATTTATTTAACCAGAGTATTTTTTTTTTATTTGTATTTTTCATGAAATAATAACAAAAATTTGACCATGATATTACCATATTATAAAGTGATACTATCTTGAAAAATACATTTGGAATGTTATCACTTAATGATCTTATGTTTTATTTTATTATTTTTATTAATAATTATTATAGATTCATACAGGTATATTTATTTAATGAGATTATAATTTTTTATTTGTATTTTTCATAAAATGATAAACAAATAAGCAATAATATTTTTGAAAAATATATTTTTGGAATTCGTTTTTATTTGATGATAATTATTCTAGACATACATATTAAATATTAAAATTTTTATCTCATTAAATATTATCACATAATGATTTAGTGTTTAATTATATTATTTTTATTGATAATTATTATATATTTACAATTGAGACATATCACCAGTGTTTTTTTTTTTTTTCACTTTTTTTTTATTATAGTGGTGGTGAACTAACTTTATCTATCTCATGGATCGAACTTGTGCCGAAGGGAGGGGTAGATAGCTGCTACGAGTCCGAGGATGCAATAGGAGAAGCAAAGTCATTGGCTCGGGCGAGTGGAACGGTGGTTGCAGTTTCCGGAGCGACGGATGTGATCACGGACGGAGAGCGAGTAGTTAGGGTTCATAATGGGGTGGCGATGCTGCAGAAAATAACTGCGGCCGGGTGCGCCGTCACCGCTCTGATTGCTGCCTTCGTCGCCATCGATCACCCGCATGCTCTTGAAGCAGCAGCTTCCGCGCTGTCCATATTTGGCATCGCTGCTGAGATTGGCATGGAAATGGCGAGCGGGCCGGCCTCCCTGCGCGTGCGCCTGATAGACACCCTGCACAGTCTCGAGCCCGGTGATGTTCTTCTTCGCCTGCAGATCTCCAACTCGTGAGGGGAGTTGGAAAAATATTTAATTTTTCATTTTTTTATTTTTAAATTCAAAAAATTATTATAAATTATGAATAACGAGGATACATAAAGAATTGCCTCGTAGACGTCATTAAGTAATTGGGTTGGAAAAATATTAAGTTTGTGTTGTATATATATATTTTCAAAAAAATATGTCAAAAAAATATAAAATATTTATGTCCTGGGGCACAAAAATCAGAAATCCATGTTTGCCCCCGTGCTGACGTGGCAGCATTTAAAAATAAAAATATTTCCTATAATTCTCAAATTCAAATCTGCCTTAATATTAGCCAAATTGTATTTTGAATTTGAAAAGCATTTTCAACATTTTTAAATCTAAAATTATATATATATGTATATATATATATATATATATATATGTATATATATATATATGTATATATATATATATGTATATATATATATATGTATATATATATATATAAGTTAATATCCGTATAAATATGTATATTTATAAATCTAAAATAATGATCGAAATATATTTATAAATCTAAAATAATGATCGAAATATATTTATAAATCTAAAATAATGATCGAAATATATTTATAAAACTAAAATAGATAAATTTCGATCATAATCATTGTTAAATAAGCTCCGAAGATGTCTTTCATGGAAGAATTTCAAGCCAGTAGGTGCCTCCTCTCTCGATTCTCTCCTGTTTATTTACTGTTTCCCTTTCCTTCGCCTGTCTGCTACGTACGTTAAGGTCAAATCGTTGTCTGGATGACAGTCTCGGTTTCTTCCTCCACCCTTGGCTGCATGTAAAAATGTGCAGATCAATTTTAAAAGGGCAAAGCAAACGATTCGGTTCGCTGCGTCCTTCGTGTTCTTGAACAACAGGCCCCTTCGGAAAGGCGGAGGGTGAACTACTGAGGTAGTTCACTTGTTTTTTTACGTTTTGCTGTTTGAATTTAGCGATTATCAGATAGTAGAATTTTATGATCTTACAAAAACTTATAATAGAATTTAGTAATCATCATTAGCTCGGGCAGGAAGTAGTAAGATTACTTTGTATTTTCAGGTTTGGTGCTGATAATTTGGGGTACCTGATCTAACAAAGAGGATAGGGACAAACCCTAGTGGCATGTCATGCACTAGAAAGAGGCATCATGCATGACAGCTAGGGCTACGGCCTAGTTGTCATGGCTTAGTCGCTACTTGTTAGGCCGAGTGGTTTTGGTCTTCCTTGCTAGCCTGAGTAATTTTAGACTTCATTGCTAAGAAGCACGGACACAGACACGGACACGGAGATACGATATGGCAGAATACGGGGACACGGTAAATTCAAAAAAACTAGGATACGGATATGACTAGGATACGGCATGATAAAAAAAATAAAAATAAAAATAAAAATTATTCTTTATAAATATTACGTATTTTATAAAATAAAATTTGTATATTTTATTTTATTTTATTAAATAAATATATTTATTTATTTTATAAAATTAAAATATGTTATTCTATTTTATTTTATAAGATAATATTTATAATTATCATATTTTATAAAATAATATATAATAATAATCTTATATTATATACAAATATAATATTTTTATTTTATAAAATAAAAATATTTTATTTTATAAAAATCAGCCCCCCCCCCAAATCGGGCCCCCCAAAATCGTGCCATGCCTTTCTATAGAATCACACCCGCCCCTTGCCTTTCACAAATCGCGCCCACCCCCACCGCCCCACAAAATCACGCTCACTTGTGCCGCCTCACAGAATCGGCCATTTGCCGTTGTGGGCGACGTCGTCGGGCGTTGTAGGCATGAATACGGTAGCTGACGCAATCGTCCGATACGCCACATGACGTATCGGATACGGATTGATCAAGGATACGCCACGTGGTGTATTGGATACGTATCCATGCCGTGTCCGTACCGTGTCCACGTGTTCGACACGTGGACACGCCTATAGGGAGCCGTATCCGTGCTTCCTTGTTTCCTTGCTAGGCTGGGTAGCTCGGGTCTTGGTTTTTTATCTGGCATGGCTTAGTTTTCAAATGAGTCGGGCTAGGATTGGGTCGAGGTTTTTTGGTAGGTCTAGCAACCCACCTCAAATTGTGACCTCTAGTGGAAATTAATGGAGGTTGTACCAAGTGAACATGTCTTCTGTTTTAGCGTGTGGTTTGAAAAAAGTTAATATCTCAACAAAAATATCTTTAAAAATTAGAGCGCCCGAGTTTGATTAGTCTTGAACGCAAGGTTTATTATTTTTTGGATGAATACACATGCCATTAAATTAAGATATGATTTTTGATTAATACATGCAGCATGAGTATTTCTTAGGTAATCCAAGGTAGTAGTGCTAGTGCAATTGCATGCATCTAGTAAAAATTAATATTTTTTGTATTTATTTTTTTGAGATGTATACTAAGTTCTCAAACCTATGATGTTTTGCTATCTATATTTTTATATACATATTATATCATGTCTTTTTCATTATCAAAAAATATTATATGATTTATTTGGCTTGCTTATTTTTTAACATGATATGAGAGCAATAGGAGAAAATTATGTTCTGTTCACCATTGATCTTATGATACAATACTAGCTCAATATATGTGGTAGCTCATAGTTTCTTTTCGGGAAGGGAGGCATACAACTACTATGTACTACTCTAGTTTATTGTTGCATACTCATTGTGTGTGATGAACATCGATGACCACTATGTCGATGTCACGTGTGGTGTGAGACATCAAAAATGTATGCATATTAAGATTTTGGGGGTGATAGAATTGGTTGTATTTTCTTAAATTGGGGTTTTGAAATGGGGAGCCCTAATTTTGCTTTGGGGTGCATATTTTTTTTTTTCACAAATTAGGATTTTGGAATTGTAATTTTTGTTTGGGGGGCCTTTTTTTTGGTTTGGATTTTTTTTTGATCCAATATGGAGATGGAAATTTTAGTTCTTTTGAATTTTAGGAAACCAAAATTATTTACATCGAGCAATAATAGTCAAGACATGGTTCTTTAGTTAGGGGATGTCATGATGGAGAAGTAATTTCAAGGAGATTCTCATTTTTGGTTGCAATGTAGCAATCCTTTGAGAAAGAATTAACTTCAACGAGTCATATAGATGTATGATTTTGTGAGAGCTTCTAACATTACCATACTCATCTAAGTTCAAATAGATATATGATGTAATTATTTAGTTTATTGGACTTAGACTGAAGAATATGAGCGAGCCTGTTTAAGCTACTACTTATTTTATGTAGTTCACTGGGTTGACTCCATAGTTCTTAGGGGTATTTTCAGTAGAGGTGGAGACTATAGAGATAGTGATATTTTAGGACATCATATTTTTATATTATTTACTCAATGAGTTTTGGGGGTTTAACAGTTAGATTTTTGGTGATAAAGAGTTTCTCACCAGGCCATGATTACATCACAATGAAGTTCAATCTTTACAAGGGGAGGTGTCTAGTTTTGCACTTGTTAGTAGTTGAGGGGATTCTAATTGTGTCAAAGGTAGAGGTAGGACAACCTCAGTTCAATATACACATTGCAGGGGGATGTGCTATACTAGAAATAATTGTTGAGTTCTTTTTGAAGAGGAGATCATGAGCATTACAAATAATTGAGAGAGATAAGTTGACCATCATATTCATCCAGTTCAATTCACTACTCACCACGACCTTTGCTGGAGGAGGATCTTCATGATTTCTCTCCAGTTAGGTAGCAATATGTCTTTATTCTCAAGGTATTATAAATTTTGTGACTCATATTTTATACTGTCACACTCAGATTTTTAACTCATTTTTTTTATTTTTTTTATTTGTTTTATAATTTTATTTGTTTTATTATTTTATTTGTTTTATTATTTTATTTGATGATATTATGATATCTAAGTCTTCTTTATATGTATTATCACTTCTATGATGGCACTTGATCATGTTGGAAGAGATAGTTGTTCTCTATTCAATTTGGACACTGGAACTAATATCATAAAAAAAGTTTATTGTTGATTATAGGTGAATGTTAACTATGAAAATATGTTTAATGAGAAAATAGATTCTTTTATCCGGGGACTTTAAATGTTTGACGTGGACTAAATATGATACTTCTCATTAATGAACAAAATATCACACATAAAAATTCTTATTTTGCTGATAATATCTCATAGATAGATGATAAGTATTTATTTGGGCTTTAAGCATGACTATGAAATGTAAATTGTAAATTATGGAATCTACTATATGGCTTAAAGTATTTATTAAGAGTTTGATTCTTAAGATTTTCATAGATAATTATCTCGTTTAGTTCCCATATGTGTTTATAGATTTTTCTTCATTTTTTGTAGATGAGCCTAGGCTACATGGTGATTCTGCTTAATGTATATTGATGGTTTTATAATTATGTGAGATGGTGAATTGAGGATGATTGAACTCTAAGAGCATCTTTATTCATAATTTTAGATAAATAACTTTTGTGAGATGCAAATATTCTTTTGGTATGTAGGCAACATACTCCAAATAAGATATTATTTTATTACAGATGAGTTATATGCTTAATATTCTTGTAGGGATTGAATTTTTGAATTGTATTTTAATAGATATTCTTATTAATCATGATATTCATTTTATTTTTGATGAGACTCTTCAAGTTGATTATACTATTATATGAAAATTATAAGGAATATTAAATATTTAATTATTATTTAATCATATATAATATATGTAGTTAGTATAGTTAATTAATTTTTAGATTCTTTTTGAAATATTCACCTAGATATAATTCTTTCGCATAATGAGATATATGAAGTCTCTATGATCTGAGCTATCTCTATGTGATTATGAGTATTTGTAGCTAGTCGAGTATTCATATTTGAGTTGAATATCAATTTACACTGAGATGTGCTCTATTATAAGATTTAATATTTTTTTAAAGATAATTTTGTCTGCAGAAAATGCAAGAAGTAAATGATTATATAGAGATTTATTGCAATGGGAACATTTAGGGTGAAGACGATTGCTATGTGTGAGATATTTTGGATCCGGTACATATTTGAGGAGATTAGATATTTATTTTCTTTTCTTTTTATTCTTCTCTGTGACAATCAGACAATATGATATATAATTTCAAATCTAATGTATTTTGAACAGACAAAACATATAGAGATGAATCTTCTACCTGAGAAAAAAGCAATCCAAGTTTAGACAATCCTGATATCATATATTCAGACTAGAAAACAACCAACAAATATTATTACAAAGATCTTGACGAGGTTTCGACTTATCTTTATTTTTCTCAAAGTATGATGTTCCAGACTTGCACGAATCAGTTTGACGGGTGTGTTATATTTTGCAACTATACCTTTATGTTGGGTAATTGCGCTTTCATGGGTAGTGAGATTAAGAAACAGAAAACGACAGAAATACAGAAACAAGCAATACATATATCCCAATCCAACAGCATCCACGACAGAATCAAAAAAATGAGAATTTAAAACAGGAAATAACGTGGTTCGCTAGTCACTCAGTACGACTAGCTACCTCCATCAGAAAATGCTTATGCGTTACAGATTAAAACCAAGAAACAGAATGTCTTACAGTATGCAGTACGCAGCAGTCGCGAAATCGCGCAGAGAGAGGAGAGGGATGATGAACAGTTCAAAACGGGTCAAAAAACAACTGCCCGAAAAATAAATACAAATTGTTTTATATGAAAAATAAATATCCGTTATTGTGCTACTGCTGCATCTCCGAGCTTTTAATATTTCCTTTTCTGAACTTATATGAAAATATTAAAACAGATTATTAAGTAAAAAAAAAACAAATTACATATACAGCACTTTAATTTTTTTTATTTTTACTTATGTCTTGTTATTTTATTATTGTTAATAAAATTACCCAACATGCAAGTTTTCTCAATCCATTGGCATATTACAAATGGGGTATTGCTTGTACGTTATTTTTAATAAGTTTATGCTTATGTCGAACTTATAATTCTCTATTTCATAATTCAGTATTCTCTCTTAAAACTAGCATAAGTGGGAACAACAAAAAGCAATAAAAGAATAAAAGCAAATGCTTGGAGGATGTAAAATCACTAGATAGTCGTTTTTGCATAAAAAAAACAGCCGGGCTAGAGATAAACCAATGCCAAATGGGTCATGATGAGGACGGCTGCATTGGGATGCAAACACCGGACCGTGCTAGATATTGAAATCGAGGTTTGGGTGCCTGGAGGAAATAAGATGATAAAGGCCAATTTTCAAATGGCTGCATAATTGTGTTTTTTAAGAGAAAAGTAAGTGAATTTACAATTTCTGGTGATTTGCGTGGAGGAATGTTTGTCATCTTGGTGAAAAACAAAATATGTTCTAATATAAATTTGCAATATTACAATATGAGCCTAATAAATACAAAAAACAATAAAATATAATGATTTTTTTTTTTGCGCGCACACTTTACACAGTGATGATAATATATCACTGTGTAAAGTAACTAAGGGCGGTGCCATCGTCAGACAAATGGGCTGGATGTTTGATATCAACATAAAATATATGACATGGTTGTCATCTGGCCCATGATTTTCAACACCAAAATTTAGTGCAGGCTTGCAAGAAGGTCCTCATCAGATTTAAGTTGACACTTTTTTGCTCGTTTTGAAAGTGTGCTGCTAAACCCTAAACTTTAATTTTTTTTCGTCATTTGTTAAATTTTTTTTCCTCGCCGTGCAGATCTTGATTCCCTTCCAATTATTCTCCAGAAGAAGTACGAGCTGCTGCATCATCTTGACAAAAGTTTGCAGGGTAGGTGATACTCCCCCCCCCCTGTAGATAAGAGATAGCTAAGAAGCATGTTCATTGTAGGGTAGGTGATGTAGTGATGATAATATAAACATGAAATGAGAATGAACACAACAAGTGCATTGATACTAGAAAATGTAGATATAATCAAATACAGTTTTAGCACCTCTACAAATTTTTATTGAATTCATTTGAAAAATTTGGCAGTGCTTATTGAGTGTAGCATGTTAATTATTTATATTTTATGAAAATACTTGATGCTTATAAAAATATATTTGTTAGGTAATTTCGCTTTCATGATTGTGATTTTAGAGATTCAGAAGAAGAGAACGATAAAAATAATAAATGATATATATCTACAATCCAATCCAATAGAACTACGATAGAATAAAATCATAGTACAAACACAAATCACACCAGAACATGCAAATAACGTGGTTTATTAGTCGTTCAATATGACTAGCTACATTAATCAGAAAAATATTTATGCATTTATAGATTATAACTAAACAGAATATTTTTACAGTATGTGCGCATGACTAATCATGAAAAATCACATATAGAGGAGAAAACGGAGAGATATGAATAGTTCCATAACGTAAAATTACAATATCTAAAAATAAAAATAAAAATAATTTATATCAATAATAGTTGTTCGGTTTAATTGACCAGAATGGGTCAGATCACTCGGATGGATTGAATTCTGCTCTAAAAATTCTTCAGTCCACTGACCGGATAGCGAGACCTCCATTATTATGTTATTGTTGTATTCTTAGTCTTTTAATAATTTTTTTTATTTGGCACTTACATAAAAATATTAAAACAGAAACATATTTTGATTATACAAATAATTTTTCAAAATAAATTATATACAACAATAATTAATTTTATTTTTGTTAGATTAAATAAGGAGAGATAAAAAATATTCCATTAATAACTGAAACATATATATATATGTAATAAATAAAAGTGATCGAACATATATATGTTTATTAGAAATATAATCTCTTATCATGTAATTATTATGTTAAAAAAGTAATAGATGATAATTAACAATATTATCCCTTCTAGAAAGTATTTTATTTATAAAAGTTCATTTAAATGGAGAGATATAACTTTGACACTAATTTTAAAATGAACGGTTAGCTTGTTCTTACATATGATAGAAGAGAGGTCTGTAGCTGAATCAATAGTAGACTTAGCTAATGCACATTTCAATAATATGAACTTTTAAAGAATATTCAATGCATATTTTAATCGATGTAATTTTTGATTATATCATCAATGTATTTTGATGATGCTGATAGTTTTTATTGATACATAATAATTTTTTGATGATGCTAAATAAAATAAAGATTGATTTTTATTAATTTGTAAAAAATATCAAAAACTAAGGGTACAAGTGGATATATATTTAAGTGAAGAAATGTGAAAAACATAAACCCATATCTCCAAAATCTCATAAGTAAAATATACACAAGAAAAAACATATAAATACATGCTCTTATTATTATGATATAAAACCCATATCTTATTCATGAGATATAAATAATATACTTATATATTTTGTCTACTCATGAAATATTGAATTATAAATTATATGATTTGTTGTTTGACTATCACAATAGAAAATAGTAAGAGAAATAAATGAATACTCGATCTTATCAAATATTATTTACATTGCTTATGATAATATGATGACTAATATCAAATTCACTTAAAATATTATGAATATTATTAGCAATATTTAAATTGCTTAGAGTTATATCAAGAACGTTAAGTCTAATAATTTCTTTTGTACTATCTATTGTGATTCTATATAATATGAAACTGTAATAATATAGTCTTTGTTGGCTATAGTGGCCCAAATATTGAAGGTTAATGAATTATAAATAATATTTAAACTTTATTATAATTCAAGGTCACATAAATAAACGTAACAAATTGAATAAACTCAATAATAAAAATATAGAAGGAAAGCCCTTATAATAAGGGAAAATTGGATTGGGGCAACCTAAAAGTTAGGTTCTCTCATCTATAAAGCAATAAAGTAAAAACACAAAAAAAAATCTAATAAATTGTTAAGTTGTGAGCTACAATACTATCTCTTGACCTTGATCTGGTGCATAAAAATCTAGAACATCAAGTTTGTAGAGGAGAAAGATAAGTGGAGTATTCTTCAAAGTCTTCGTAAAGATGTGTTATAGCTGCTTTGTTATTTTAATATTTGTGGTAGATATAGTAATTGTCTCATCCTAATTTTTCTTCTTGAGCAAGAAGTAATTCACCTATATATGCCCAGTCTATTTGTGAAGGCTATGTGCTTTGTTGCATGACTATCACAGTAAATGTTAATGAGGCAGAAAAGTGGATATCTAATTTTTTTGAGGTGTTGAATTCAAAATATCTCGTAAATAATTATTATTATCACTTTGATATTTGCTTTTGTACTTGATCTTAAAATAATCATATATTTCTTATTTTTCTAGCAGTTAGGATTATTGCCAATAAAATGTAAAACTTCATCATAAATCTTCTCTCAGTGCAAGTCAGTGCCAAACAAGAATCTGAATATCTAGCTAATGCCGAGTGCCCATGATTATTAAAAGACATTTGAGGTTTTAATTTTTTTTCATAGCTCAGTATGCGAAGAACTATGTGTACATCAATCTTTCGAGAAAAATTTAGAAAATAACTAACAATACTGATTGTATATGTTATATTAAGTTTAATGATAGTAAGTTAGTTAATATTGCCTATGATTCTCATATAAGTAGTGGAGTAAATTAGAGTGTAATATCAAAAATAAAATTAATATCTAAATCAATAATAATTTTTACTAGAACACAAATCAAAAGTGTAATCCTTGTAAGACTATCACGTATATACCTTCTCTCTGACAATACAATATCACTTTTGAAGTAATTTATTTATATATCATGAAAATATCTGAGTCTCACGAGATATTTTATTTAAAATTAAGACTTGAAAGTATTCTTTGAGTTGAGTGATCGCTAACTTATATTTTTTTGTGACCAGAATATCATGGGTATCATATACAAAATGAGCAAAATAATTTGTCATTAGGGCTCCTTAGGAAAAATCAAAAAAAAGCTGGTAAGATACGTGTAAATTAAATAAGATGATTGCTTGTAAAAATTTTAAAGATTAAGCACTCGATGATTTTTTAAGCCGTATAATATTTTTTGTAAACTATATCTGATTGTACCTTCTAAAATAAGTGTTCATTTTGGTTATTAGAGAAAAAATACTAAGGTAATACATGTCAGATATCTCAATGACTCCTCTCGCTGCAAGTCACGTCTTAAAATGATCAACTCTCTCATCTAGATTTTTATTCTCCATAAATGCCCACATACAACCAACATTAATCTTTCCCGATTATACGATACTAATTACCTAGTTCCATCAGAGTAAATGATATTTTTCTCTTTCATTATGATTTGATATCATCTTGGATTGTATAATAATATCTCATAAGAAAATATAAATATTTTTGTACTATCAAGAAAAATAATGAAAATAGTAAAAGAAGAAATAATATATGAGTATGATAAAACTTATGTAATTAGGTATTGAGTATAATTTTTTTGTTCATTCCAAATGATGATTAGAAGGTTAATATTAGAGAGATTGATTATAAAATCATATAGTTATTGGTAGACTCGTCACTGGTATGAGTAAATTATATATATCTCATTTTTTCTTTATAAATTTTAATACCTAGATAATTAATTCTACTAATTTTTGGTTTATTATGAGTTTGAATTAGAATAGACTTATAAACTATTTTGTAATTTGGATTGACGAGAGATTTTCCCTCCTAGGAAATGTCACTATTCCTAGAATTAATTTGATTTGTATTTATTAAAGCGTAGACTTCATCGAAATATCATAATGATACTAACCAACAAGTTCAGATGTAATTGTTAAGTGACTCTCTAATAACTGGTGGTCCAAGTGTGACTACAAAGGAGATAGGAAAAATAATGGGTTAAGAGTTAAGACAATTTTTGGAGGCAAACTCTATTTAGGCTTGTTAAAAAATGAGTTTTGCTAAAAAAAACAACATTAATATTTAATACTCACTAGATTTTTATTAGTTTATAGTGAAAAATACTTAATTTTATTTGAGTATAGATATATTTATTCTCAATGATTTTTTAAGCAATATAATAATTTTCATAATCTTGAAACTATATCCAATCATGGCTCTCAAAACTCATGTTGTTGATTTATATATAATTTTTTGAGGTCTTTGTAAAAAAATATTTTTTTCTAACTAATACATCTTTTATCAGTAAGATGTTGATAGTGAAATAAGTATTCATACGAAAATTATCTTGGTTTTTAGAGAGAAATACCATTGTAGTCCATGTCAAATATACTTTTTCATTGTAGTCCATCTCAAAACAAAGAACCTCCTTGTTTCTAGTTGTGAGTCACGTCTTAAAATGATATACTTTTTCATTTAGATTTGCATTCTTAATAAATACCTACATACAATCAACATCAGACTTTTCTGATTATATGATACTAATTTATAAGTCTCATTAGAGTGTAAGATATTTATTTCTTGATATCATTTTGGATGATATAATACTATTTCATAAGAAAACATAAATATCTTTGTACTGCCAAGAAAAGTAATAAAAAAAATAAAAAAAGAAATAAAATATGAGTATGATAAAACTTATATAATTAGGTGTTAAGTATAATTTTTTTTTGTTTATTTCAAATGATGATCAGAAGGTTAAGATTAAAGGGATTGATTACAAGATCATGTAGCTCATTGGTAGACTAGTTAGCTGTATGAGCAAACTATACGTATCTCATCTTCGAGTATAAATTTTAAGACATATGATTAATTTTCCTAGTTTTTAATTTATCATTAATTTGAATTGCAATATTTTTAATTTATCATTAATTTTCCTATTTTTTGGACCGACGAGAAATTTTTTTCCTGTTAAAAAATTATTCTTTTTAATAATTAATTTAATTTGTACTTGTTAGAATGTATAATTTCATAGAAATATCATTATAATTATTCTTCCTAGTTTCAGGGTTACTCATTTTATGCTACTAAGAGAACCAAATTTCAACCTCAAAAATAAGGATTTTGATGCTGCATTGCAATATTTTTGTCAAATGTGATCCATCGTCACTGGAAAAAACTCGTTGCTCCACCTCACTGCATCAACACTCATCGCACATTGTGGGTGTGTGATGATAGTAACGGCAATGAGCAATAATTGTGCACCCTTTTTTTGCTTATGGATGGAGGTGCTTGCATTGTAGCATGCATGTCCATGCGTGTTGTGATAGTATAATGTACTTGGCTTCTCTTGCCTCCACCTCATTTATCATATGGGGTCCTCATCACGGGCTCAACCATCCACAATCATGTGCCATATGCTTATTGGTCTTTAATTATTTTGCTACCTCTATAATTATAACTAAGAAAAAGAAACTCAAAAAAATACTCAATATATTTATTTGGGAGGTCTGTGCACAAACATACACCTAGGTAACAAAAAATGATAATGGGTTGATCAAATAATTTGTCTTGACATCACATTCCAAACATATCTTTATGTACTTATTTGCAATAGAAATATTTTAGTCATCACTAGGGGTGTAACCGAGCTGAGTCGAGCCGAGTATTAGGCAGGCTCGGCTCGGCTCGCTTTTAAAGGAGTAGGCTTGAGCTTGTTCACGAGCTGACGAGCCGAATTTGAGGGTGCTCGGGCCTGTTCACGAGCTCGTTCACGAGCCTGGTTAACGAGCTTGCTCACAAGCTTATTCACGAGCCTGTTCATGAGTCTATTTATGAGCTGACGAGCTGAGTTTAAGGGTGCTCGGGCTCGGCTCGTTTAACTTATGAGCCTCAAAATTATGTTCGGGAATTAAAGAAAATATTCATCTAAAATAGCCAACATACAACTAAATTAAAAAGATAAGATAATAAAAATTCAATTAACTTGATTGAAGTTCAAGAGTTAAAATATTCAACATGTTTATTTGTAGGAAAAATTTGTTGTGCATCAAGTCTTCTCCATGTTCACGAGTCTGTTCACGAGCTTGGTTTACGAGTTTGTTCACAAGCCTGGTTAACGAGCTTGCTCACGAGCCTATTCACGAGCTTGCTCACGAGCCTGTTTACGAGCTGACGAGCCGAGTTTGAGCGTGCTCGGGCTCGGCTCATTTAACTTACGAGCCTCAAAATGATGTTCGGGCTCAGCTCGTTTAACTTAATAAACGAGTTCAAGCGGGCTTCTAACGAGCCGAACACCGAGCAGCTCGCGAGCAGCTCGGCTCGGTTAGCCTAGTCATCACGAAATTTGAATACATGAATATTATTTTATCAGTCACACGGAGTGTTCAAATTCAACATATATCTTGGACTATCCGGTGCTTATCAAAATATAAGAACTTATATGATATATTGCTCGATAGCATTATTCTTTAAAATTTCAATATTATAATTAAATTTAGTTTTAATTATTTTATAAAAAACATAAAACATATAACTTTTATCTTTAAATAAACTTAATCATATAAAATAAGTAAAATCATCAATGAAAATAATATAGTAATAAAAATTATTATACTCGATGGTCTTACATTAACCTTCAACATTTGTACAAACTAATTGAAAAATATAGTAAAGTAATTACTTTTAGAAGCGCCAGCTATAAAATGTTACTATATTTTTTTAATTGATATATCTCATAATTTATTATGATAATCTAATTTATGCTTAAATCTAAAAGTTGAGAATAAATAAAAGAAAATGTGAACCAATTTTGAGAATGCGTGTAACAGAACCAACGCTAGGCTTGCAGTGAGTTTCCAAAGGGTAGAAAAGAAAATATAAAGGTCGCTAAACTCAATTTATAGAGAATGTGTCCTCAAAGTTTGCCAATCATATAAAAATATCAAGATGAAAATAATAAACATAATGTTTAATTATTTAGTAATACAACTACCTAATGTAATATTTTTAGAAAAATCTAAAATATGGACATCTCACAAGGTAGCATGATTGATATTGATGCTTGCATAATCACTAAATCTAATAAATTATATTAATGGTTTTTGTATAGAGGTGTCAAATGGGCCGGCCCGGCCCGGCCCATTTTTTTAGGGCACGATCGTGCTTCTGTGCCGTGCCAGGCACGACATGGTTACTGTACCGTGCCGTGTCCGGCCCGGCACGGTTTAAAAAAATCGGGCCCGACACGCCCCGCCGTGCCTGCAGGCCGTGCCGTGCCTTGCCTGGCCCGCTCGGACTTGCTTGTCCAAGTGGTTCGGGATACGGGGGACCGTGGGTCAAGTCGAATCAGACTCGACCCGTGGTCTTTTTTTGAATTATTGGGCATCGTGGGGTCGGGCTCACGGGACACCCGACACGGGATAAACCCGTGCCGCGGGCCGAACCGTGCTGGGCCAGGCACTGCACGGCACGGCACGGCTCGTGCCAGGCACGGCACGGCACGGCTCGTGCCAGGCACGGCACGGCACGGCTCTTGCCAGGCACGGCACGGCTCTTGCCAGGCACGGCACGGCACGGCTCGTGCCAGGCACGGCACGGCACGGCTCGTGCCAGGCACGGCACGGCTCGTGCCAGGCACGGCACGGCACGGCACGGCTCGTGCCAGGCACGGCACGGCACGGCTCGTGCCAAACCCGGGCACCGCTAGGGCCCGGGCACGGAATTTTTTTTGTTCCGGGTTAGCCCGGCTCGGTTGACACCTCTATTTTTGTACTATCAAAGACTCTAGATGCCTAAAAGAGAAGAAAAGAAAGAGTGGTATTTTGTAACATGAAAATTAGCTCTTAAGTCAACTACATGAGAGCCCGGAGTGAGGGTAATAAAGGAGAGTGATGTAGGACTTGTTATTACAATATCTCTAGCGAGTATTTGGTGTACTGTTATCTTGATATTTAAATGGTATCCAAGAGTGAGCTATATTAGGATCCATGAATGGATCTAATAGCCTGCTTTATGGTCTTTGTAGATAGAAAGAGTGTTTGTCTCAACTCAAGTTGTAAATGTAATCGGGTATCCGAAGTATGCCCTCTCTTTCCACAACGAGGACAAGTCACCATAACTCTCTATTGCTTATTTTATATATTTTATTTTAATTTTTTTACTTTTTTTTAAATATTTTTTATATTTAATGAGATTACCCAACTTTTAGTTTATTCCAATTAGTTTGCTCATTTGCATAAAGCATTAATATATATTATTTTTTAATCAAGTTAAAACAATTTAATTTTATTTATATTTAATTTCTATAGCTAACATAATAAATATATTATTATATCAGGGCAACTTATATGTTTAATATTCTCGTATAAGTTAATATAAGTTAAGACAAGGTAAAGTTCAAAAACAGGTGAAAGAAAATCTATAAAATCATGACTTCAGTTATTTTTCATGGCATGGGAAAATCCCGTGCCTGGCCCGTGCCTGACCCAGTACGGTTCGGCCCGTGGCACCGCACACCGGAATGGGTTCGTCCCATGTCGGGTGTCCCCCAAGCCCGACCCCGTGATCGCCCCTCTCGCAAAAAAGACCGCGGGTTGGGTCTGATTGGACCCGACCCATGGTCCCACGAGGCCCGAATTGTACGGCCAGGCCCGAGCGGGTTTAGACCCTTGCTCACCTTTTTTTTTTACCTCCATTTTACACTGTACTTGTGCTTCTTGCTTGTTACAATTTTCTCACAAGATGTTTCCATGAATCTTCGAAATGGAAGCCATGCAATTATATGTAATCATTGGCTTGCATTATTCTGTTTAAGAAAGTTTTTAGTTTATATTTTTGTTGTTATAATGCAAACAGATATTGTACGGCAAAATGAAGAACGTTGCGAACTTGAAATTGAGGACATTAAACATGGTATAAAGGCTGGAAATATTACACCTGAGTCCTTTGTTAGGTTCTCGGATGATGCCCTTGATGAGCAGCAACATAGCATTAGGATTGCAGATGAAAAAGTTGCATTGGCTTCACAAGCATATGATTTGGTATTTGGCATTTTTAATCTTTTAAATACCATTTAGTATTGCACATATGTGAATCCCTTTCCCATCATCATGTGCTTGTTCTGTTGGGTGTCCGTGTTATGGCCCATTGGGATTTCAGAGAGTCAGTGGGTTGAGCTTTCGAAAACTTCTAGAAGATTCTAAAAACTTCAAGGCATCATCTTATTCTAGAATATTCTAAAAATTTTTTATGCTATGAGATTGTAACATATAATTAAATCTAAATTATTAGTAAATGATAACTCTCACTTTAGGAGGGAGTTCCCATATTATTGTGCCCAATTAAGTTTTAATTTATAATTTATTCTCCTTCTAATTAATTTTTTCTTTTGCTAATTTATGTGTGAGATTTTGTGTGTATTTAATTTTGTGGTATAATATAGAGATTATTGTAGTCGAGATAAATGGAAGAGAAATTAAAAGTAACTTATTATATACAAGTGAACATACTGATGAGAATTTAAGGAATAACTTATTATATTGACTTACATATATTATATTTGATTAGGTAATAATCATAACTATTAAATTGATATTCGAATCAAGAATCGAATCGAATCGTGAATCGAGTTTTTTGTGATTTTATTCCACGTTAATTAATTCTTAGTTCCTATAGTTGATAATTTTTTTTAGTATTTTAGTTTTTATTTTTGTGATTTTTTAGTATTTTATTATTTTTTTACGTTAAATTCGTAATAGCAAAGGTTATAGTTACTTTTTTCCACGTTAATTAATTCTTATAATTGATAATTTTTTTTATATTTTAATTTTTATTTTTGTGATTTTTTTGAGGATTTTGATCAACTGAGAATTGGTATTAAATTGATTTACATGAATTGATTCGTGATTCAGTGATTCAGTCTTCAATTCATGTATATTTTTGATTCTTTTAAAGAGTCAGATTATTTATCCATGAATCGTGAATCGTATGATTTTGATAATAGTGGTAATAATTAGTTTATAATTTTTTTTTGTTCTCTTATAAATAATAAATTCAAGTGAATTAGTTGTATTAAAAGTAAAATTAGTATATGAATTAAAAGGAGTGTCTAATGGAGTACAATTCCTATAAAAGTAATAAGTGTATACTACTTATGTGATAGGATAATATCTCTCATGGAGTATGCTATTACTCTTCAAAGAAAATATAAGTCTCCAAAAATTATTTATATAGAATCGTGGCATTATGTACACATAGAGCTTGGTTATTTTTAACTTATTGTATCTCATAATTAGAATATTATTTATATACATCGTAAATAAAAATTATCTATTGATATGATTTTTTTTGGAAAAAATAAAAAAAAATAAAATTGTAACACACATGTTTAAATAAGCAATATGACACTATATGAAAATCTTACAAACTAAGCTTTCAGTAATTATTTTTACTCATAAAATATATTTCATAATTTATAAATTGTTAGTTTGTGCTACTTGAAATTCATATGACTACTTTATATATATCTTCTCCTTAGATAGGGGGAGTCGATAGGTTAGGTGCCCTTGTCCATGATGCAAAAATAAAAAATTGTAAACCTTAAACTTCAACAGGACGTGTATATATAAATACAAAAGTAATTCAAGTATGCTTATATCGTGGGTACGTCTCTGACTAAATCAACTGACAATTATCAATAGACAAAAAATTTTGGTGGAGAAGCTCAAGACTATGTCAGAACTCTCATTGGATAAACAACATAAAAATATTGAGCCATGCTCGTGCTGATAAAATATATGAAAAACACAAATGCAACCACACATTTCAATAATTAGAAACGAAATTGGATTACCTTCCTGTGGCACAATCATGGCATTGAGGGAAGATTGGCACTTGTTGTAGTTGCACTTCTAGCAAATGTTGTATGCATCTATTAGAGGTTATGCTTAATGTGATGAAAAGTATCATTGTCTAAGAGCATCTACAACCACACTCAATAAAATAACTAATTAAAATATAATTAAATATTATATTCAGTATCTTAACTAGCAACACTTCAAATTTTACTTCAACCAAGCTCAGCAAAATACTCAAGTGTAGTGCGAAGTTGAGTTATGGTGTTGCTGGAACTAGTGAATTGTAAGAATATTTTAATAGAAAAAAATGATTTGTTAAGCGATAAACGCTCGCTATATTTGTTGAGTGAGAAGCCGAGTGGGCAAAAATGCGAGCGGGATAGCGAGCACGTTGGAGTCCTCTAAGAAGCACGGACACATGGATACGACACGGTAGGATACTGGGACACGACAAATTCTAAAAAACTAGGATACGGCATGATAAAAAAATAAAAATAAAAATTATTAATTATAAATATTAGGTATTTTATAAAATTTATTAAATTAAATTAAATTAAAATATTTTATTATATAAAATAAATATATATTATTTATTTTATAAAATAAAAATATTTTATTTTATTTTATTTTATAAGATAATATTAATAATTATTTTATTTTATAAGATAATATATTTATAATTATATTATATAAAAATATATATTTTTTATTTTATTTTATGCCCCAGCCTCTCCCCTCAAGCACGCCCGTCCATGCCTCTCCCCTCAAGCACGCCCGCCCCTGCCTCTCCCCTCAATCGCGCCCGCCTGCCCCTGCCTCTCCCCTCAAACACGCCCGCCCATGCCTCTCCCCTCAAACATGCCCACCCTTGCCTCTCTCCTCAAACACGCCCGCTCCTGCCTCTCCCTCAAATCACGCCTGCTCCCTGCCTCTCCCTCAAATCGTGCCCGCCCCCTGCAAGTGGCCAACGTCGCCCATGCTGCAACGTTGGCCACCCGACGTCGTCGGATGTCGGGCACTATAGATGTGGATACGGCTGCCGACGCAACCATCCGATACGCCACGTGGCGTATCGGATACGGATTGTGCAATGATATGCCACGTGGCATATCGGACACGTATCCGTGCCGTGTCCACGTGTCCAGGTATCGGACACGTGGACACGGCTGTAGGGAGCCGTGTCCGTGCTTCCTTGGGAGCCCTAATTTTCTAAAAACACTCAATAGAATATCGAAACTCTGTTTTTAGCGAGCCCGTTGGAGATGCTCCTTAAGGGTGATATGTCTCTGGTTCAATGATGCAGGTGGATGCACACATCCAACAGCTCGATCAGTATCTTAAAAAAGTTGACGAAGAGATTCGGCGCGGTAATTCCTCTTGCTTGGGTTGGTTGCCTCTTGAGAATATTTCTCTGCATAAATTTTGATTCGGACATATGTTTCTGATGCCATCTAAGCATGTCTCATTTTTGCCGACAGAGAGAGAAAATGCCGCTTTAGGTGCTGTTGGGGCTGCTCATGGTAGCACTGCTAGATCAGGAAGGAGTAATGAGTGCGGCAGAGAAGGCCGGAGAAGGTACCCATCTTATCCTTGCTCAGCTGCAAGTTTCTTTTCTTCACTTCGTGGTGTGTCATGATATTATGTACTATGAGGCACAGAATTGTAACTTTGATCTAATAGAATTGAAAGCTCACTTGAAACTAAATACTGTAGGGCTTCATTCTTTTATCCATTATTAATTAATAAAAAATGTGTTTAAATGTCAAGCAATTATTGTTAGATAGATGTAAAGTTTTGAATAGTTTTGATCAAGGAAGCACGGACACGGCTCCCTACAGCCGTGTCCGCGTGTCCGACACCTGGACACGTGGACACGACACGGATACGGCACGGATACGTGTCCGATACGCCATGTGGTGTATTATTGCACAATCCGTATCCGATACGCCACGTAGCGTATCGGTGGTTGCGTCGGCAGCCGTATCCACGTCTATAGTGCCCGACGTCCGACGACGTCGGTGGCCAACATTGGCCACTAGCAGGGGGTGGGCGCGATTTGAGGGAGAGGCAGGAGCGGGCACGATTTGAGGGGAGAGGAAGGGGCGGCGCGATTGGAGGGGAGAGGCAGGGGCGGCGCGATTGGAAGGGAGAGGCAGGGGCGGCGCGATTGAAGGGGAGAGGCAGGGGCGGCGCGATTGGAGGGGAGAGGCAGGGGCGAGTGTGTTTGAGGGGAGAGTTAGGGGCGGGAGGGTGTAATTGAGGGGAGAGGGGCGGGCGAGCGTGATTGAGGGGAGAGGCAGGGGCGGGCGGGCGTGCTTAAGGGGAGAGGCAGGGGCATAAAATAAAATATTTTTATAAAATAAAATAAAAAAAATATATTTTTATATAATATAATTATAAAATATTATTTTATAAATAAAATAAATATAAATATTATCTTATAAAATAAATTAAAATAAAATATTTTTATTTTATAAAATAAATAATATATATTTATTATATATAATAAAATATTATAATTTAATTTAATAAATTTTATAAAATACCTAATATTTATAATTAATAATTTTAATTTTAATTTTTATTTTTTTATTATGCCGTATCCTAGCCATATCCGTATCCTAGTTTTTTAGAATTTATCATATCCCCGTATCCCGCCGTGTCGTATCCCAATATCCGTGTCCGTGCTTCTTAGGTTTTGATCCACCAAGGGATTATTATTTGATAAATACAATGACAAAAAAAAAGTAATACTCGTGAAAAACTTATTAAAAAATAAAAAAATAAATAAGTAGAAAGCTCCTATGAGTACCATGCTACTTGGATTAAGGTGGCAGACATGGCAGGTGCTCTTATCCATAATGTAAAGTAAAGAAAGATAAAATAAGATAATATAATCTATAATATTCCCTCATGTTAGTGATTACATATTTAGAATACCAAATATTAAGGAAAGAAATCTAAGTTGTAGTTTCTTTAATATGTTCTTGAAGTATCAACTAATTGATATGCCGTAGAAATATATATTTAAAAAAAATATTCTCATCCTAAATGTTACCTTGAGAATGAAAAAAATTTATTTTTGTGTATTTTGTTCACTTGTGAAATAATTGTTTGAAAATTATGTCTTGCTATTTGACTATCATAATAGAGAATAATAAAATTAAGAATATACTCAATTTTCTCAATGAGTTATCTGATTCCAAGTAACTCACAGGTGATCATCATCATTGTCTTGAACTGCACATTTATATTGGATCTTGAAATAATTAATTATTTTTTATTTTTTTTAAGGTAAGATTATTTTTAAGAAAATTATAAAAACTTATAGTCGGTCTCATCTCAATATAAGCTCGCGACAACCTCAAATCTGAATACCTGATTAATTGTAAAAACTCATAATTGTCGAAAGAAATCCCAAGATATGAAAAGTTCTTTACATACCTTAGTATTTGAAGAACTACATACAGGTGAACTTAATATGTGGAATCTATAAAATGATCAGTTATACTAAATGTATAGGTAGAGGTGCCCGGCCCGGCACGAGGCACGGCACGGAAAAATTTCGTGCTAGGGCCCGTGCCGTGCCCGGGTTTGGCACGAGCCGTGCCGTGCCGTGCCTGGCCCGGCATGGTTCGGCCCGCGGCACGGTAAACCGGCACGGGTTTATCCCGTGCTGGGTGTCCCGTGAGCCCGACCCCATGATGCTCCTCCCACAAAAAAAGAACGCGGGTCGGGTTTGATTCGACCCGACCCACGGTCCCCCGTATCCCGAACCGCTCGGATAGGCAAGCCCGAGCGGGCCAGGCAAGGCACGGCACGGCCCGTCGTGCCTGTGGGCAGTGCCAGGCCCGGTTTTTTTAAACCGTGCCGGGCCGGGCACGGAAGCACGATCGTGCCCTAAAAAAATGGGCCGGCCCGGCCCGGCCCGTTTGACACCTCTATGTATAGGTCAGTGGGATTAGTCATGTCTATTAAGAAATTAATATTTGGTTCAATCGAAGTATTTATGGAAGTAGATCCTAAAATACTAATAAATGTAAGAGTATTAATTATATATTTTCTCTATGATAATACACCACATCTCATAGGTTAGATTCTCTTTATCCTAAAAAAGTATTTGAGCTTCCTAAGATATATTGCATATAATTATTATGGAAGGTATTTTTCGAGTTAAGTAATTTAAAATTCATCACTTATAATAAAAATGTCATCTACATACATAATTAGTATGATCAACTTGTCGCCCGAGCCATTTAGGATAAACAAAAAGAAATCTATATGACACATGTCTAACTTGAAAGAGATGATCGTTAATAAATATATCTCTTTTAATATGATTTGATATTATCCAAAATGGGATAATATCTGAGAATGAGAACTTGGCATCTTAGCATTCTCATGAGAAATAGTAAAAAAAACCCAAGTATGGAGAAAGTCTTAGTATGATAATATTTGTGAAATAGGATGTCGAATAAATTGATTTAAATTTATTGCTCTCAATATTTTTGGTGTTCTTTATTAAATTGATTTAAATTTTTTATGAAATGATAAAAAATAAAAAAATATAAGCTCAAAAAAAAAAATTAACCAGGTAAGATACTTGATTTCAAATTTCATTTTTATATAGGCCTTTATATGTCCGAGTGTATGAAATTAAATGTGTTTTTACTTAAACAAGTTTAGCGAGTCTGATAAGAATTTGTGTGCTTTCATGGCTGACATATCTCATACCCTGACACTAGAATTTAATATTCTTAGTTTTTTTTTTTTTTAAATAAGCTATCAAATTGAAAATGAACAAGTAACTGGCCAATAATACTCAAGTATCTAGTGAAATAATCTATCATAAAAAAAAAGAATATAGACTATCATTATTAGTTATAAAGAAAACCTTACTCAAAGTCTCTCGATTATGTAAAATAATATCAATGGAAGAGAAATAATACTAATTTTTTTTTATTGATATATTATTTTTTCTTATGATAGATATTATAGAGGAAAATATTTTGCGTCTGCATACAGACATCATGCCATTGATCTTTCGATCGACATCAATAGTAGGTTGGTATCATACGCAAATATTAACGCTTATAGGTAGGTGATGTCGTACACAAATACTGATACTAAGAGTAGGTTTGTGTTACCCACAACTAGAGGTGTCAAACGGGCCGGCCCGTCCCTGCCCGTTTTTTTAGGGCACGATTGTGTACCGTGTCGTGCCCGGCCCGGCAAGGTTTAAAAACAGCCGAGCCCAGCACGGCCCGTAGGCACGGCGGGCCGTGCCGTGCCTGGCCTGCTCGGGCTTGCATGTCCGAGCAGTTCGGGATACGGGGGACCGCGGGTCGGGTCGAATCAGACCCGACCCGCGGTCTTTTTTTGCGGGAGGGACATCGTGGGGTCGGGCTCACGGGACACCCGGCACTGCACGGCTCGTGCCTAACCCGGGCCCGGGCACGGAATTTTTCCGTGCCGGGCCGGCCCAGGCACGATTGAACCGTGCCGTGCCTCGTACATTACATTGGCAATCTATGATATGAAATTTTGTCTTTCTTTTTTATTGGGAACATGCTATGCGTGCTTGTCCTGCATTGTGCGTGCCTCGGGTTTATTGTGGGCCCTATGTGCCTACTATGCATGCTTGTTGCGCATGCCTTTTGTGTGCATATTGTGCGTCATGGGTACTTGTTGTGCATGCGTGTTGCATGTGGGTTTATAATAACCATTGCTTTCACATAGTGATGGATTTAATAATCAAAAAATCATAATAATAATGAAAAATTTACTTGATAATGAAAAGGTAGGATACAATTGGAAATGCCTTATAAATATTAAGCTACTCGAATTTAGGCATCCTACATGTTGATTGCTTCTATTTGTGATGTAAAAAAAAAAAAAAGCATAAATTGTACCTCTGCTGAAGACATTAGCAAGCTCATTATCAATTTACATGAGTTATAAAACTCAATTTTTTTTTTAAATCTTTTTTTTTTTTTTTGATTTAGTATAGTTGTTCGCAATATATTTTGTTCTCTCATAAAATATAAAAAAATATTGTTAAAACCTACTCAATACTATGCATTGTATTTATATTTGATTTAAAAATGAGCATTTTTCCTTTAATAAATCTTATGTAACACATTATTTCAAATTATTACATAATGCCCCTAATCCTCTTCAATTGCAATATGTTAAGTGGCTTAGTTGCGATAGAGAAGTGACATTTTGATGATCCATACTCTAATCTTGCTAACGAATTTTATGGTTCTTTGGATCTTGTGATTATCATATGGGTAGCAATATATTTTATCTCCACATGGATCTTAAAATATAAATAAATAAATAAATATATATATATAATATATATTGATTTTTTATTTGAGAAAATTATTTTCCTTTTTTATAAAAGTATAATACTTAGCAACCAATCTTCTCTAAATCAAAATTAGTGTAATGATCTATCATTGCACACCCACCTAGTGCGATAGTCGTCAAATTATGAAACCCTAATTGCACAACATTTGGGGGGCAAAGAATTGGTGGAATCCTAAATTAGTGTTTCTAATTCGGGATGAATCTTTACCCACACTCCTCAAATTAGGGCTTTGTCCCTGGTGGGTCGTTTTTACTCTGGTTGATTTCTCTCTTGGAGAAATTTGATTTATTACGGACAAAGGTAAAATTATGATTATCATTCTTTAGAAATTTGGAATGGCTGTTCACTTAAAAAATCCTCATATTACACGTATATATTAGAGATAATATCTTGGTGGGATTTAGAGATAATATCTGATATTTGATGGTAAAGTTATTAAGATGTTAATCTCTTTCAGATTCTATGCTAAGTGGGAGTTAGCTATGATTATTCATGGTGACTATGTGAGTCAGGATGTGATTCTTTAGTTTTAATGGTTGAGATATTTAGAGAGGATATGCATTTCTAGGAGGCTAAGTATATTTAGAGAGGCTTTCGGATTAGGGAGTCTAAGTATGTTACTGCTCATAATTATATCACAAAGCAGTTTAATTTATACGAAGTAGACTGTGAAATATTGGAGAGATATCTCATGCTATACTTACTAGCAGTCAAGAGGGTACTAGTCGTAACCGAGTCAGAGATAGGAAAGCTTCAATTAAGTATACACACTATTGAATAATGAGTTATACTAGGGATAATTGTTAGGTTTTGTTTTTAGAGAAGAGGCCGAGGGCTAGAGGTTTCCAATGGGCTGGGTAGCTAGGGTCTGAATTTTAAATTATTTTAAAATACAGTATTTTTAATTATTTTAAAATACAATATTTTTTATTTTTTAAAATACATAATATTTATAATTAATAATTTTTATTTTTAATTTTATTTTTTTTATCATGACGTATCCTAGCCGTATCGGTATCCTAGTTTTTTTGAATTTGCCGTGTCCCCGTATCTTGTCGTGTCGTATCCCCGTATCTGTGTCCATGCAACATTGGCTAGGGTATGACCCACATATGTTGGCTCGTGGCACGGACAAGATCATGCCTAGTACATGCATGGGTCGTGTCTTTTTCGGCCAGGGGTTTTGGCATGTGTATTGCAAAAGATGCGACATGGCATGACTTGGCAGGCTAGCACGATATTGCCAAGATGCATAGTTACTTGAGTGTAAGATACATTTAAGTACAAAAGTTTTTTGAGGTCTTGAGATGATTGAAGTATAAGTTTTTTTTTTTTTTTGTATTTTACCTAATATATATATATATATATTATTTATTTTACTAAATATTATTTATAATTTATTTATTAATAAAAAATAATTAAGTAAATGAAATCAATTATAGAAATTAAATATTATTCAATATTTCTTATTATCATAAATATTTAAAATTTTAAAACAAAATAATAAAATTTTAATAATCTAACATACAAAGTTCAGCATTCAAATCTTAGATATATCTCATCAGCCATAAAATTAAAATATCATTAGTTTACAAAAATTCAAAATTTTAAAAGATCAGCAAAATAAATATTTATAGGGTTTTCTCAAATTATTAATCTACAAAATCATTAATGTCGTTATTTTCATTATCACTCCTGAATATTCTTTTATTTTCATTTTTTTTAATCAATAGGTTATTTCTTTATTTTCATTAATCAAATTAAGATTATGTACTTAAATAATACTTGATTATTTATTATAAGACAAATTCATGATAATCTAATTCATGATTATGTACTTAAAAAAAAGTCTTGATTAATTTGTAATACAAATTTAATTGTGTTTAATTGTTCTCGTAATTTATATTCTTAAAGATAATTTAATTTATTTCATAACTAGATGTATTATATGCTATGTTGAGAATCTACAATACAAAATTTTATAAATTTCTAGTATTATATTCAAACATATTTTTAGTTGAATATTTCACACATTTTAATTAAAAATATATAATAATTCTAATGTAATAATCAACTAAACTGAATAACTAATCTTGAGGTTAAGTTTTCATTGTTTTATTAAGAATCTCATTATTAAAAATGTATGCAGCACGCATGTACAAGTCTAGTTTTGATATAATTACATCTTATTCTTTATTGTCTTTCACCAATCTTTCATGTATTTGCATAAATTTTCAAAGATTTTTGGATCCAGGTTCACTTCTAATCTTTTGTATCATAATGATATTTTAGATTCAAAAAATACTTAGTTGAATATAAAGGGTGATGAAACTGAATTTTTTATATTTTATCAATGATTTTTATGATTTTTTTCTATTTTTCTTCATTCTCATAAAAATTTAATTATTATTTTGTTTTTCTTCTTCATGGACAAATAAATGTTGCCCATAGGAGACTTCTTTTCATCATCCACCGAGCGAAGAATACTTAAAAGAGGACTAGACATTTTCAAATAAAATATTAAAATCTCACAAAAATAAGACATAAAAATAATAATTGTTATATATTTTTCATTTTATTCTTTTGTTTATTTATTATATATCCAATTTTAATTAGTAAAAATCATTGATACAAGATAAAGTAATAAATATTATTGTAAATTGAGTTTTTGCATGCATCAATAATTTCATTTATTCAATAAATCATCTCATCATGTTGAGTAATCATGCTCCATGATAAATTTGTCTACTTGTATATGTGATCCTCTCTATTATTTTTTGTTTTTGTTTTTATAATGCAGTAGTTTTTAAATTTTTTTCTAATATTAAGGCAAGATAATAGGTGATACATAATGTCCAATGTAAATGTGGCCTTTTTAATTTCAACAATATTCATATTCTAAGTTAAAATTAAATTTGTCATAAATGAGTTAATAAAAGTAATCACTTATATAAATAATTGAAAGTTTCAAATTAAATTATAAATATTTGTTATCATAAAATTTGAAATATTATTTATAATAACATGAATAATATTATTTTTATTAATTTTTTACATTCATCTGTCAAGTAATTTAAATAATTTATATTACGTCTTGATAATATAAAAAGTATTAATAGGGTTTAGGGTTATTAATTTTATACTTAATTCTTCTTCTAATATATTATTTCGTCCGGGGTGATGCTTTATTATGATAGTACAATGATTTTGGAAAGGTTTGTTGTTAGTTGTAACTGAATATTTATTGTGAAGACATGTTCACACGAGAAGAGATCATCTTACGGTGATAGCGAAAGAATTTAGTTAGATATTTGATGTGAACTATAAGGATATTTATTCTCTAGTGACTAAATTGATCTCAGTATCAATAATTATTACTCTTGCAGTATTTCATAGTTAGAGAATAAATTAGCTCGACATAAAAAAATTATTTTTTATGATGACCACGAGAAGAAAATATACATAGAGCAGCATAGAGGTGGTAGGTGGGTCAGGCATAAAGGTGTCAAAAGGGTCGGGGTGGGCCGGGCCGGCCCTTTTTTTTTTGAGCACGAGCGTGCCTTTGTGCCGGGCTAGGCACGGCACGGTTACCGTACCGTGCCTAGCCCGGCACTGTTTAAAATAGCCAGGCCCGGCACTGCCAGCAGGCACGGTAGGCTTGCCGTGCCTTGCCTGGCTCGCTCGGGCTGGATGTCCGAACGGTTCGGAATTCGGTGGACCGTGGGTCGGGTCGAATTAGACCCGACCGGGTCGGGCTTAAGGGACACCCGACACGGGACGAACCCATGCCGGTGTGCCGTGTCACGGACGGAGCCGTGCCTTACCCGGGCACGGAATTTTCCCGTGCTGGGCCGGCCTGGCCCAGTTGATACTTCTAGTCAGGCAACTCAGGCACGATTGGATGCGCGACTTGAATTAGTTGCGACCCACCTTGCATGACATGATCTAGAATCGTGACTAGGGTGGGATTGTGCTTGCCGTTGCATGACTCATGTCGTGTTAGGATGAGGCCAGGTGTGCCCTTTTCTGGGCCAGGCACTGCTCACCTGCATGGCCCTTTAGGCACTATCCAGAGGCACGTGACTAGTGACTCGAGATGTGGTTCGGGTCATGGGTCCATGGTTTAATGGGTTCGGCCCATTTTTTTTTTTAAAAAAAGTGTCCGCCGTGGTCATGCGCATTACAATTTCACTTGATGGGCCCCAACACAGAAAATGACAGGCATGACTTATTGCTTTTAGTGCTGACAAAAAAAAAAAATTTTTTTAAAGATCGGATGCTCTGTAGTTATTGGATTTGTTTCCAGCAGCTACAATAGAAATTCAACAGGGCGCGAGTTTCTACTCAAACTCAAATAAATTAATGTGGCATGGTTATAATTAATTACGATACCCATTTTTTTCTATTTTTTAAATTTTATTATTATAAATTACTTCTCAAAAATAAATTAAAAAAATAATAAATAGTGAGTCTAATAATAATAAATTTGATGTATATTTAAATAATAATGATAATAAATCTTATGTATTATTCGCATATTTTATCACCCACTATATACATTTAAAATAAAGACTTAATAAAAAAATTTTAGAATTTTTTAATATACTTCATCCTCATGATAATCATGTCATATGTGAGCGTGTAACGAAGATTGTTAGGGAATATGATATTTAAAATAAAATATTTAATATAATTTTTGATAATAATTCTAATAATGTAGTAATTATTAATATGTTTGTTAGAATCATTAGGGATGAGCTAATAGGTGAAATTTTTTATATAGGTTGTATGTGTCATGCAATTGACTTGGCAGTGTAAGCGGGAATGAAAATTATTTTATTTACATTATAAAATATAAGAAATTTATTAAAATATCTTAGGTTACATTGCCGACAACAAGAGTTTAACTAGAGGCGTCAGGTGGCCCAGGCACGACACGAGGAACATCCCGATTGAGTCTTGCTTGGCCCGGCATGACATGATCCAGACCCGTGCCTGGACTTGGGCCGTGTCCGGCTCGAGCCATGGCTCGTGCCATCCTGGGCTGTAGGGCACCATGAATGGGTGCTGGGTCACAAAAAATGGGTATTTGGATTTCAGCAACACCAGAACTTAGTTTTTTTGCGAGAGATTTTTGGCAAATTTTGGTAAAATTTGTCTGCAGATCTCGCCTTGGTGCGGTAGCAAAGGGCACAGCAACTGCAACGACCTCTGCAAATCCGACCGGCATGGAACTGGACATTCCCGTGGACCCAAACGAACCAACGTACTGTTTCTGCAACCAGGTCAGCTTCGGGGAGATGGTTGCCTGTGATAACCCAGACGTAAGTAGGCAGAGTCCTCCCCTCTTTTTTCCCAGCAATTGCCAGCCACATGTTTCTGCTTCTCAAATTTGACGGAGATATCTGGTCCTTCGAGCAGTGCAAAATCGAGTGGTTCCATTTTGGCTGCGTCGGCCTGAAAGGGCAGCCCAGAGGAAAGTGGCTGTGCTCACAGTGTTCTGCTCAAAAAAGTGGCCGCAGAGGAAGATGGTGACGTGATGATGGTGCTGCAGGTGGCGGCGATGGCGCTGCGACCCAGTTCTCTGGTGGGCCCTCGTGTTTCAAAACGCGTAGGTTGTTTCTCTGATACCATGGAGAAATCACCCAACTTTAACAAATTGGAGCTGTAAAAACAGGCAAAAATGGATTCTAGAGCGTGTTTCTTGTGGATGCTATGAGTTGGTTCTTGCAGGCGGAGACGACAGAGGTCCATGTTCTTATTCTGCCATTAATGGGCATCGTTCTCAAAATACTAAAGGTCTCCTCCATCTTCCCCATTTTCGCAAGAAGTTGTGCATGGCAGGCACGGTGCTCCACGCCCAGGGGAATTCTGCCATCTCTGGCCGCGTCGTCGAAGATCTCGCATCCTTCTTTGATCAGCCCAGAATGGTTGCAGGCAGATAAAACAGCAAGCAAGGAGATCGCATCCAGCTCTATCCCTCTCCGTCGCATCTCACGGAAGAGGCTCAGAGCTTCTTCCCCATCGCCATGTAAGCCATAGCCATTGATCAACGTGGTCCACGAGACGTTATCTTTACCCTGCGTTTCGTCAAAAAGCTGACGCGAAGATGCAAGGCAGCCACACTTGGAGTACATGTTCATGAGCGCGTTTCCGATGGAGAGATGACGCGCCAATAATCCGCGCTTTACTACCTGACCATGGGCGCAGCTTCCATGGTGGAGGGAGGCGAGAGTCGTGCAGGCCGTCAGCACCGCCAGGAGAGTGATGGGGTTTGGCCTCTCTCCTCCGTCTTCCAGCATCTGCTTGAAAAGCTCGATCGCCTCGCTGCCATCCCCACCTCGCGAATGGCACCCGATAATTGCGCTCCACAGAACCACGTCTTTCACTCTCGATCTCTGGAAAATGAGCTTTGCTTGCTTTGCCAGCGCCCCCCCGCCCCCCGTGCCGTACAAGCTTATCAGGCGGGATGAGAGCCTGCGGTCCGAATCGAACCCGTGGCGAATTGCGTAGCCATGGATCTCCTTCCAGTTCCTGATGCCGCCCAGTCCGCCGCATGCCGGAAGCATCGCGATCAGCGTCACGCGGTTCGGCTTGAACCCATCCGCCTGCATCGATCGGAAGCACCCGACGGCGGCGTGATGCCGCGAAGACGACGCGCACCCGCCGATCACGGCGGTCCAAGCAACCTCGTTTTTCACCTCGATTCGATCGAAGACTCGGAAGGCCATGGACGAGACGCCGGACTTGAAATACAAGTCAACTATCGAGGTTGATAGAAGGAGCGACTCTCCCACCCTCGCGTCGACAACGACGATGGCGTGGACCATCCGTCCCAGCCGCATGTTCTCCATCTCCGCACAGACGGATACGACGCTCGCAGCTAACTCAGATTTTAGCGGAAACCCACAGGCGTGCATTTCCTTGAGCAACCTCAAGGCGCCGCCGTAATCCCCGTTCTGAACGTGGCAATTTATGATAGCATTCCAAGAGACGGCATCCCTCAGGGGCATTGTGTCGAACACCTTGAGCGCATCGTCGGGCTCAAAAAACTTCGCGTACATGGACACGAGGGAATTAGAGATGACTGGAACGTGGTAGAGGCTGGATTTGATGATCATGCCGTGGAGTTGAAGGCCGGAGGAGTATCGGTTTGAAGAAGAGCACGCCTTCACGACCGAGGGGAGGATGGAGGCGCCTTCCTCCACCCCCAAGCTCGAGCTCGAGCTCGAGCTCGAGCTCATGGGATGGAGACGAAGCCGCTCGCAGTAAAGTCGTATCGTCTTGTCGTGTAATCCTCTCGAGACGAGTTCCTTCACTTTTTCGTTCATGCCAATTGTTATGTTCGAGCAGAGAGCCCGAGATCACTCACCCTAAAATAACACTAATTTAATGTACAAGTGTAGATGCAAACATGAAAAATATAAATGCACGAGGTTATTCTTTTAGTAATTATTAAATTTATTAATAAAATTAAAATAAAGTGATTAGAAATTAGGCTGAAATAAATATTATAAATTATAATCTGAATAACAATTATTTTTAAGTAATTTGGTCACTAAATAATAATATATTGAAAGGAAGAAAAAAAAAAAAAAATAGAGATAGATTAGGAGAAATTAAATAGAAACTATAAATAAAGATTGGTCGGATCTAATATAAAATGAACTCGAGTTAGCTCTAAGAAAAATTAAGTAAAAATTATAAATAAAAAATTAATAATTAAATAAATAGTTTAGTCACGCCTAATATAGACCTACCGATTAGGAAATGTGAGACTATTCGGGTGAATATGATAAATTATAAATAAGAACAATGACCATGAGTAATTTAGTATAAATTCTAAAAAAAATATAATAATTATAGGGCTAGTTTCGTCACATCTAATATATACTTACCGATTAGGAAATGTGAGACTATTCGAGTGAATATGATAAAATAGAATCAGAACTATGCCCAGGAGAAATGTAGTATAAATTATAAATAAAAAATGTAATAACTACAGGGTTAGTTTCGTCACATCTAATATAGACCTACTGGTGCTAGCTAGGCAGTGTGAGCATATTCGAGCATAGAGAATAAAAAAAGAACTAGAACTAGGTGTAGGAGAAATAAGTAGAAATTATAAATAAAAATATAACAACTAAAAGGCTAGCCTCATCACATCGGATATAGGCCCACTAATACTAATTAGTAAGAGTGAGACTGTTCGAGCGTAGAAAAAAAAAAGAATTAAAATAAGATACAGGAGACATAAAATAGATATTTAAATAAAAATATGATAACTAAATAATTAAAAGTAAATATGATTTTTAATGTTGCTGGTTGAAAAAATATGATAGATAGAGCCAATCATAAGTAGTTGAGCTAAATTATGATTAATAATATTAGTTGATTAAACATTCATTAAATCATTTAATTAAGTACCACAAAGATTATATCATAGTCTAACTTGATTTCAGGCTAATAGACATTTGTCACAATAATGCAATTATAATTTATGCCAATTTCAAAAGAAAAAATGAGATTAAAAAGTAAAAAGGTAATAAAAATTGTTTTTGAGCTTCTAATTATTTTAAAAAAGTCAAACATATACATAGAGAGAGATCGAGAGAAAAAAAGGTAGAGAGACAATTTAGAGAGCTCAAATGGCTCTCTACATTTGTTGAGCCATTTGAGTAAACTAGGAAATAGAGTGTGAGTTGGAGAGAATTTTTTGTGTTTGGCTGGCTATCATAACTAAAAGTGAAGAAATAGAGAGTGAGTGAGAGATGCTCTTAATTCATATTTAATTTCTTGAATCTCTCCTTTCAAAGATTAAATTTTTAGTTTCCCCAATATTTAATTTTTTAAAATCCGGCGCAATGGAAGTTTGAAATAATCTAAATATTTAATTTTCAAATTTTGCTAGAAATTAATCTTTTGTTAATCTGAAAATTTTATTTTTTCAATAAAATGCAAATATTCTTTTTTTTTTGCATGAAAAATATATTTTTTATTTGAAAATATTGAACACAAAAATATTTTCATAATATTCCTAAATTAATTCAAAAATGACATAATTGACATAATTGAGCTAACCTGGTTCAAGTTGTGTTGGGAGGTGCAACATGGCAAGACCCACCATGAAGGTCCTACGGGCCAGTTTCTACCCGATTGGCCAGCAGACTAGCATGGTGCTGACCCCGAGCTAGCATGAACATGACCCAGGCTAGCTCGGCCTGAACTCCAGCTAGCCTGGAACAAACTTGGCAAGCTTGAACTAATCCTAGGCTAGCCTGGAATGAATCGGACTAGCCTGGACTGAACCCATGCTAGTTTGGAACGAACCAGATTTGTACGACATCTCAAAATTTCTAAAAGTTTTGTGTGGATAACTTTTAGATTTCTTTTATTAACATGAATAACATGTAATTATCACTCATTCCTCCCATCATTCAATTTCAAAAGTTAGATATTATCATGGAGTTTAAAGGAAAAAACTCATTTTAAGTATCACATTCATGGTTAATTGATTTGTTTTGTTGTTTTTGTTTATCTAGAGCTTGATTAGCGCCACAACTAATGAGGTCCTTAGATTTTTTGCTTTTTTTTAAATGTTTTGTTATTTTTGTATTTTATGGCATCACTGCCTACCCAAACACTCTTGTTGAGATCTAGCATGATATTTTTCAATATTTTCTTTTATTTTTTTTTTTAAATAGATCGAGATCAATCAATTTTAGGTTATTAACCAGAAACCCCAAGGGCCAGGCCTACAAATGAAATGATGCGAACCCAACAAAATCAACCCTAAATTGTTTCATTTAGCCTAAAATTTTATAAAAAGTTGAGTTAATAAGAATCATATTTAAAGTTCATCAATGATCCTTCAGCAGAATACATTAAAAATGGTGTGTGGTCACCATATAATCACATATAAATCTTGCTCATGCAATGTGATCATCATAGAAGAAAAAAATAATTCACTCGAGAATCATATAACTATTCCACGTGGAAAAAAAATAAAAACCCTTTAATTTGGGATTTAAAATAATCTAACAAGGGTAAAACAAGAGAAAAAAAAGTAAAAAAAAAATGTAAAAAAATTTACAAAATAAAAACAAAAAATAATAGACTTGGTAGGCACCTTAAAGATCACTTGAATTTTGATTACTTTGCAATGTAAATGCCCGGGGACAGTAAAATAATGAGGATGAGTAATAGAGGGGCATCAAGGCCTTTTGTTGACGCAATATTTGTTTGGAGGGCAAATATAAAAATTACATTTATTAGTCAAATACCTGCAAAAATACAACTAATGTGAAAATTTAGAGAAGACTAATAAAAATTAGTCAAATATTCGTTGACTATAATGAGGGATAAAATAGTATATTCCACAAAGTTGTCTAGGTCTGGTTTTTAGCCATCTACGTACTAATTTATCTGGGTACTTTGGATTACATTTATTAGTGTCTGCATGCACGCATTTGTGCCTGTATAGTCAAAATTCCACTAAATTTATGCTTTAAAAAATTTTGATGGATATTAGTAAAATCATAACTAATTGGGAGGAGATTGGAAAACTAGGGCGGAGAAAAGACTCGGAGGAGAGAGAGAGAATTTTAACTTTCATTATCTTCATGACCATTTTCATTATCTTCATGCAACATAATCTTCATGACTACGACATTATCTTCATGCATTCTTCAGTGCTTTACCTTTATGCTCTAGAAAGAAATCACCAAAGTCATAATTATTCACAACATAGTGACTTTAGGGTTGTCTTAGAGAGTAAATATATTAGTCACAGCCATCCCCAGCACCACAATATGTTGTTCCAAAGAGAAATTCTCTTTGCCATGGCCCTTCCCAGCATCCCAACGTGGTGTTCTAGGGATGGGATACATGAGTCGTGGTATTCATTAGCATCGTGACTTTGATACCCTAGAGAAGATCTGACGAGACAACAGTCATGACATGAAGTCAGCACCGTGACTTCAAATTTGTGCGAAGATCACTTTAAACCCTAGCAGGCACGAACAAAGCAACATTTGATTGAGTTCATGTTTCGATACCTAGATCAAAGTCTAAGTTTGTATTGGGAATCCTCGATTTACACAAGATGCCTCCCAACATATCTCATGCGAAATCTTTCCCAATGTTATGCTGAATTGATATCTAAGTTTGGATTGTGTAAATGTATCTGATGAATGCATTATTTTTATATGATTAAAGGTTGTGTTAATGTTGTGTGGTGGAATGATGATGAATATGAATATGTTATGAAACTTAGATTAGGATTTTTCATATAACATAGTCTTATATGTCTTCCCCATGGTGTATGCCATAGGACACAATCGTGCACTGAGGTACGAATATAGTAATAGTCTTTCTATCCTTAACACATGAGATGAATCTATGTGCAGAAACTCGAGATAAGTAAGCTTAATAGTTGCAAGCATGACACTTATGAAGCCAAAATCACAAACATAATCATCACATATCTATTATGCATATTCTAGAAGAACTGTCCTCGAGTAATATGGGAGTTAAGCAGAATATCAAATTTACAAGTTTCATCATAGTCTATGAGTTGTGTGTTAGTCGTGATGGATGGTAATAGTTAAGTCATGGGACACATGCAAGAAAAATTGACACGTATGATGGTGTCAGCCTTGCGAGGAAGACTCTTTTGTGTGATTTGTTTCTGCTTGATCTTTCATCCTCTTCATCCTCACAAAATCAAAATTATTCATTTTCTTTGTTATCATTCACAACTTTAACAAATGAATCAATTTCTTATCCTCCGGCCTCAAAGATAAAGGATGGATAGAATCAAAAAAAAAAAAAAAAAAAAAAACTTTGCAACTGCCCACAAATTAATACTCAACTGCCCCACAAATTAATTAAGCTCACTCTGCAACCCCCCATCGGATTTTTATGATGGAGCTAAAATATGAAGCTCAATCTTGAAGTTTCTCATACCCAAAAATAGATTAATTAATGTTCATCTACAATTTTAAATTTTTAAAATTCTTACCCCTTTAAACCATTTTGGAATGCAATGAATCATGAAGTTTTTATTTTTTCTCAAATATATTTTCTATCCTTTTTAGATTAAAATCCTTTTTAATTTTATTTTAAAGAATGTGGCATTTTAATTTTAACTCGAATTAAAATCCAAATGTTGAAAACCAATTCTATCCTTTGTATTTTCTATTAAAATTAAATTTCCAAATTTAAGCCACATGAAATATATATTTTTAATTCATACATATATACATATACATATACATATACATATACATATACATATACATATACATACATATATACATATATATATATATGTATGTATATGTATATGTATATGTATATGTATGTATGTATGTATATATATATTTCCATTTTACATGTTTATATATAACTAATCTGTTTTATTTTTAATTTGATGTTATTTGTGTGAATTGAGTGATATGGTATGGTTTTTGTGAAGTGTAGGGATTGGGTTTGAATCTTATTTTCACCTTACCACGGCAATAGCATTTATGTTGATTTTTGAATCATTTATCAAAAAATTATGATTTTTGATTTTTAAAATATGATTTCTCAGTTGGCAAAAATAGTTTACAGATTACTTAAATGAATTGTAATTTTTTTTTTCCAAATTTTGGAGTACAAAATCAGGTTAATTAATTTTATTACATCAAAAATTAATTATTTTAGAATTTAGTATATATATTTTTATTAATTATAGAAAAATTAATACATAAAAATATAAATATTTTATATTTGGGGCACCCAAACACAAAAATATTTTATGAACCATTGAAGATTTTAAAATGATTCAAGTAAACTCATATTTTTTTAAAAAAAATTGGGCAAAAAATTGTTATATGAAATGAATGCACGTAAAAAAATAGAATACATCTAAATTCTAATGCTAAAAATGGCTTTTTTCAATTTTTAGTTTACAAGAATAATTTAAAAAACCCTAAACCCTATAATTAAACTATTAAAGTAACTAAATAATATTAAAGGATACCGTCGGCCTTTCCAAAAAAAAAAAAAAAAAAATTAAAGGAAAAACCCTAAACCCTAGTTGTACACCAGCTGCAGCTGCTTCTAGAGCCTTCCAGTTCCATTCACCTGAAGCCTGAGCTCCAGTCCGCCGACCCTTTATAAGTTGTAACAGTCCGGTGGGAATCTTTCGCCGTGCACCACTCGTTGCGTTGCGTTAAGCCTCTGATCTCTCTTCTCCGTCTGCTGAAGTCGCCATGTATCGCCTTGCTTCTTCCCTCGCTTCCAAAGCCTGGTAAGTTACATTTACGCAGCGCGTCAATTTCTACTTTTAGTTGTAGTCTCATTTCCTCTCCAAAATCGCCGTCATTCGCCAAGAGAAAGAACATTCAAGCTTTGTCTTCGTTTCCCATGTTTCTAATTTGTCAAATATTTCCTTCTATGATTGGAAACAGCACGGGCCGGTGTAGCAGCAGCCAGGTGAGAAAGAGTCGCGGTGTTTTCTTTTTCTTTTATTTTTTTGTCGATCTTTCATTCTGCAAGCTGGAAGGCGCCGATCTCCAACGAGACGATGGAGTTTTCAGGTTGGAAGCAGGCTGAGGTGGAATAGAAGCTATAGCTCAAAGGAAATAAAGTTCGGGGTTGAGGCTCGAGCTCTGATGCTCAAAGGAGTGGAAGAGCTTGGTGATGCCGTGAAGGTTACCATGGGCCCCAAGGTAGCGCATCCTTCCCTCCCATCACACTGTTGCTTTTATCAATGGTGATACAGCAAGCACGCGAGGAGGCGTGGTGCGCGCAATTTGTTCGACCATTTCATTTCCAAAGGCTTTTTTTTTTCTTTTTTTTTTTTGCAAGTAGGGTAGCGTTTGGTGAATTACTCCATTGATGTTCTTAGGGTCGAAACGTTGTTCTCGAGCAAAGCTACGGCTCTCCAAAAGTAACCAAGGATGGAGTAACAGTGGCGAAGAGCATAGAATTTAAGGATAAGGTCAAGAACATTGGTGCGAGTCTTGTGAAGCAAGTTGCAAATGCAACAAATGATGTTGCCGGCGACGGTAATGCTCGGTCGGAGTGATGTGAAATAAATTCCATTCTTTTTATAGATTCTCTATCTAAATAGATCGCGAGATCAATGCATCTCAACGTCGAATAAATTCTGGTTATTTTTGGAATCACTCTTAGCTGTAGCTTCTTCTAGTGGAAGAAGACCCCGTGTCGATGCTCCATTTGGGAGATTGGACTGTGTGTGTATCCTCTTGCCACCCAGTGAAAGCAATCTCCTGAATTGATTTTTTGTGGCATCCCCCCCTCAGGGACGACATGCGCAACAGTGCTGGCGCGGGCCATATTCACAGAAGGATGCAAGTCTGTAGCAGCAGGGATGAACGCCATGGATCTGAGACGCGGAATAAGCATGGCCGTCGATGCAGTGGTCGCCAATCTGAAATGTCGAGCACGGATGATTAGCACTTCGGAAGAAATAGCCCAGGTTGGGACCATATCATCAAATGGGGAGAGAGAAATTGGCGAGCTGATTGCTAAGGCAATGGAGAAGGTGGGGAAGGAAGGCGTCATCACCATTCAAGTAAGTAACTGCGACTCCATGCGCAGTCGTTCGACGTGGAGGAGAAGAGGGTTGCAGTAGATTTATGAGGGTTTCCTTTCTTGGATCTCACAGGACGGAAAAACTCTCTACAACGAGCTAGAAGTCGTGGAAGGGATGAAGCTGGACCGCGGATACATTTCTCCTTATTTCATCACAAATCAGAAAAATCAGAAATGCGTAATTTCGTCTCTCTCTATCTTTTCGCCCTCCGCTGTTATTCCTGCCTGGTGGGGTGTGATTCTTGAAATTCGAGTTCCTCGTTGGTTTCCTTTCCAATTTTACAGGAGCTGGATGATCCTCTGATTTTGATTCACGAGAAGAAGATCTCCAGCTTGAATGCCGTCGTCAGGGTGCTGGAATTAGCGTTGAAGGTAAGCAATCTGTTGGCGGTGCGGCGGCCGACGCAGAGCGTCTGCCTTCTTTGCTGCTAGGTGGGTAATTCTTAAAAACCTCCCTGTTGAATTTGTTCAGAAACAGAGGCCATTGCTGTTAGTTTCAGAAGACGTCGAGAGTGAAGCGTTGGCAACCCTAATTCTAAACAAGCTCCGTGCTGGAATCAAGGTGTGCGCCATCAAGGCTCCTGGCTTTGGCGAGAACAGGAAGGCTGGCTTGCAGGATCTCGCCGCTCTCACAGGAGGCGATGTAATTCTTCACGGCATCGAACCACGTTCTTCAGTGCCATGCTAGTACTGGTTTCTGATTGTGCTGCTGAGTTTTGGAATGGTTTGGATCTTGCAGATCATAACAGAAGAGCTCGGGCTTAACCTGGAGAAGGTTGATTTTGATATGTTTGGCAGCTGCAAGAAGGTGAGTCACGTTGCTACGCCATGGATAGAGATGGTTTGATTCGTTCGAACCAGAGACAAAAACTGTTGGTCGTGCTGTAATACTTGGTGTGCAGGTGACTGTGTCCAAGGATGATACTGTAATACTTGACGGTGCTGGCGACAAGAAGATTATAGAGGAGAGATGCGAGCAGGTATTTCTCCTTCTCTCCTTACAGTTCACCCGCAGAATTGAATAGGAGGATTGTACGAGTAAATATGGCTCTCCCCCCTCCTGCTCCACAGATCCGATCTGCGATAGAGGAGAGTACTTCTGATTACGACAAGGAAAAACTGCAGGAGAGACTGGCCAAGCTTTCTGGTGGCGTTGCCGTCCTCAAGGTTTCTTCTACGGCTGCTGCCCCATCAACTGAACTCGTGGAAGAAGGGTTTCGATTCTGGTAGAAGCTGTTTTTTTTTTTTTGTTCTTTGGCAGATCGGAGGAGCCAGCGAGACGGAGGTCAGCGAGAAGAAGGATAGGGTAACGGATGCTCTAAATGCCACAAAAGCGGCCGTGGAAGAAGGAATCGTTCCTGGTGGCGGCGTTGCTCTGCTTTACGCGTCGCGAGAGCTGGACAAGTTGCAGACGGCCAATTTCGACCAGAAGATCGGCGTGCAGATAATTCAGAATGCGCTCAAGGTTTGGCCGTCGCTCACTTTCTTCCCCTCGCAAGATTAATCCTCTCCTCCTGCCCACATATTTGCTCGTCTTCTGATGGCAGACGCCGGTGCAAACCATAGTTGCGAATGCTGGAGTCGAGGGCGCTGTTGTGGTGGGGAAGCTGTTGGAGCAGGATAGTCCTGATCTTGGATATGACGCCGCCAAAGGTGAAGGGCCATTTCTGTTTCTTCCAGCTCCCTCTTCTTCCCGCTTCGTCTCCATCTCTCTTCTGAGGCGGCCACGCCCCCGTGTTCTGTGGTGATGCGCAGGCGAATACGTGGATATGATAAAGGCCGGAATCATCGATCCCCTCAAGGTGATCAGAACGGCGTTGGTTGACGCTGCAAGGTGCGTACGTCTTTGATAATTGATCTCGCCATTGTTGCCTCGCCTGCTGATTGGGGCTGACATGGTTGCAGCGTGTCGTCTCTGATGACGACGACGGAAGCCGTCGTATCCGAGCTTGCCAAGGATGAGAAAGAGATGCCTTCCATGGGAGGTGGCCCTGGGATGGGCGGCATTGACTACTGATCTCCTGCTCCTCTGGCTGCGCGTGGTCGCCCAAGTTTGCGTATTTATTTGTTCGAGTCAATTGTGCCATCTTTTGCTGTCTGGGATTTTTGCGCTTTAGCTCTAGACATTTTTGTTCATGCGATTTGTTACCTTTTCTCTTCGCTGTTATTTTTCACCACGCCACGCCAGCCATCGAGATTTTGAGTCTGCCTGGTCTTGTAGGGCTAGGTTAACTGGTTCACTAGCTATCCCAGCCAGAGCCAACACATGGAATATTACTCCCTCGTGGGTTTTTCTTTACAATTAGTGTTTGCATTTATTGTATGCGCACATGTAAAATATAAGCATCATACGCAGTCTCACACGAACCCGCGCGCGCGCGCGCGCGCACGCACACAGCCACTCACACACACAAGAGTTTTACCTTTTTTATTTAACCCCGCTCCACGTATGTTGAAGTTAAAAGAAGAAAAGGTTGCTTTTATTTACTGCATTTGGAAAAATATTTATGTTTTTGTATATTTTTTTTTTATTTTTTGGCTTACTAGTATTTAACACTGCAACCATTAACCCTACGACATCATAATGACCCAATTAAGAAAAAAAAAAAAACTATTTAAATAGTATCTTTCTAAAACTAGAATGTTACACGTGCGCACACACACACACACACACACACACACACACCTTATATAACATCAAGTTGGATTGCAAGGGCAAAATCATCCAAAATATATCAACAATAATTCAATGGAAAACAATGATATGCAACGCCCGAGGGTATCTTTGCTAGCTGCTCTAGTCTTGTTAGAACGCGAGCCTCATCTCTGCTAATCTCACTAGCAGCAACAGTGGCGCGAAGACATTTAGCAGCACAGCAGCAACAGTGGCGCGAAGACATTTAGCAGCACAGCAGCAACAGTGGCGCGAAGACATTTAGCAGCACAGCAGCAACAGTGGCGCGAAGACATTTAGCAGCACAGCAGCAACTGTGGATCCTGGGGAGCAACATCACCTGTTCTTCGTCAATAACGCAGCAGGTGATCGAGCCCAGTCACCCGGTGAGCAAGCCTGGGTGTTGGAACCGGAAAAAATGAGGGGCAGCCTCGGCTAGCCACGATGGATCGATGGCCACGACATTGCGCATGTATTGTTTATCAGTCGACACGAGCGAGCTGTATATAACCCATTTTGGGTTCACTCTGCATCACCACAGGGCATAAAATATTATCATAGTATGGTGTTTTCTGAAAATTAGGGTTTGTAAACCCTAACCCTACGACCATGTTAGTGAGTGCACAAGACAACCTACGACCCGCACTAAAGAAATAATACACACCACATGGCATTGCCAAAAAATTTAGGGTTTGTAAACCTGGTTTCACGACCATGGAGGTCCGCACGCGCAGGGTGAGGTGCACGCAGAGCATCGAAGCCTGGGCAGTGGCCATGACATGACCCATGGAGCAAGATGCAAAAGACAACCCAGCAAGGCCACGCACATGCCATAAATAGGACATGCACGCATAGCGGCACTACACAGGCTATGCCAGGTAGCATGGTCTGATCTGTTTCAGAAAAGCATGCAACACAATATGACCCATGAACCTAGCCTGAAATAGCCTGGCCAAAACTAGGCCGACCTTGACCATACCATGCTAGTCTAGACTAGACCAGATATGACTCATATTGGTCTAGACTAGACCAATATGAGTCTGGATGCCAATGAGCATAATTATTTGACACATAAGGCATAATTAAGATATATATATATATATATTTTTTTGTGAGGTACATTCTGTATAGAAATACATAAAAAAATTATATATTTTACTAAATAATGATGCATAATTTTTATCTATTAATAAAATACAATCAAATAAATAATACTAAACATAAAAAATAAAATAATATTAATATTTCAAACGATCATATACATTCAGAATTATAAAACAAAATAATTGAATATTAATAATACAATAAACAAAGTTTAAAAATCAAAATTTAAATATAACACATTAAATATAAAAATAAAATATCATTAATTTTTTTTTTCATAATAAAAATATTATGATCTTGATAAGAGAAGTGATCCAATATTTTTCAATAATAAGTCAAGATAACGTGCGACACACGGTCTCTAATACAAATATGGTGTTTTTAATTCTGACAATCTCTTTATATAAGTTAAAGTTAGACACGAATATAGAATTAATATTAATGTGTATCGAGTTAAATAAAAAAAAAAAAAAAAAAACTAAATTAAATTATAAATACTTGTCATCATATAATTTAAAATATTATCTGATATAACTAAATAACATTATTTTCATTAACTTCTTTCATTTAACTATCAACTAATTAAATTTTGTTAAATTTTCATCCGACATAATTAAATTTTCATTTTGCTTTAATTTTGTTAAATTTTAAATTATTTATTAGAGTCGATTCTTTTTTTTAGATTATTAACTCTCACATCATGAAAATTTAATCCCTTATATCCTAAACCATATTATCCAATTACCTAGAATATTGGTTGAAAACTAATATAATTCATAATATAAAATAAAATTGCAACATCATATATCCATCTAAAAAATAAAATATCATCTCTCTTTCCAATCTTTTTCTTATAAGTATTATTAAGAGTAGATTGAGAATTTTTATTGTTTTGAATAATTATTTTTGAATTAAAAATAAACATATGATCATGAACACTTTTTGTCTTAATCTCTTTAAGTCGCTAACACCACCGCCACCGTCTCCTAGATTACCAACAATACTAGAAATACCCTCTGAACTATTTTACTAGTAGCATTCACCTTGGTACTCTGATAAATTTTCATTTATATTATTCTTCTGAAAACTCAATTGAATCTCGAGTTTTTTTTTTTTTTTTTTGACTAGACTAAACCCTTGCAATTCTTTCTTAGCATATTCAAGACACTTGGTATACTTTTTTTGTATTTCTAAATTCTTCCATAATATTTTTATGTTTCACCTTGTATTTAGATGGAGTATTAATAGTCTAGGAATGTTCACGTGGGTTTATATAACCACAAACACACCTGATCTAATAAAAACCCTGAAATTAAATATTTTTAATGAGAATAATTTAGCTTGCTACCCAAAATTTTTAGAAGCATTTGTATGTTATTACTTTCATATAGTCATTATATCTATCAATAAATTTAGATCAAGTTGAATCCATAGATAATGAGATATCCTGGGTAGGAATAACTCATTTAGGCCCAGATAATGTAGCAAACCATAAGTTTTTATCATTACCGACTCACATATAGTTGGTAATTAAAAGATTTTACTACTCATAACTTGGAATTTATACTAGGAGAGTGAGACATGTGTCCAACCTTCTTTGACCAGATAAAGTCTACTGAGAAACCATATGATATAACAGCTAGCCTCTCTTATCTTGACCTTTCATTTACTCTCCAAAAAAAAAAAAACATATGAGATATACTCGATATCAGATATCACAAATTTTATTGTAATCTCATATTTTTATTATTTATTTATTTTATTACCTTTTTCATGGTACTAAAATACCAAAGTCTCTTTCTAAGACATCATCTCATGCAGGATGACATCACGATTCATGCCATAATGAAATAGATATATGCCCTCCATTTTTACTAGTATTGTTGCGAGTAGATGTTCACTGTGAAAATAAGTCCAAATTTATAAGTAAATCATCATAATACAATTTATAGTGAGAAAATACACTCAAACATTTAGTATGGACCACCAGTACGCTTACCCATGACCAAGATAGCCTCGATACATATTCTCATTTCTCCCGAAGTATCTCGCAATAGAATGATATATCAATTAGAAGTAAAATATATATTTCTTCATGATGCTCATAAGGAAAGAGATATATATAGAGCATCCACCTGAATTTTGAGTAATACATTCAGGTATGATCTGTAGATTATAGAAAATATTGTAAAACTTAAAACAACCACCGAGAATTTAATTTGTAAATTATTTACTAGTAATCATAGAAAGTCTAGCTTGCAAGGATTTTACTAGCAGCCACCTCAAGTTATATAGGCGTGTTATTGAATTTTTTTGTTCTTACAAAAAACTCATGATGGCAAAATAATTTTTTAAATTATTTATATGAATAATATTCTAATTATAAAAGATAATAAGGTGAGAATCATCTAACTCAAAGAGTATGATTATGCAGTTTCAAACAAAAGACCTTGACAGACTCGTATTTTCATAGCATGGAAATGACATATATATTTAATATTCTCATAAAATTTGCTCTTTTGGGTTGTGTTCAATCATATACTCCTATTGATACAAGTATTAACTTCATAAAAAAATTAATTATTGAATTATGATCAAACTATATATAACATATAAAATCAGTATAATTAGTTATTTTTTAGATTTCCCTAGTAGATTTACTTTGATACAACTGTTCGCATACTGAGTATGTGAATAAATCACTAATACTTGAGATCTCTTTCACGGATAATAAACACTTAAAGTTATTCAAATATTCAAATTCGAGTTAGGCATCAATATGTATTAAGAGAAGATTTATGATAATATTTTGTATTTTTTTGAAGATAATATTTTTTAAAAAGTAAAAGATATATAATTATTTTGAGATTTAATACAAAGATATAATTTTAAAAAAATAACAATAATTACTTATGAAAAATTTAGGATGCAATATCACTTCGAGAAGATCAAATATGCATTATCTTCTTCTATTATTATTTACTTTGATAATTAGACAACTAGACAAATAGTCTCCAATCTATAATTTTATGCGCAAGCAAAACATAAAAATAAACTATTCATTTCTAAAGAAAAAGATTTAGGATGAAACTATTATTATAACACATATTCATATAATAGAATAACAAACAAATATCTTCATGAAGACCTTAAAAAGATCATAACTTATTTTTTTTTTCAAAGCTTAATTTTATAAACTTGCATGCATCAGTTTGATGAAAAACATTATAATAATATGATTTTCTTATTTTATTATTGCTGGAATATTATTTTATTTTATTTTAATTTTCATATTATTGTTACAATCATATTTGACTATTATATAAGAATTTGAGTTGCATGTTACTTTTCATCGAGCGTTAGTTTTTTTTTATTTTATGTTTATTTAGTTAAACAACCAATAAACATATTTAAATAATAAAGCAACCAATAAATATCTTCATAAAGTTTTTAAAGAGACCACATCTTTATTTTTTTTCTCCAAGCTTGATATTATAAACTTGTAAGCATCAATTTGATGAAAACATTATAATTTTCTATTTTATTATTGTTGGAGTATAACTTTAATTTATTTTACTTTTCATATTATTGTTACAATCATATTTGATTATTATATAAGAATTCGAGTTGCATACACTTGGGATAGGACCTCAGAGACTCAATCTGACTGAAACAAAGGTCAACTGCAACTCTTTTGGGAAGAAATGGTTGTAAGATGCTCCTTCACACTCAATGTTGCTTGAAACCACCAAACGCTCACACTACATGTGCCCCCTCTATAGGGTATTGTACCCTTACCTAAGGTTTTTTTTTTTTGATGTCGTAATAAATTTTCAAGTAACAAAATAAAAATCTCTCAATAAAATTGAACAATAGTATGTGCACAGGAGAGATTCATATTTGGCCAATCAGATGAGATAACTCATAAGTTGAGTGCTCCCATCTATATTACAATAAAATAATAAAAATAAAAAAGGTACAAGATAGGAATAAGATTGTAAACTACGTTCACATACACATGACAAATTAATAAGATAAACTTATCATATGATTTTTAGAGTTACACAAAATAATAAGATAGGTCCGGTTTGAGTTGGGCTGGGCCGTTCTAGGTTAATAAAAAATTAGGATTGTGCTGCAGCATCGCCGTCTCCCATTGGGCGTGCCGAGCCATCACCCGTCAAGCATCACCATGTTGTCCGCCATCAGGCATCGTTGCATCAGTTGTAGTGCGTCGATCGGCACGTCGTCGGACGTGCCATGCCCAGGTGCTAGGCACCCATGTCGTGCTTGGCATTGAACAGGAGCTGAAGACTCTCGGCACAACACGGCACGAATTGTACAAAGGGTCAATTCAGCATGGGCCTGAGCACGCTATAGTACTGTGCTAGGCCAGACACGCCTATATATGAGAATATATAAAAAATATATCTCATCGGCCACAACATAGACTCTAAATATAAGCTTAATAAAAAAATATTATGATTTTCTAAAATTCTCTATCTCAATGATGACCATGCCATATATGAGAATATGATATGAATCTTTAGGAAATATGACATTCAAAATAAAATATTTAGTATAACTTTCAATAACACTTCTAATAATGATAAATAATATAATTTTCTATCTCCAGGCGTATCAATTTAATTTGTTTTCCTCCGAGTTTAATGTTGTAAACTTGTATGCATCAGCTTAACAATAAATATTATAATTATTTTATTTTATTATTATTGCAGTATTACTTTATTTTATTTTAATTTTCATAATTTTATTACAATCATATTTGATCATCATATAAAATCTTAAATTGTATGGTATTTTTATTTGAGTGTAATTATTTTTTTAGTTTATGTTTGTTAAGTTTAACAATTTTATACTATGAGCACTTCACTATATACAACAAATGACTCAATCAATGCAAAAAAATAAAAATACGATTTGATAAACACAATAATCTAAATAAACATAACAACACACACACACACACACACACACACACACAAGAATATATGATATGAATATGATATAAACTTAATAAAAAAATATTATGATTTTCTAAAATTCTCTATCTCTATGATGATCATGCCATATATGAGAATATGATATGAATCTTTAATAAATATGATAAACTTCGTGGGAGCCTCTGAGAATATGCCATATATGCCATATATTCTCATATATGCCATATATGAATCATTAAAGGGCTCTAATTAGTATTTTGATAGTTGAGAATGATATCATCCAAATTACACCAACCTGAACAACACGGATGATGGATGAATATAAACTTCTTGGGAGCCTCTGAGAGTCTTGTACATTCCGTCATGAGCGAAGGCCTTCCAATGAAACATTGCCGAGCAAATCATTCAGACGAGTTGACAAATAGGAATTAATGATTCAAGTATGATAAATAAGTTGCTCACTACTAATTGACATGCATGTGCAAAAAACCCGGTCACAATTGCCTTTCTAATAGCCTGGATCGAAGCCACGGTAGCACAAAGGGAAAATTAGAAACATAGGCAAACAAGAATAATCAGCAACAATACTTGGCAAAAGTTTTTCCAAAAGTATGACTTGGCATTGCTCATCCCCACACTTTCATGTGTAATCTTGTGGCATTTTCAGTTTAGAGTTTATTTTAAATTTATTATTTATTATTTATTTTTATTTTATTATGAATCAGAGCACACAACATATAGGCTATCTCAATTCAGCGAGGATGTACATAAGGGCACTCCTAGCACATAAATGATTTTATAATTACCTAGTTATATTTGGCTGGCTTTTTTTTTTTTTTTTTTTGTTTAAGTTTCTATTGGCATCTGTTAAATTCTAAATCACAATAGAAAATAAAATAAAATTATATTCAATAATTAAAACTCATACAAACAACACCCTTATATAACGAACAAATCCTATTGAAACTTATCATAGATTTAATGCGAACATCAACATAAAAAAAAAAAATAAAAAATAATTATAATAAAACTGAAATCTACAATAGCCTCGCCCATCAAGCTGATGCATGCCAATCAAGAACATAAAGCTTGATGAAAAAAAATATAAGTTTGAGATTTTTTATTCAGGTTATTTAATAACAATAAATAATTAACTAGTTATTTTTTTTTCTGCCTTTTATTTTTTGTTTTTTATTTATTTATTGAAGGTATGATGGACGAAAAACATAAGATAAAATATCACATTTTGAAGTTTAGAAAGAAATAAAAAAATAAAAACTAGAATGTTCCCAATTCGGCAAAAAGGCACGCGAGTTTCCCTCTTGAACGCATAAATGCCCCCACTCAGTTTTCAACAAAAAAAAAAAAAAAAAAAACAGCACGATGTGAATTTCCTTTCTTCTTCGGGGGGGCAGAATCAATATTGGGAGAAGGTTTTCAGGTCTGCCATTTTTTTTGCAGAAAGCTTGTTTCTCCGAGTCTTCCCTACTCTCCTCTCTCGACTCTGCGTTGGTTTGGAAGTGATTTTATATTCTTGGAGCTAGGCTTTTCTTCCCCCTCTCCTTTTTGCATTGGTTTGAAATAGATGCTCATTTTAAATTTCAAGATTTGTTGTGCTCCAAATAAAATATAGTTTGTGCATTGTGTGCGTGGAGATCATATAAAATAGTATGTATACATTGTGCAGTGTGTGTGTGTGTTGCTGTTAGTTTATAGTTTATGCATTGTGTGTGCATATCATATACCTTCTATTTTCATTGTGCAAAGTGTGCTAAGTATTTTTCTTAGCGTGAGCAGAATCTTCATTTTATTTGAAAAAATACAATACATGATAATCAATTAGTCAAATAGTTGTATGATCCAATGAAAAAGAAAACTCGAGGGGTTTTATGAAGAAGAATGAGAAGACTTACACTATATGACCGTCTCCATAATTCAATAATGGAAAAGTAATGATGCTTCTCAACATATTGCCGATGAAATAAATATAAACAAGCTATGAGAGAAGCTATAGTATATATTTGAAGAGAAAATATTTAAAAATAAAATATTGTTGATTAGAAGTCTAGTTAACTCTAGAGATAACATCTGATGAATTAGCTTTCAACCATGAAATTGATATTAAAAGATGAACCACTAGCTTGTCTAATATTGAATTAACTCTTCATGATATTCTCATTTCCGAGAGATATAGTAAAAACACCACAAGGCACACACAGAGTTACATACTGATGAAATAAGTCAATCTTCCAAAGACAAATCACAAAATAGAAAAATAATCAAGTATTATCACTATAAATATAGTATCTCAGAAAAATTATTATTCTTAAAAAAAGCTACAACAAAACATGAGAAGAGATAAACCCTAATAAAAGGTCAACGTCACATCGAAAGTTGACTTGATGATAGTTAGCAATAATAACTCTGCCAATATAATATCTCAGGAGAATAATTGACTTATTAGCCCAGGAGCATTATTTCATATTACCGCATATATTAACTTCTTTACTACTTATAGACCTAATAATTATAACAAGGTAAAGATGAATAATTGGGAAAAATCATAAAGTTAGACATGAGAAATATTTATCCATAGATACAAACATGATATCAATTAATGTTAAGATATATTTAATACGTACAAATTATTTGGGCGAATATTATATCCATTAATATGCTGAATGACATGATATATGTGAATCATTTCAGTAATGACCAGTGAACACTGGTCAAAGGCACATTAGTCATTGTGAGTGATAAAAAAAAATATTTTATATGTCACTCTAATAAAAGTACCCGAAGATCAGACAAATATTATTCAACAAAAAAAATAACATTGGTCCCTAATATATGAAACTTAGACACGTGAATGAGAAGTGTCATTAGATTCTAGCTAAAAGATATATCTTACTATTTGACTAATGAATTTCTCTTGATGAGTGCACATACTGTATGACAAAAAAAAAATCATAGAACATATTCACTCTATTCCACGCTCGAGAAGATTGAATATTTTTAATTTTATTCATACTAATGATTTATCTATACAAAACAAAATATTCTAGAGAAACTTTTATTTTGAAATATTTATTGATGATCACTCTAGAAAATTATGAGCATATACCTTGAAAACTAAAGGCCAAGTCTTTCTGATCTTTAAGGATCTCCATGCTAGAATCGATAGAGTGTATCTCGTGATATTAGACATGAATGAGAAGATGAATCAGACCATTGAGAAGAAAGTTTAATACATGCTTTGTCATACACACTTTTCTAAAGAAAATTGAGGAGAAACTATGAATAAGACTATTAATATAATTAATATGTTCCATGCTACTGCCTTGGATGAAGATATTCGCAATAAAGTTTGAATCATAAAAAATATATCATATGATCATTTACAAATTTCGACTATAAAAATTTAGGTGCTGTTTGATAACGTACTTAAAAATTCAGTCGACTTAAAATTAAAATTTTTAATGGTTTAAAATTTTAAGTGCGTTTGATAAAAAAATATATGAAGTTGATTGATTAAAATTTTAAGTAAAATCATGCTGAAAATTTTAAGTAAGTCGAGACCTACCTTATCGTGAAATGCTGAAAATGCTAAACAATAGCGATAAAATAAAATTATCAATTAGTCCTTAAAAAAATATCACGAATCATTTTCCATCGGCGACATCGGAAACACAAAAAAACTCCCACCTCACACGCAAGTTTCTGTTCGTTTCGGAGTGATTTTGGCATGAATTTTCGGTGAGGAAAATTATTGTTATTGATGTTTAATTTAAGATTTTTTTCTGTTTTAGGGGTATTTGATGTTAATATTGTAAATATGTATGTTTTCGTTTTGTTCTCTATATGAAATTGAATTTCCAAATTGATGTTCTTTGTGAAAGCCCTACTTATTACGATTTAATTTTAAAAAATAAAACCAAATGCTTGATTATCACAATACTTTGATTTCCAGATTGCTTATATGGTAGATTCCCGAATGCATATATATTTTTTTGTGAAAATTTTGAAATTCTGAATTATTTTTGAAAACCAAAATTTTTGTTCAATATTTTTGTGGAAAATTAATTCCCGATATATGTTTTTGTGCGAAAATTGTTGTTCAATGTTTTTGTGTATTTTTACATTTCGTGGGTTTGTGATTTTCATCCCTACTTCTATAATCAAAGATTTTTTTTTTCATTATTATATAATGTATTTCATCATATTTTATGATTTTCTGTATGTTGATTATGAATGTAAATGAGTTATATATTATATTTTATGCATAAATGTGAGTTTTGTTACTGTATTATTTGTTTATGCATGTTTTTTTAGATTTTGTTATATAATTATGGAATTCATGTTTGTTTTAAATTTCTTTTAAATAATAATTACCAGTAGCACTGAAAAATCAAATTTTATTAGAAATTCTATTTAATTTTAATAACATGAACTACATTAATAATAATGATAAAAATATAAAAAATATCATTTTCAGTATTCATCATTTAAAGTTATCAAAAAGAATTAATATTTTCAGCATTCAATTTTGAGTTATTTATCAATCAGTTTTTCAATACAAATTCAATACTTATAAAATTCAGCATTTAATTTTTCAGCACTTATTTTTCATCACTTAATTTTTTCAGTTTTATTAAACAGACACTTAATTTTTATTACAAAAAAAAATAAACGATCTAAATTTGATGATATTGCACATCCATATATCTTTATTAGTTACGAACACAAGGAATTCAAGTACAAACTGTGAAAGTCAATCACTAAGAAGCTTGTATGGACCAAAGATGTTATTTTTCTTAAGGATTAATTAGTGGATGACAATCATCTGATTAATTTAATCGAGGAGAGTGATTCTATAAAGATTTTTATTTGCAAAAATCAAATATTAGTTCTTTACATAGATCAATCTAATCAAGGAGAGAGAATTAAACAGTTGCTTAATAATTCTAAGCCACAGAATTTACATGATATTTTTAATGCTCGAAATATGTTTGATGAGGAGGTGAGGGGTTATCTTTTAGCTGGAACTAGGCAATACCTAGTTGTACAAAATAATATATCTCAGTCTGAACTGAAAAGATTATCTACGCCCCACCAAATATCCTTTAGATCTTGGGATTACATATTACTCATGGTTATGCAAGAAGAGATGAAATCTCTTCATATCAATAAAACTTACAATATGGTACACCTACCAAAAGAGAAGTAGATATTGAAAAATAAATAATTCTATAGACTAAAACTTGATGATAATGATTCTCAATCGAGATTCAATTCTTGGTTAATAGTCAAAAAGTTTAATCAAAAAAAAAATCATCTAAACAAGATATTCACTCACATAGTGAAGATGTTTTCAATTCGAAAGCAATTTTGAATCTAATACTGATTTGCACTAAGAAATTGAACAACTTGATGTGAATATTAGATTTCTTCATAGTAACCTTCACGAAATTCTCTACAAAGATCATCCAGAGTGATACAATAAAGAAAAAAAGAAAAATCTTATTTGTAAATTGAACATGAACGTGTGCGATCTTAAATATGTTCCTAGGCAGTGATTGAAGAAATTTTATTTATTCATAAAATCTCATGGTTTTTAGTACACATCTTATGATTATTGTGTACTTGTCAATCATCAGTTAAGTAATAATTGACAAATACTTTTATTGTATGATACTTTTTTAGGGATAGGTTTTTTACGATCTTAAATCTATCCCTAAAATATTTATGATACGTTTATCATTAGCCATGATTAGAGGTGTCAGCATACCAGGCCAACCCAATTTCTTGAGTTTAAATAAAAAATATACCATAAAGGTATTATATTAACACTAAGAAGAGATATGTCTTACATACTTTCTTTAGAGTGTAGTATTTTATACTCTAATAGATATGCGTACTTTCTTTAGAGTTTATTAACACAGAAGAGATATTAACATATACCATAATGAGCTAGATATTATGATTTTGTTTAATGTTAGTTTTCTAGTTGATATTAATATATATAGATGAATTATATAAAAATATTAACTACCTGACTATTATCAAACTAAAAATAAAAATAATTTTTACAATCAATATAATTAATCATTTTCAATATTCTCCACGATATACTCACTTTGATACAACTCCACACATACTTTGACATGCTAAAAAATCTCAAAAATTTAGAATTTCATTTGATGATCATGAGCATCTTCAGCTAAGTGGATATTCATATTTTAATTGGACACCATCTTGCACAAAGAGGTCCCCCCATAAGTTATTTGATTCTTCTTGAGTACAATCTTATCATTTAAAAAGTAAGATACACACAATAGTCTCTAGAACTAGTACAAAAACATGATACAAAATGAAGACCATAACTTTCTATGAGAATTTTCAGATCAGGCATCACTTGAGGAGATCAAATTTTCAGTTACTTCTCCCATAACTCTCTACTATAAAAATCATATAACAAAACATATAACCTCGAATTTAATATTTTACTAGCATACAAATAATATAAATATATATTATTTTTTTCTCAAAACAAATTCTCAAAATAAAACCATGATCACAAGTTATATCCCTTCAACAGGTCAACTAAAAGACATTCACAAAAACCTTAAGATCTCAATTTACTTATGTTTTTCTCTCATCTTAAAAATTCTTAGAGTTTACATTCCAACCTTAGGGAGAGTGTCACATTACTTTAGGTGAAAAATATATCAACATAAAATCACGTGGTAATCAATCCTGCACCCATAATTTTCTTTATCATTTGCATTTAGCATGGGTACCTCAGGGGATGCAATATAACAGGCAACACTAATAACAGTTTATAGTGCCAAGCAAACAGTCAGATAGGCAGCGCACAACATGGCTTACCAGGGCATCACCATCACATGATTTTAGCATTATGCCTAATCTTAGTGCTGTTCTGCGGAGCTGCTCTCTGATCTCCATCATCCTTTTCTGCAAAAAAAAAAAAAAAAAAAGCCTAAAAAAATCAGAATGAAACATAGACCTTATTACAGCTATAAATATCAAAAATAAATAATAACAAATCTAATGGTGAACCAAGCGTGAAAAAGTTATGTGCGAGTGATAGGAAGGTCACAAAGCACTGGCGTACCATGGCATGGTGATTGAGGAAGTTCTTGTGGCACCACTGAGAAGATTTGCTAGACTGAAGAAAACCCTTGTAGATATTTAAGAATGTGATATGATCACCCTGCAAGATCTCTAAAATCAATGGACTAAACGAATCATAATTTGCTTTAATATAAATTACAAGCATGAAACAAAACTATAAAATTTTAAGCCAGCATTAAAACATAAGCTCAATGAAGCTTGATACAATATAACATATAAGCAATGATCTTGTACAAAAAAAAAAAAAAAAAAAAAAAAAAAAAAAAAAAAAAAACAATGATCTTATATAATGGATCAATAAATTGAAGATAGCTCACATACTAGGTACTCTCATCAATAATAACATAATAAAATAATAATAAATATGACTATAAACAACAATATCTTTCATTAAACTAGTACGTCTAAGTCTAAAGCACAAAGATTAGGAAAAAAAAAAAGTAAACTAAAAACCTTTTTGAGACTATTGCAAAGATATTTACTGACTGATCTGTCGTTTGAAAATAAATTATAATGAGGATCTCATTTTGTATCTTCTCTCTATGGAATAAGTAGTTCATCTATATGTATTTCTTTTGTTTGTAAAATATTAAATTTGAGATTATATATAATATGAAAATAAACTATATATGTGCATTAACCATCTTTTCAATTAGGTTTCGGATCCAAAAAAATTTCACAAGTAATAATCACTATTGGGCATCCCATAAGTTAGATGCTGCCATACAAATTATAAACAAAACAAAAAGGAAAAATTAAAATATAAAATTGCAAACTTTAAATATAATGATAAAAATATCAACACTCCTCCCTTAAGAATAAAAAATCAAATTTAATTGTCAATATTATATAGTGTCAATTACAAATTATGAGTCTAAAACACTCCTCATATTATATAGTGTTATTACAAATTATAATTAATTCATATTATATATTTTTTAAAAAAACTATACTTATATTGACAATTATAAAGTTATAATGTATATAAATATATTAAAGATATTAATTGTCAATTTCATAATTGTATATGGACTATATTATATACATGTGTTTGTATCAGGTAGAAACAAATCTGATATAATTGGATCGGATCGAATTTCTGCATAAACGAGTTAGATTGGATACGAGTTTTGGATCGGATACGCCTAAATCCATATCTATTCAAAAAAAAAACAAATTTTATTCATATCCAATTATAAAAATAGATTTTATCCATATCCATTATCCAGTTAATATATTTTTCCACTGACCGGATCAAATAGGATTGGAAATCCACGAATACGACCAAATTTATCATCTCTAGTTGTATAATATATTTTTGTGACTACGATATTATCATAAAAAATACATTCTACTTATCTCGCAACTATTAACTAACTGTGATAATAAATTCACATCTTAGTAATCATGTACCCCACTAGTATTAAAAATCATAATTACTTCCTAATGCTAAGATTTTATCTTTAATAAAAATTTGTAATCTCAAGTCAAAATCATAATTTTTTTACAAGATAATATCATTTGAACTATAAAAAAAATACAAAGTTAAAATTATTCATGTCAGACCAAAAACAATTATTTATCACTGTAATTTTTAGACACGTAATATTACAGAGAACATTATTCAGTAAGATTGTGACTCTTATCCTCAAAAGAAAACAAAGTCATAACTTCTATGTCAGATAATTGCCAGTGCCAAGGAAGCACGGACACGGCTCCCTACAGCCGTGTCCACATGTCTGACACCTGGACACGGTACGGACACGGCACGAATACGTGTCCGATACGTCACGTGGCATATCGGATAGTTGCGTCGGCAGCCATATCCATGTCGATAGTGCTCAACGTTCGACGACGTCAGGTGGCCAACGTTGGCCACTGGCAGGGAGCAGGCACAATTTGAGAGGAGAGGCATGGGCGGTCGCGATTCGAGGGGGAGGCAGAGGCAGGCGCGATTCGAGGGGAAAGGCAGGGGCGGGCGCGATTTGAAGGGGGAGGCAAAGGCGGGCGCGACTTGAGGGGGGAGGCAGGGGCGGGCGCTATGTATGGGGATGTGGCATAAAATAAAATATTTTTATAAAATAAAATAAAATATTTTTATTTTATAAAATAAAAAATATATATTTTTATATAATATAATTATAAAATATTATTTTATAAAATAAAATAATTATAAATATTATCTTATAAAATAAAATAAAATACAATATTTTTATTTTATAAATAAACAATATGTATTTAATTTATATAATAAAATATTTTAATTTAATTTATTTAATTTTATTTGATAAAATACCTAATATTTATAAAAAAAAATAATTTTTATTTTAAATTTTATTTTTTTTATCATGCCCTATCCTAGCCATATCCGTATCCTAGTTTTTTAGAATTTACCGTGTCCTCGTATTCTGCCGTGTCGTATCCCCGTGTCCGTGTCCGTGCTTATTAGGCCAGTGCAGCACTAGAGGTGTCCGTACGGGTCGGGATTCGGGGGGACCACGGGTCGAGTCGAATCAGACCTGACCCGCAGTTTTTTTTTGCTGGAGGGGCCATCGTGTGGTCAGGCTCACGGGACACCAGGCACGAAACAAACCCGTGCCGGTGTGCCGTGCCGCGGGCTGAACCGTGCCGGGTCAGGCACGACACTGCACGGGCCAGGCACGACTGAACCGTGCCGTGCCTCGTGTCGGGCCGGCCCGGCCCAGCCCGGTTGACACCTCTATGCAGCACCATCTTTGCAGTGTCATGCCCATAGGATATATAAAAGAAATCAAAGTCATTGCCCAGATCATTCTATGTGCCACAACCACTTGAGACACATGAAGCCAAAAACATAAATATTTTTACATGTCAATCCATTGTACGTGTTTTAGAAGAACTAATTCTCGATTGAGATTGATATTATATAAAATATTCTCATAAAAATTTCATATTTATTATGCGTATTGTATCATCACCTAGGAGGATAATGATAGATAACCCTCGGGACATGCAAAAGTTATTATAACTCATAAGGTGATATCAGTCCTTTAAGTTACTTCACTCATATGATTCTCACCGGTAAAACTTAAGAGAAATATATGTTAATTAAACAAGTATAACGCTTACGAAATCAAAAATGCAAACTCTTACAAACCATGTTAATTTTTAATCGTTATATTACTTGAGGTTAATGAATAATAGTGTACATATAGAGTAATTATCAAACATAGTTGCTAAGTTATCTAAAAAAACTACATTGTGAATGACCTCGAACATAATTGATTTATTATCTATATGATGACATACCAATAAGACAACTATAAGAGGATTACTATTCAAGACAAATTCTATTGATAACTACCATTTATGTCGTTAAGAAAAAAAAATCATTACACAACCCAAATTTCATTATGTATCAAAACTCGATAAAATTCAAACTATTTGAATATATATCACATAAATTAAATAAATAAATATATGAATCTAAGATTGATTCAACAATCTGAAATATTTATTTTACTAGAATTGCGTTGTCTTATTATTGAATGACCAAACTACTGATATAATTAATATGTAATCAATATCTGGACAAAAGTATTCTTTACTTCTTTCACAACTCATATTCTTACATATCTCTATTGATGAAATACCATTACCAAAGAACATTTAAAATATTATCTAACTAATAAAATTAGACAGTATAATAAAGTCACAATAAATTTTTAACACAAGTGTCTGAGATTATTTAATTTGAATGGTCAATGTGAGTTAAGATAATTATACTTGAGAATTAATAATTTATTTTTAATAGTTTAGATAATAACAATTTTGATTAATCTTCCCAAATCTAATGACTGATCTTGTTATCTTGCTTGGAGAAGTGACTAGTCATGTTTTGTATTTTGTTTGTTTCTTTTTTTGTTTTCCTTTTAGCCCCATATCTACAGATACCTCAGGACTCAGAACACAAACAATTAAAAAAATAATATTTAGCCAATCATTTGAAGAGAACTAAAAAAAATTCATTAAGGAGCTGAGATTGAAGAATGAAGCAAACATATTATTTGGATACATATGAGATAAATATCATGCACCAAGCAATGACTTCTATTTTATACCTTATAACAACCAGAATCAATATTATATCAATCATAAGAGAGTTATAGAAAGTGAAGATGTAGAAACCATGAGGAATGACATTTTTTATGATTCTCACCCATTACCCAAATTTTCTTTTATAGATATGCTTGAACAAAAGCTAATTGAGTTGAGAAGATCAAATACCACTACGAAAAAAGGACTAGGAGAGAGACAATGTAAATGTTTGAAGAAAGCTTTGCATCAATAATTTTAGTAGCTGATAAAGAAAAAAATAAAAAAATAAAAAAAAAATAATGAAAGCACTACGACAGAAGTCTTAGTGGCTAATACAGAGTTAATTGAGATTGAGAATTCAGAAAAAGAAATTAAAGATACAGTCTCAATCATTTAAAAAGAAAATGATGAAGTCTCAGCAACTAATATAGAGATAATTAAGGTTAAAAATCCATGAATAAAAATATAAAGATACAACCTTGATCATTCAAAAAGAAGAAGATAAGGTAAACTATAAAGTTTTGGTCATTAATACGAAAACAAATTATAGAGGAGAAGCAAGAACAAAAATTTTAAAACGTTTAAATATTTTTCAATGTCAAGGCTAATGCAAAAATAAAGAAAATGAGTTTCATCTTCTTTAGAAAGTACAAGAAGAAAAGAGATTAAGAATTATATCAAAAATTAACTTGAATAGTTGAGGCGTATGATGGAGAAAAATTGGTATTCAAAATCTAGTTATTAGTATTTAACATAAAGCTACTTGGGAGGCAATCAAATTTTTTTTATGTTGTTTGTTTGATGAAGTATTTTTGTACAAAAGAATTACAGATTCTAATCACTATTGAAAAGACTCAATGATAATAATCAACTTGTATGTCATTAGGACAATTGATCATTACACAACTTAACATTTATTCTATATTCAAATCAAATATAATTCAAACTAATTAACTTATATCACATAAATTAAATGAATAAATCAATGAATCTAAGATTGATTCAATAATTCAAAATAACTATGTTATTAGAATTAAATTGTCTCACTATTTATTAACCAACTACTAATACAATCTATGTGCAATTAATATCTAAACAAAAATTCTCTTTATCATCTATACGACTCATATACTTGGGGATCATTATTAAGGACAAAGAATGACATGACACAACCCAATTCAGAAGCTATACCTTGACCAACCTCATGTCGACCCATGGAATGGCAAGAGCCAACCTAGGCCAGAGATCTTGACACATGAGGCGCGACATGGAACTGCCTTGCATGATGGCCGGAATTGGCCAGTTTTGATATGGCTGGGCAAACAGGCTAGCATGGCCTAACCAAGGCTAACATGGCATAACATAGGCTAGCCTGGCTAAGCATGACCACATCATGACCCGACATGATCCAAGCAAAAAAAGTGCCAATGGGCCATATTGGGCTGCCCATTTTTAGAGTCGTGCCGGCACAACATGACTCATGCTAAGCACCATGTTGTACCGACACAACATGACTCATTTAATATTTTTAGTTTTTGGGATACTACTTAAGCAACAAAATTAAGCATCAAAACAAAATCATAGTAATTATGATGTAATAATTCATCGAGATAAAGTTAGCTTGAATTTTATCATCTTGCACGACATAAAAGATTATATGTGAGTTTTCTGTATCATTATACTCTGCTCAGATGACACAAATATGATAACAAAGTTGAGATAAAAGATTATATGTTCATCGTTTTCAACTGAGATATAAGAAGATCAACAAGTTTAGGAAGGTTACTATCCATGATACACAATTCACTCGATTGGCTATGCGGTTCCTTAAAATTTTCTAATTAAAGTTGAGGCTAGAGACAAAAAAAGCAAGTTATAGTGACTTTTGAGTATGATAACAATATTCATCACCTAAGGTGTTGATGATAGAGAGTTTCCTATCATACCAAAGTTTCACCACCAAGTATTTTAATTGACATAAGGTAGACTAAAAAATTGGATATACATCTCGCACTACACTTACAAGCACTAAAGTATTAATCATAACAAAGATAAAAAAGCCTCCATTCAAAGTACATATTGTACAAAGATGAGTTATATCAAGAACAATTACTGAGAATTACTTCCAGTTAAGAGGCTAAGAGCACTATGGGCAATTGAGGGAGACTGCCTACTAACAAATCCACCCATGAGTCCTCATAAAGTCATCCCATAAAAACTCATGTTGAAAGGGAATATTTGGAATTCCTTCCCAATGCGGCATCAACATATCCTTCACAACCTTCATAAGCATATTTTTTATGATTCATTCTTCCAATTCACACCCCTTGATTGTTGATCCAAGAGTTTATACCAATATTATAGATTATAAGTCTTTTTATATGATTTACTCTACATGTTCATTGAGTAATGTTGTGGCAACTAGTCATCCTTCAAGAGTTATTAAGTATGATAATATTCAACTTTATAAGTATATATTCAACATATTTTGATTATTCTCGATTATTTTATTAATTTTTTTTTCCATTAGTTGTTTATCTAGAAAATATAATTCATACTTTATTTTCATTTCTATTAATATTTATCTGTATGATTTGAAAATTTAGAGAAAAATTTTATTTGAGATTTAACATAGTGGATTATGTATTTGTTCTTATATTGTAAGATTACTAGAGGTGTCAAACGTGCCGGGCCGGCCCGGCCCTGCACGAGGCACGGCACGGTTCGGCCGTGCCTGGGCCGGCCCGGCACGATCAAAAAACGTGCTCGGGCCCGTGCCGTGCCCACGGGCCGTGCCGTGCCCGAATTTAAAAAACCATGCCGTGCCGGGCACGGCACGGTAGCACGGCTGGGCACGTGAAAAACGGGCCGTGCCGTGCTGGGCCGGCCCGTTTGACACCTCTAAAGATTACTTACTAGGTATTTGAGTGTAGTTTATTGCATGCTCGATAGTTTCTCATTAGCTACCACAATACAAAAAAAAAAAAACTAATATATAACACGTGTATATTAGTTTCTAAGTCGATAATTCAGAAGTCTGAAGTAAAAAAAAAAAAATCACAAAATTTATAATATTTGAAGACGATAAATAATCTACTACTACACAATTAGGAAGAAATCTTGAATGTTGTGCGTATACTAAATTGGGACTCTTTTGCTTATACCTAGGTTACAACCGGCATCCTCTTGAGGAGATGCCAGAGCTGTCAAATGGGCTGAGCTGCCCAGGCACGACACAAGCATGGCCCGACAGAGCCATTCTAGGCCCAGCCTAGCATGGTAAAGAACCATGCCTGTGCATGGGTTGGGCAGGCCCAAGGCATGGCTCGAGCCATGCTATGCACGAGGCAGCCATGCATCATGTCGGCCCCGGCACGCCCCGAGTGCCGGGCCCAATGGCAAGATCCACCAGTCAACAAAAAGTAACTTGCAGTTTAAAGGTTATTGGCAAACCAGTGGCCGACCCACTCGCATCCCGATAACGATAAACTGTTGGCATTAGCAGGATTCGGGTTCTCTAATGTCCTCTAATTTTAGTTCATATAGTTGTGTAACTGTATCACACACACACACATAATATCTGAGATGAGTATAATAATATTCCCAATAAAGGAGAAATGTCTACATGAAGGAGACACCAGAAGGCAGAGATAGAACAAGGTGAAATTCTGGGCCTAAGATATGTTTAATAAACTGATGCTTAACAGCGGACCACACTATTTCATTAACAAATGCAACAAATTTATAGCACAGCAAAATAAACACAAACTGAATAACAGCACTGCAACATACATATGATTTTCTTTTCATGATATAACACTCTATAATTGTAGAGAGTAAAAAAAAATCGACTCATAAGCTAAATGACCTCAGCAGCTGCAAATCTCAGTCTGGCATCATCAAGCTCCTTTTGTGATTGTAAACCAGAAGCCCAAACTGACTGTAAAATGCATTTAAAAGTTAGGCTGAGAAACATAGAACCTAGAGAACAAAAAAGGCAATAAAATCTATGATTTATACTACTATGCCAGAATCCCATTGTCCCCAACTTTATTGAGAAACAGTTTTCTTCAAGTTTAATTTCTACTGATTGTAACTTAAATCTTGATAATAATAATAATAATAATAAAACTTAAATCTTGATAAACAACTAATTATATTCGATTGTACTTAATAAAATAGATATCATAAAAATTATGTACACACCAACCGTCTCTCTTAGTTTATTAGTAAAACTTGAAAGACATGTAAAATAAAATTTTAAAATAATCCATAAAAATAATAATAGAAACTCTCTAAATATGATAGAATGGAACATAATGTAAAAAATAAAAATGAAATGATCTAGGGAAAGCTCACACATTGGGTGGTCTCACCAAAAACGTATTGAAATTTCAAATATTCATTTTTATTTATTTTCTCTTCTTTATGCTTTGAAATGAGCATTCAGCCTGTGAACTGATCCACTCATTTTCTTGTCTGCACCATAGTTATTTAAGGTGCACTGAGGCGCAAAAGCCTTTTGGGGCCTTAAGGCGTAAGGCGCACTTGAAAATGCAGACTTTTTTATTTAAGGCACACCCAGCCTAATACACATAAAAATTATACATTTTACTATATATAAACTTTAATTTTCATCTAATAATAAACTAAAAAACATCAAAGATAAAAATCAAATATTAATAGTGCTCCTATTATCCAAACATTCAAAGTTTCAAAACAAAATAACAAATATTCAAAGTTCTAAAACAAAATAAACACTCATGTATCTACATTTAAATCTAAATCAAGAAAATCTTCATCAATATCATCCTCATCATCAATCTTCCACTCTCCCTCTTCTTCATCTTCCTCCCTCCGATAAATAGATCATCTCTTCATCTTCATCGATCAAAGCAAGAGTATGAGTATGTTTAGAGCTAGATGATTTTGACTTTGATTTTGGTGTTGATGTTTGTGTTTTGCTTGGTTTAGCTCTTATATAAACTCTAAGCTCCTCAGCTCCACTAGCTCTTGCAACATCACCCCATGTTAAATTATCACCATCAACCACTAAATCATCTTCTGCAACACCTTCATCTTCCATTCTTCTCATCAATCATTCGTTGCTATCATCTATTTCTTTCAAGATAATGGGATCAACGGTATGATGCTCAGTGTATCTTTTCATCAAGGTTCAGTTGTACTTAATGTACACCAAATCATTCAAGCGTTGATGGTCCAACCTATTTCTTCTCTTGCTATGAATCTGAAAAAACAAATAGTTTTCATGATTATATCTCAATGTTTTAGTTTTGAAGAATCTAAGTTACATTAAAATAATGTTGTAACTTAAAGACACAAATTCAATTGCATGTAATTGTTTTAGTAACTTACATTCTCGAAGATACTCTAATTCCTTTCACAACATAATGCACTACATGTTAGGTTGAGAACCCTCAATACAAATTTTTGCAAACTTCTAGCATTTGATCCAAATATACCCACCATTCAGCTACAATTAATATAAATAAATTATTAGTTGAACATTTCACCTATTTTAACAAAACTAAAGGACTAACCTGGAGGTTTAGTCTTCCTTGTTCTAATGGTAAACTCATTACCAAAAAGGTCTATAACATGCATGTACAAGCCGAGTTGTGATATAATTGCATCTTGTTCATCTCTGTTTTTCACCAATCTCGAAATGCAACTACATACATCTTCAAAGATTTTTGAATCTAAGTCAATTCTTAATCCTTCTGTATCATAATAGAACCGTGGGTTCAAAAAATACCCAGCTGAATGCAAAGGCCGATGAAGTTGAACCTCCCACCTCTTATCAATAATTTCCATGATTTTCCTATACTTCTCTTCATTCCCATTAAAGCTTTTGATGATGATTTCTTTCGCCTTTTTCATGGCTGCATAGATGTAACCCATAGGAGGTATCTTTTTACCATCCACCAAACGAAACACACGTACAAGAGGGCCTGACACCTTCAAACAAAACACTACAGTATTCCAAAAAGAAGACATAAAAATTATATTAGCTACATTTTTTCCCTTTTGCTCATTTGCCCATTTACTTTCCGTCCAATCTGAACTAGTAAACATCTTCCTTAAGTTGTTTCTTTGTTCATTGATATGGGATAAGGTGATAAAGACCATTGCAAACCGAGTCTTAGCAGGCCTTAACAACTCCCTTTGCTCAATAAATCGCCTCATCATATTGAGCAAACTCGTTCTATTATAGATGTAGCCGCTTATGGATATGGTCATCTCTATTGTCTTCTTGATGTGTGATAGTTTTCCAATATCTTCTAGTATCAAGTCAAGACAATGTGCGGCACATGGTATCCAATACAAATGTAGCCTTTTCATTTCCAACAACCTCCCTACATAATTTAAATACATAATAAATAAATAATAGATGTAATCACTTACATAAATAAGTAAATGAAAATTTGAAATAAAATTATAAGTACCTGCCACCACATAATTTGAAGCATCATCTGTTATCACTTGAACAACATTGGTTTCACAAACTTCTTCGACCCAACTGTCAAATAATTTAAACAATTTCTCTCCCATCTTGACCATAGAAGAAGCATCAATAGATTTCATAAATACGGTCCCTCTTGAAGAATTCAGCAAGAAATTCACCAATGATCTTTCCTTCCTATCAGTCCATCTATCTGACATAATTGAACATTCATTTTGCTTCCATTCTGTGAAATGAACCTCCATTGAAGCCTTTGTGAGAGCAAATTCTTTCTTGAGGTTAGTAAACCTTACATCATGAAAACTTAGTCCCTTGTAACCCACACCATATTGCCCAATTGCCTCAAGCATTGGTTGGAAACTAGCATAGTTCATTGTATTAAATAGAATCGCAACATCATACATTCATCTACAAAATAGTATATCAACTCTCTCCTTGGCCTCTTTCTTGTATGCATTATTGATAGTAGTTTGAGTATTTTATTTTTTATTTTGAATAATCATTTATGGATTAAGAGTAAAGAAATGATCCATATGACCTTTATGCCTCATTCTTTTTATGTAACTACCACCACTTCCCCTTCCATTGCTACCACCACTAGAAACATCCTTTCTTCCCCTTTTGCTAGTAACCTCCGGGTCTTCATCATCTTCATCTTGGAACCCAAACATATCCTCAATCACATTATGACTTCCAAAACTTATTTGATTATTTTGAGTTTTTTTGGCTAGCATATAATCTTCTATTTCTTTTCTAATATATTCGGGACATCTTGTACACTTTTTTGAATTTCTTAACCCTCCAACAAGGTGTTGCTTTTGTCTATAAATGTATCATTTAGTTACTTTATCACAAAAAATACAAATGAATGTACATGTATCTTTCTCATTTAATAAACGAGCATATTTCCATTCCATATCTTTTCTTCTACTTGAGGCATCTACTTTAACTTTAATCTCTTTGTTTATTTTTATGTATCTTTACAACAAATCTACAATAAAATGACATATATTAAGAAAAAATGAAAACATATATATAATATATTATATATTATAAATCTATAAATTATAAACATACTCAATCTTTGTCAAACAACTAAAACTATTTATAATTTTTGTTCTAATTGTTTCATAATTTTCAAATTTTTTTCATGATTTTTTTCTATTTTTCGTTAATTTTCAGATTTTTTTTTTCCTTTTTTCTACATTAGTTTTTTGAAAAATACATATTTTTTACAAAGTATTATTCAAAAAATATTCCCCTAGTTTTTAAGTATTTTTTGAAAATGTTTTCTCACCTTTTGAAGAATTTTTTCACAACAAAAATAGGTAAAATAAAAAAAAAAATCTTTTGAGCTTCTTCTTCTTCTTCTTCTCTCCTCTTCAATCCAGCCTTAAGAGTGTATTGGGATAGTTGTTTTGAGGGTTTTAAGGTGTAACCCGAGAAAGAGGTGGTTTTATAGGGCTTAAAATCATAAAACTCCAAAACGACATTGTTTTGATTCCTGGAAGACCAAAACGACGTCGTTTTGGGTTGGATCAGCCGAATACGTCGTCTTCCCTGACGTGCTCCTCCTGCCTTTCGCCTGGTTCCGCCTCTCGCCGCTTATCCTGCCGTTGCTTTGCCCTTCTTCTCCGACCAAATTTCCCCATTTCCGACGGCGAATCCGGCAAAAAAAAAGAGGGGATAAGAAGAGGAAGAAGGAGAAGAAAGGCGTACCTGGCTCGACGCCTGCCGCCGAAACTGGAAGTCGACGCCTGCTGCGCCTCACCCGCCTGCGCCTCGCCTGAAGCGAGGCATTTTTCCTGGGAGTGGTGGCGCCTGAGCGTCAGGCGCTCCTTAGGCGCGCCTTTCATAACTATGGTTTCCACGATAAATTGTGCAAGGGGCAATATGCTTGTGTAGTGGGTGTGTGCAGTGGTTGCAAAGTACTGCCACACTCACAATACAAGTGTACGCAAAGCAAAGGAGAGCATGGTAGAAGCAGCATTTGTTTATGTGGAATGGAGGCAAATGACATGCGCTATTTCTTTGTTTCTCAATAAACCATAGTCGCCGGATGAGGCAGCGCCAAAGAAGTCCTGTGGGCAGCGGCGTTGTCGACAGTCACAGAGTTGACGATGATCAACATAGAGAACACACAAAAGGTAGGTATATTTTTTTATATATTTTTGGAGGAACCATAAGTATGACACATATGAATTATCGAAGTAATTTTCCACAAATAATTTTGCATCCTTCGTATTGATTAGGTATTAATTGAAGTGTATGTAAGTTTTAATTACCAAACTATCTTTTGATTGTAATTTTCCACAAATAATGTTAATGTCTATAATTTTTTGTATATATAATCAGTTTAAATTTGTAAGACTAGGAATCTATAATTTTAGTTTGCTTCACATCTATGTTTTCTAGTTGAATACTTTGTATGTTTTGTTTTCAATTCCAAATATGTTTTTGTTCATGTCTAGATTCTTCATTAATTCATTTACCAAGAGTTCTTGGAATTGGATCTCGATTCCATTAATTTATTCTTTCTTTTTTATTTTAATATTCAAAGATTGAGTAGAATCACAATAAAAATTGTGTTATTTTTTCTACATTGAGACGTAAGAAGCATACTCCTATTGAAGTTATCTATAGGTACTCAAAGAGTCTATCCATCATAATACTTACTAGAGAAAGATATAGAAAATTCTTCTCTAAGGTAACAACAAATCTATCTCTTCTTTCAGGTATCACCGATACTCAAGCTTTAGACTCCCAATATATCAATAGAGGATCAAAGATTCACATCACTGGTCATCATATTTTATGCTTTATATTCTTTTCTTTTTCTGATAATATTATTTTTACTAACAAAAAATGCTTGAAAGTCATTAGCAATCCTATTATTTAGTTTGAATCCTTGTTATTTTCTCATATCATGTTTATTCTTAATTATTCTATCAGCTTATTCTTTGTGAAATATATTTTCAGATAATTTAACTTTAATTTTATTTTTATTTTTACTCATTTATTTGCAAGATTAGCAAACTCTAAGAAAAACTCTAATTGATATTGCATAGGCTAGATTTTATATTCTCTATTTCACAAAACGATCTCCCTCTAAAAGTACGAGTATTTTGGACTCGTTACTTGTTCATTCTCAGTTTAAGAACTCATCCCCGACGAAGTTAATATACTTTATCTTAGGTATTATTTGATAAAATGAAAACAAAATTAAGTACTAAAAAATAAATACTAAAAAATTAAGTGCTGAATTTTATAAATATTGAATTTGTACTGTAAAAACTATTTGATAAGTTACTGACAATTTAATACTGAAGATAAATATATTATTTAAAAACTGTAAATGCTGAATACTAAAAATTATGTATTTTATATATTTATATTTTATATCATTGCATTACATATTATTCAAAATAAATAGAGTTTCTAATAATATTTTATTTTTCACTATAATTATTAATTATTATTTTAAAAAATTAACTAGAAACATATCCATAAAAAAATCATAATATCCAAAAAATATATAAATATGTTTAAAAAATAACCAATAGAATCTAAACTTTTTAAAACTATCCAAACTTTTAATATAAAAACAAAAATTAATGAACAATAAGTTGATTTGATATTTTCTCTCTTAAATTAATCATGAAAATCTAATCAACCTGTACAGATCTTCCTCCTACTTGTAGTAGAACTTCATGATTATTTTGAGGTATCTCTGAATTATCATCATACTCATTTTCACCATGCTCTAAGAAAGTATCTGTAATAGATAATTTTTGAATATAATTATGTATAGCTATGCAAGTCAATAACAATGTGTCTCTGTACTTAAAAAGGATAAGGTGTCATCCTCTTTAAGATTGAAAACAAACTTTGCAAACACTAAAAAATTACTCAATGTCATCCCACAATCTAACATGTGCATAATTGAATATATCTTCTTTTGTACGATGGCAAACACCATTGTGAAATCAGACAACCAATATCGTGCATTACAGTAAGGACATCATAAACTCTCAAGCATGTGGATATGTAGCATCACAAAGATAATATTTATCTACATAAAAAATTAATTTATAAATTAATTACGAATTTATTAATAATAGCCGAAAAAAGAATTATACTAACCTAATAGAGGTATTGAAAAATTATTTTCTAGATTATGCATAATCACTGATAATACTCTTGAGTCATATGATACATCTTCACATCCAGCTCAAACAAATATAAAATCATATAAGTCACATCTTGCTAGAACATTTTAATAATATTCTCCTATTCCTCTTCCTCTATAAATAACTTATTTGTCAGATTTTATCCCAACATAAACAAGTATCTCATCAAGTACACCAATAGCACCCTTTTAATTAGAACAAATATCAATATAACAATAATAACAACAACAATGAGAACAATAATAATAAACTTATATTTATTTTTTACCACAAACTATTCCATTAACCATTGATGAGGTTGATTTTTTGTAACTACAGTAATCGAGGTAGGCACAATCATCTCTCTTCAGAAGAGAAGAACTGTCACTAGTAGTTCATGAAAGTAATGATATATGATTTGAATTGAATGGTTGAATCTTTTCTGGTAACATGATTTATCATGTTATGATTTAATGTCATAAGAAACATCGTCTTTTTTTCTTTGACTTTGATGTAACAATTATCTTTCAATCATGTTTTATTGTTTGAAATACTCCAAATACACATAAATATTTGCTTATTCATTCTTAAAATTTCTAGACAATATATTGTATTATCATTTAAAATTTCTTGCACATATACAAAATCTTTCAGTGTAGAGTCAGTATCTGGTCTTCTTCCAAGTCATTTTTTTCTAATAATCTTCTTGACTAAAATCATTATTGTAATTTTCAATATTTTTCTTTGATTTTCTATTAACATCTTCTAATAATATTTAACATAATCAAATATATCAATTAAAAATAAAAAAAAAACAAATACAATTATAAGCAAAATAAACCACAAAATATTATCATGAAAAAAAATAAAGTCAATACAAACTATTTTGAAGACAAAGTATAAAAATAACCCATAAAATATCACATAAATTACATTTGCGTAAACATCAACTACCTAAAAGAAAACTAAAGTAATCTTTTTTTTTTTTTTGCATTCATTCGAATCCAAGCAATTCTAACTGTCTCTGACTTTTGTGAAAACATCATCCATCATTTTCTGTATGTTTTGCTTTCACAAAATATGCTAGAAGAAGTAATGTACAATAAGTCATCCATAGGTAATATTGCAATCTCATCAAACTTCTCATTACATTCTTCTATAATAGATCTATATGATTGCTCCAATGTATTAAAAATAGCTAGTAATTTTTCATCTAGATCTCATTATTATTTTTCTTTTGGTAATTCCTTTTTGGTAAAGATACTTCTTTTGATGATGAAGAGATTGGTGAAAATTCAAGCTCTAAATCTGTGTATATAAAAATTCTCTATAGTCGGTTGAGTACTTGATGATTGTTTATCTACAACATTTTTAAGCAATCCCTGTTTAGATGTACCTCATGATTCTTGCCGAATAGCTGTAATACCATCAAAGAGTGATCTCATCTCATTTGTATATTGTAGCCCAGTATATCTAAATTATTTTGCATCTAAAATTTTTTGTTATTCAAATCATTGTAATTAGTCAATAGAAGTTTAATATAATTTTAAAATATGAACTAAAGAAAACTATATTTTGAATTATTCTTCTCACTCTTCTGAAGTCCAGTCAACTGTATTAGTTATTAGATTATAGTCATGGCCAGACATTCCTATTAAAGTTGACCACACAATGTATTTTTAGTTTAAATAATTCCATTAGTTTTTCAATTACTTTTTAGCGAACTCAATATTTTTGTTTTCTTCAAAAGATTTTTAAATTTTATCTCATGATTCAACACGCAAGCCCCCCCCCCCTCCTTTTCGCAATATGTTTTTTTGGTCAAGACACAAATCTAAAAAATATTTAACTAGTGTTTGGTCTTTTCAAGTAGCTCTATTAGTATCAAAAAGAGTCATTCCTACATAAGATAATTTGAGACAATAAATTAATCTTAAAATATAATTTTTTTTGTATATAAATAGATTATTATACAAATACTATGGATTATATTACTATATTAACAAGTCACAATAGATTATTATCCAAAAATTAAAACCACAATTGCAATCTTTTGACACAAAAATTAGACAAAACGTTAACCACTAAAAACCAAATCCCTCAAACACAGAAAAATACGAGAAATTGACACACCCCCACAAAGAAATTGACCTAGAACCTGATCCCCATACAAAAACCCTAAAAGATCCTTGCACGAATATGCGACAAGTGTACAAAAAAAATGAAATAAATAATGAACAATACTAGAGGGGAGGAGAAAACAATAAAAAGACAAGCAAAAAAAGAGGTCATATCTATATCATTGAAAGAGAAATAAAAAAAAGATGGAACTACCTAGCAAATAATGAGTTATGAAAAAAAACTAGAAATAGAGTTATGATTTATAGTAATGGAGGAATGAGGAGAAAATAGATTCACAAACTAACATATAGAATAAAAGAGAAAATAAAAAAGAAATGAGAAAAAAAAGAGGACAAAACGATAACTCAAAAAAAAATTTTGTTGAGCTGTTCTGCATTCTACGATAAATAGGCATCTACCTAATTATTATTTTAAATGGTTTTTTATTTAAAAATTTCAATTAAGAGCAGCATAAAATTTTGTTATCAAACATATTAAAAAATTAAAACCATTGAAAATTTTTAATTTCAATGGTTTAAAAATTTTCAATAATTTATCAAACATGATCTTAGTCTTAATGATATTTCAATCATTAAGCATTAGGCATGTCTACCAGGAAAACTTACCAAAGCTTCCTACCCTAAATGTCAGTCTAATTTGAGTAGGAAGCCTTTTAATATAATACACATACATAATTTGAGTAAGAACTATTTTGATATGAATTTCAGTATCTGATCATGTTTGTTGATAACTCCATGAGATATACTCAATGATTAAAATATTAATTTCTAAGAATATATTGGTACTAGAATTTTATGAATATAACAGATATATTGAAGATATATCGGGGTGTATTTGTACATGATCATCAATTAAAGATAAATATATCAGTCTTGATGAAAATATCAATACTTAGAATTTAAGAATATTTCGGAGATATATCAATGAATATATCGAAAAATTTTATCACTCAATATACATGAATATATCTCTTTCATGATATCTCACATTTTTTTTAATTTTTCATACTTTTCACAAAATGATAAAAATTTAATTCATATATTAAAAATTTAAAAAGTGAAAATATATTAAAATATAAACTATATTAATTTAGCACATATTATATAAATTATGAAATTATACATCTGATTTTAGAATAAATAATTTTAAACATAATCAACCTCATTAATCGAATACCCTATTATATCATTTCTCAGCACATATCCTTTTAGATCTTACATCATATGGAAAAGTTAATTAACTTTCCTTCTAATATTTTTGGAAGTGCTTGTTTTGTCATCAATCACTCTCCAAGATAGAACAAACATGTATAGTCTTGAATTGTGTTTGTATTTGAATCTCTAATACCCAAAAAGGATAGAAATATTTCTCACCAAAATATATCAAGAATTCAATAAGTATAGATATTATCTTTTTTGATCATGAATTATTCTTTAATGAGTATAAGAAAAACATAAATCCAAATATTAAACTTGCATCCGTTACCCTTCCTCTCTTACCAAAAACCCTATCTTGACCGCTACTTGGTAGAGAAAATTACTCATCAACTACAAGCCTACAACAAATCATATTGATACTGGGTATTATGTTGCATCCATATAATAATATATATTTACCATCAAATTCAAATTATATTTAGTATAGATAAAATAAGAGCTCCCGAGTAAAAGATCTCATTTAAACTCAAATAAAATGGTATTATAATAATATGCAACATAACAAACTCATATTAAGTCAACAATTAGAGTACTTGACTACTCAAGACTTAGATTCTATACTAGGGCAAAAAGACATAACAAGTCTAATCATACTAAAGACGAGTCTACCAATTACTCAGATGAACTTTCAACTAATCCATTTGATATTTACCTTCTAATCACTCTCAAAAAAGAACAAATTGATTATATTCAGTATTAAATTTCATAAATTGTATTGTATTTTCATCTTATTCATTCTTTTTTTTCTTTTTATTTCTAATCTTGATGATCCAAGTTTCCTTCAGTCGAATTATCTCATTCAAGATGATATACGGCCATAATAAATAAGATTTACGTCATCTACACTAATGATACTTAGAAACTAATACTACAACCTTTGAAAATATATATTATTAGTTGTAGGTAGGTTTTCACTAGAAAGATATGTCTAGGTAAAAAGACATAACAAGTCTAATCAGACTAAAGACGAGCCTACCAATGACCCAGATGATCATTCAACAAATCCATTTGATATTAACCTTCTAATCGCTCTCAAAAAAAAAAAAAAACAAAGTGATTGTACTTAGTATTAAATTTCATAGATTTTGTTGTACTTTCAACTTATTCATTCTTTTATTTCTTTGTATTATTAATCTTGATGGTCCAAGTTTCCTTCTATTGAATTATCGCTATAAGGTCATCTACACTAATGATACCTGAAAACTAATACTTGACCTTTGAGAAGATCTGTTATTAATTGTAGGTAGGTTTTCACTAGAAACATATGTCAAGGTGAAAAGATAGAACACCTTAAGACAAGACTTATAGCGATAAGATATACTCAAATATTTGGGATGAACTATCATGATACTTACTCTCTAGTGGCAAAAATAATCTCAGTATGTATATTAATTTCTCTTAAAAGATCTCACAAATAAAAGATATACTAGCTAGACGTAAAGATCATATTTCTTCATAATAACTATGAAAAGAAGATATATAAAGTAGCCACAAGGATTTCAAGAAGTATAATCAAATATTATTTATAGATTATCAAAATCATTTTATGGCATAAAGAAGTCATCAAGAGCCTAGTTTGTAAAGTTTTAGGAGGTAATCACGTTGTTTGAGTTATATAGGTGAGTTACTAATTTTTCTTTATTCTTCCAATTGAATCATAATGGCAAGTTAATTTTTACCAATTATTTATGTGGATTACATTCTAAATATAAATGATGAAGAGTTGAAAATCACTCAACTCAAGTGATACCTTCAGACAATTTCACATAAAAAATCTTGGAAAATACACATATTTTCTTAACATAAAAATGACTAAATCTATGAGGGATAGCATTTACACACATATAAGATATATATTTGATACTCTTGTAGATATTGATCTTTTGGGTTGTACTTCAACATATACTCCTACAGATCCAATTATTAATTTTACTTCTGATACAATAAGTAGTTGATTCATCTACTTATAGAAGAATAAAAGAAAATATTAATTATCGACCTATGATCATATTAAATATAACACACATAATTAATAGAATTAGTCATTTCCAAGATTCTCATCAAAAAGTTTATTTTAATGTAGATCATCGCATATTGAGGTATATGAATATGTATTAAAGACTTAGAATTAAGGACATGGACACTTACAGTTAGTTGAGTATTCATATTAGAGTTGAACACCACTTTGTACCAAGAGATCTACCGCAATATTTTATATTTTTCTTTCAGACAAATTTGTCTTCTAAAAAAAATAAGAGGCAATTTTCTTAAATTATTTCGAGATTCAATGCAGATATAATATTCAAGGTGATGACTATAATTACCGTGCCAAGCTGCAAGAATGACTCATGGCACAACACGGTTCAGGCGTTCAGCCATGTCTGGTCCTGCAGGGCACATTCCAGAACTATGCATGGTCTTGGAGCATGCTGACCCGTGGCACGAGTTGTCCCGTGTTGGGTGGGTGCGATCCATGCCTCATGCTGGGTCAGGCATGCGGGACGTGCTTGACAAGATGACATGGCCCACCAGCCTATGACTGGCTACGATCAGGTCGTAGGTCATGGGTTAAGCCCAATGATTAAAATATCGATTTCTACGGATATATCGATACTTGGATTTTACGGATATATCGGATATATCGAAGATATATCGGTGTGTATTTGCATATGAGCACCAATCAAGAATAGATATATCGGTCTTAATGAATATATCGATACTTAGAATTTATGGATATATCGGTAGATATATCGGAAATTTTTATCATTGGTTAAGCCCCATCAAATGATCCTAGAACCTGATGGGCGACCATGCCTCCCTTGGGTGGCCACACTTCCCCTGCCACCCATTGCATATTCATACAACGGGCTCCGACATGGACAGGGACAGGCATGATATGTCATCCGTGTCAGCATGTTTAGTAAAAAAAATTAAATTATATATTATATTACATTAGGCATCGGATTGATTCCAACGACTACTATAGCCAGGATCCAACAACTATCATGATTCTAACCAATATTAAATTAAAAAAAAATAAAAAAATATATATTTTTAAATAATTCAGAATTTTTTCTCAATAAATAAAACAGAAAAAATATCTTCTCCTCTCTTTGAATATTTCAATCTCTATTAGTTATGAATCTCACTCAACTCTCTCACCTTTGAAATATAAATATTATATATGTTATTTTTTATTATATTAATTTATGATTTATTCTTGCGCATAAGGGATGAATGGTGGTGTGGGTGTGCAGGTGCAATATTACAACTTAACTAGATGTTAAAATTTATAATAAATCACACTGGGATAGAATATTAATTTTTTTGTTAGTGAGTTTTTTTTATTTTTACATTCTTAATTTTTTAAAAATTTAAATTTAATTAAAAATAATATTACATAGTGAATTAACAATAATGAATATAATATTGATATAAATGTAGATAACAATGATAACCTTATTGAAATATCTGAGATCAATATTATATTTTCTTCAACAATCTCGACACAAATTCATATACCACTTAAAAAATAAAAAACTAGATAAACATCAATAGTATGAACACAATTTAAAATAAAAAAAATAAAAAAAAAATCTAGGGATATCACCAATAAATCAGCATAAATTATATATTGTAAAAAATATATACATATAAGAATGAGTGTGAGATTGGGCACCTAAAGAGGCACGTCAATCAATACACAAAAAAAAATACAATATATTAGAACTGACGCAAACTCAACTTAACTACAGGGTCTTTGAAGTTGGAATAGTTGAACTTCATTAACACCCCTCTTATATCATAATGATTTTAGGAAAGAATACATAGTCAAACTGATTACGATCATAATCTTACAATTATATTTTTGAAAGATCATATAGTAGTCAGTATTATGCATAAATATTTACAATATGATTATCATCGAATCCCTAGGTCTACATGTAAAAATGACATAATAAAATATTATATGTTAGAAAAATAATTATTAATTAATAAATTTTAAAAATATAATGGATTTGTGTCCATGACATCCAATATATGAATTAGACATAATAATACATCATTTACATACATCAAGGCCCACTACGTAGACTTTAAATCAAGATTAATGAAAAAAGTTTAAGATTTCCTAAAAGTATTCATTTTCATGATAATCCTGGCATATATAAGTGTATGATATGAATATTTAGTAAATATAAAATTCAAAATAAAAGTCAAAATAAAATTTTTAGTATCAATTTTGATAATACTTCAAGTAATAAAATAATTAGTAATATATTTGTTAAGACTATTTGAGATAGGTTGTTTTCATGTTAAGTGAATACATCATGTGATTAACCTCATAGTACAGATGAAAATAAAAATTATTTGTCTTACAATAATAAAAATAAGAAATTTATTAAAATATTTTATGAGTCTAACAGACAATAAGGGTTTAGCATCTTATTTTTGTCTGAATAGATAAAAAAATCCAAATGGGTATCAGAAACCACTATATATTTTTTTAAATTAGGGTTACGGGGGTGCTGAAACCCTAATTTTTTTAAAAAATTAGGTTTTCGGGCGCGCCCAATTCCTAATTTTTTTTAAAAAATTAGGGTTTCAGGCACGCCCGATCCCTAATTTTTTTTAATTTAGGGTTCGGCCCGACCGGGCCGAACCAAGCGAATCGTGCCACGGGCCCATTCCGAGCTGAGCCCCCACAAAAGAGGCCCGGCACAAAAGCACGATTGGGCCTGAAAAACACGAGTCGGGCCAGCCCGACACATCCCGTTTGACACCTCTATTTAGATACCACTTAATACTATATTCTATGATATTATGATAAAAAGAATTTAATCATTTTACTTTAGTGAAAATCATAAGATTTTACCTATCAAAAACTATCTAAGATAGTATATCATCTACTAACCCCTCTAATGTTTAGAATAGTGTTAGTGTCAACTTTTTCTATGATAATAAATCATAAATTTTTACATATCTCGTGCTATCTAAGATATGAGATCGAAATTATAACCAAATATCATAAGGTCACTTGCATACATGAAGGATTAACAAAAATCAAGTTTGAGATTCAGGATAAGTCACAAGAGATAATTACAGAAGATAATTCATAAGACATTAAAATCGAGCATACACTTGCATACAAACATAGCCCTACACTATGTTGGCCAACTATGTCATGCCCAACATTACATAGTGGCATAGTCATGCCTCAATGTAACAAGTCTTGCCGGTATAATACGACTCATTTGACATCTCTATAGTCAGACAATAAAATATATAACTTATAATCCAATATTTTACGAGTAAACAAAATACTTGAAGGTGAACTATTTTTTTCTTGGCAAGAATATTCAAAATATGAATAAAACTACAACATATAATAATACAACATAGCAACCAACAAGTACCTACACAAAGACCTTGAAAATATTACAACTTACTTTTCTTTCCTTCCAGCGAGATATTGTGGACTTAAATGCATTAGTTTGATGGAAAGCATTGAAACTTCCTACTTTCTTTTTTATTTATTTTATTTACTTTATGTTTTGGCAGGAGCACCCAACTTGTTGACTACTCAAATCATTTCACCCTCTATAAAAAGAATTTATATATATATTTTTTAGCAGACATTTTTTTTGAGATGTTTTCCATTTTGATTAAAGTTTTTACAACAAATATAATATAAGAAAATAAAAAATTGCAACATAATCCATCAAAATGGTGCATAAATAACCAACAAGTCAAATTTGACAAAAAAAAAAGTGAGCTAAGATTTCTTCTAAGCATTCATTAATATATATGATGCGTGGTTTATAATAATAACATTAATTATAACAATAATCTCATACTTCATCTTTTACTTGAGAAAAAAGTAACTCATATCTATGTGTTTCATTAATCATGAAATATCAGGTTGAGTATTATATGTCTCATTACTTGGCAATCACAATAAAAAGGAATAGGAAAATAAAACATCAAATCTAAGTTATCTCACAAGTAACTATCACTATTACAATGTACTTTATCTCTATACTATAACTCAATATTATCATCTATCAATGATTTTTCCAAAAAATAAAATTACTTTCAAAAAAATATAATATATTATATTACATTTGTTCTTTGTGCAAATTTGTGCACAATAAAAAATCAATTTTATAGCCCATGACCACTAAAATAGATACTATAATTTAATGATTTTTTACATAACTAAGAATCAAAAGAATTGCATTTATATGAACCTATATTGAAAATTTTCAACAATATTTAACTAGATTGATTATATATATTATATAAGATATAATTATAATCAGATAATTACTATTTTTTATGAATCTCTTATACATAATTTGTTAGTATTTTATTTATATATTAATATCTTATTCAATTTTAACTTTTTATATTTTTAATGAAAGTGCCTGACTTGTAGAATATTTATTGAGTGTTGTTTATTTTATTTTTTGTATTTTAATTTAAAATATGTTATAAGAACATAGGTCTATAAGTGGGGAAGGGTTTACAAACCCTAAAAGATGGATACAAGCACTCAACATATTAAAAAAAATTCATTTTTTCTATCTTCGTTCCAATAGCACCGGTGCACAGTAGTGACAATAATCAGTATATAAAAATTATCGACACATGAGCAAATATTCACATAACTAATAATTATACACATTTTAATTTTTTTTTTCTAAGAATATAAGTGTTGGCAATGACAAATACTCGAAAGTTATAAAAAAAAATAATATTCAATTTGAATCTTTGTTATTTTCCTATATCTTACTTATTATTGATTATCCTATTATTTTATTTTCTATTAGTTATATTTTTAGAAAACTGATGCCTGGCTATCTTATCTTCTACTGACATTTATTAACAGGATTAGACGAGTGAGACGAAAACTTCATATAAAATTGAGCATACTAGATTGTATGTTCTATCTTCTACGATAAGATCACTCTTTAAATATGAGTATTTTGAACTTATTACTTGTAAAAATAATTTGGACTCTTTAAGTGTATTTTTAGGCCCATCCAAGCCACCATGTCATGCTAGACATACAATGGTCCATCCCCCGAGTTATGTCAGAGCAATGGCCCAGCATGTCACAATGGCCAAGAAGGGAGGTCCAGCATGTCACAATGGCCCAGCAGGATAAACATGGTGTACAGAGTCATGTCGGCTAGGGTTGAACTTGTGTCACTACCAGCACAACTAGGCCATGTATGATTTCATGCACAACGTGACCTACAGCTAACCTATACTAGATTGAGTTAGCCATCTGACTTTAGCGACCTGCCTAGGCCCTAACCAGTAGCCAAAAGGCAATAGCCCCTCCCCTAGAGCACATGCTAGGCTACTGTAGGAGCCACTAGTGATAGGGCTCAGACCATATCTTAATTATATATATATATATATTCAAAAAAATCAAATTATTTTTAAAATTAAAATTGCACATAAAATATGTATGAAAATCAATTTTAACAAATACAAAAAAAATACTTAAGCTGAATTTAAAATGTGTGTGTGTGTGTGTGTCTATAAAAAAATATAAAAAAACTAAAATAAAATACATGTCAGTTCAGCACCAGTAGCAATAACATAAACATAATAGCACTATGTCTACTTTGGATCATCACAATTCCAAGTCTCAATATCATTATCTTTATGTAAAAAATCATCTAATTGTAATTCTCTTTGTTAATCTAGAAAACTCATTCATACTTCCAATCAATCTTTTAAACATGATAAAACAATAATAATATTTATATAAAGTATGTTCCTCATATCTTAAATCATATTTACAATAAAAAAATAGATTCGGATAACATGTTAAATACTGAAGGGATCACTAAATCACTAATCATTTAAATAATATAAAAAAATAAATTTATATAATTTTAAACAACTTAGAATATCAAAAATTTTATATAATTATGAGATTGGATGGAATAGTAATCAATATTTAAGTATTTAAGTATTTTAGTAACTTACTCACATTTGACATTCTTCTTTATCATTTTTCCCTTATTTAATTGAATGAAAAAAATTATCATCTCCAAATATGATATGATCTATGTACTTGAATGATCATTAAAACTAAACTTATATTCATAATATTTAAATAGGATATCTAATTATTTTTTAAATCATACCATCAGATTCTTATGGTAATTCATATAAATTAATATGTATTTGATAATATTTTTTGTCTCTTCCACCTTAACCATATGATTTATTTAGGTAGCAAATCAATAGAGAGAGAGAGAGAGAGACAAGATATATATATATATATATATATTGTTCGCTCATCCCTTTGTCTCCTCTCTCTCGTCTCTCCTCTCTCCATCTCTCTCCATCTCCCTATGTCCATCTCTTCTCTCCCTCTTTTGTCTCTCACTCTTCTCCCCTCTTTCTATCTCTCATTCTCTCTCCCCCTCTCTCTCACCCCACTTTATTCGATCTCTCACTTGAGGAAGACAATGAATAATAATATACAATATATGTATTATATAATGGATAAATATAATTGAGGCAACTTACAAGTAAGATGCTTACATCAAAAATATAAAAAATAAAAACTAAATAAATAAAAAACATGTAAGAAAAACATGTAATAAATAAAAAAATATATAAATAGTATCTTTTTTTATTAATGCATGAGTCCATATAAGGAACTATATACCATATATTTTTTATAAATCAACAAAATATTTTCTAATCTATTGTAATAAAATATTAAATAAAAATAATTTATTTATTTTATTTATCACAATCATAAATAATTAAAACAAAAAAAAACACTTAGAACAATTTTATGCCATAAGCACTCATCTACTTATATTAGACATAAAATAAAATCAATACAATAATCTTAAAAATTAAATAAATATGAAAATTTTGATTTTCAAAACAGCAACTAGCGTGGCAAACTGTGTGTACACAATTAAAAAAAAAAGTGATAGGACCTTTATACCATGAACACTCTATTGGTATAAGTACAACATGAAAAGAACAAACAAACGAACAATGAATGATATTCTCAAAAAATATATTAAGAAAAATAAAGATAAAATGTCTATGATAAGAAATAAAAGAGTGGTACGAAAAAACAAGGATGGATTGTAAACACAAAATCCCGATATTAAGATGAACACAGAGGAAGAGTGATACCAATCAGGGAAAAAACAACACCTGAGCATTATAAGGAAACACCTTAAAAGAATGAAAAAACATGCGTCAAGTTGCTATTTTCCAATCATACACGATCGCATAGCAGGTTCATTACCAATGAAAATGAACAGCCAGTATGCAACTGCAGAAATAGAGGTGTCAAACGGGCCGGGCCGGGCACGGTTTAAAAGCATCCGGGCCCGGCACGGCCCGTAGGCAAGAAGGTCGTGCCGTGCTGGGTCGGGAGTCGGGACCGCGGGTCGGGATCCAATCAGACCCGACCCGTGGTATTTTTTTCGGGAGGGGCCGGGTCACGCCCACTCGTGCCCGCGTGAAACTGGCACGGGAAGAACCCATGCCAGCGTGCCGTGCCTCGTGCCGGGCTGGCCCGGCCCGGCCCGGTTGACACCTCTATGCAGAAATCATGACTGAGTATGTGGAGAGGACTCGTCGGATAAATAAAGATCAATGGTGCTGAATCTAATTACTTGAAGATTAGAAATGGCAGAAGCTAGCCAGGAGAGACAACGCATGGCAGAGAGAGTACTAGCCGTGGCAGGCTCTGCGCCATCGCTGGACAGCTGGATCACCCAGTGACATATAAGGAACAGGATGGATTTTTGATCCCATTTTCAGAATACGCACATTCACAACAAATCAATGCAAGAATAATGCTGTCATGGGTTTCACTCAGAATCAACCATTACCATTTTTTAAAAGATCTCAGAAATATTACCTGGACAGAAAGAAATGCAGAGATGGTGATGACCTCCTCAGAACAATCAAGTGCATTCGAAGATAATATCATTTTAGACATCAATGATTCCTACAGATTATGCAAACAAAATGTGATCAAATTAATCGTCATGAAAATAGGGGCAAAAAAAAAATGAATATTTACATGACAATTAAACAACACTAATTTGGCACCATAATTGGAACAAAAGATAACCCAATTCTAATATAATTTATGCATATCATATAATACAAATAGATTGTGACCAAGGATTAAAATATCGATTTTTACAGATATATCAGTACTTGGATTTTACGAATATATCGGATATATCGCTGTGTATTTACATATGAGCACCAATCAAGGATAGATACATCGGTCTTAATGAATATATCGATACTTAGAATTTATGGATATATCGGTGAATATATAAAAAATTTTTATCATTGGTGGTGACTAGAAAAATGAACATGAAAAGAAAAATAAGAATGCTCTGATTATATATGTCGTATTAGATATTCATGCCTATTCTACGGTGATGTTGAGTTATATTATTTTTTATTTTCTTGTTATAGAGTAAGTATTCCTAACTTATAAAAAGTATTATTTATTTTTTTTTTCACTCTTTATGTGTATGTAAATATACCATAAAGTTAGTGAAGAAATAGAATATTTTATCCATTTTCTATCTTAAACATAGTATGGGGATATTATATGTTAGAGCAATATGCACTTTCAATCATCGATGGCCACCCACAATGGTCGCGACCATTGTTATTGTCAAACTTGTTGTAGAGACTCTCCTTCATCTATTCATATTGATTCCTCAAAAAAAAAAAAAAAAAAAAAAAAAAAAAACTATGCTACCTCTTTTTAATAATAAACTATCAAATTCTAATTAGGATATTTACCTATGAAAAAGGAAATTACAACCATTGTTATTGTCAAAGTCACCATCACATGCCTCATCATGTGCTTGTGTGACAGTGCACGCATTTGTTGTCTATGTGCACGCCTATGCGTCTGTGCACATATGTGTGTCTGTGAACATCCATGAATGAGCATCTACAAGAGCACCTTCACCAGAATGAGCATGATTGTGTGCCTAGTCTTTTTTATGATAGATTGTGGGCATATGTGCCTTCTTCTAGGGTTTGTAAACTCTCATCCACAAACATAATCTTGCTCTGATACCATTTTAAATATAACAAACATAAAATAAAAATAATATTTCTTTATAATGAATAATATATTACTTACGACTTTATATAATGGCCAAATATGATTGGGATAGCACACATGACTGATACTCTCATCAAAAATATAAAAAAGAAAAAAAACCTAAGTAAAAACTACTAGAAAACCAATTTGTTAACCTAACATTCCACTATTTAAAAATTAATTTATTTTCAAAAAAAAATCAAGCATGGATGTATAATTTCATTCTATTATATTTTTTTTTTACTTTGAAAGTTTCCTTGTTTGTCTCAAATGAACTTATAGAGATTATCAATAATTTTTTGGATAATACTTTATTAGAGATATAAGTCATATTCAATACACAAGAATCTCGCATAACATGAGATTTAAGAAAAATTAATATCTTGATAATCTCACCACCTAAAATTAGAGAAACTGCGTCTGATAAATCTCTCATCAAAATCTTTCACTATTGAATGAATATCATTATCATCGCATCAATGCATGACCTCTAACATGTGCATGGAATAGGAGAAAATCTTAAGTAGTAACTAATCTCAATATTATTCTAGGTCAAGCACTGTTAATTTAAAAATTCTATGATCCAGGGTATTGGGATTTTTGTAATTGTGCATTAAATAATATTTATCGATAATTTATTTTTTTTTTAAATCTAAATTTCAAAATGTCTAATTTTAAAAGGCAATAAAACTAAATTACTTTTCGTATCAATAATTTTTATCATGACATGGAATTTTACTTATTTTTTATTTCGATTTTTGATAATTATCTCCTAAGTTTTATTAACAACTTGATAGATGTACCCCCAAGCATTTTTTTTCATAACAAACAAATTAAACACAATCACCAAAACTAAATATCTTTTAGTAAAATGTTTTCTATGAGAAAATTATATTGAAGAAATGAATATTTTTTAGTATTAAATTGAGCAAATAGTGATACATACATACGCACAAACCCACACAAACAGAGATGTAATAGACGGATTAGATTAGCCCTCAAAGATTGCGACACTTAAAGATTGTAAAAGCTAATCAAATTTTCAAGAACATTTCATTTATTTTTATTACATAAAATTTAACATGAAGTAAGTAGAGACAAATAAAATGCTGCAGTAAATAAATAACTAAATTTCCAATAAAATTATATTCAGCATAAAAAATTGATGCATTTGGCAGATAATATTCTGCAGAAAAAACATGAAACTGTGAAAAAGTATGCAGTGTTCAGAAACAAAGACAAAAAAAAAATTAAAATCATGCGTGCTGTTGTTTTCAATTTTCTAATTATTTAAATAGGTTTCTGTATTTTTTTTGATTGGCGCAATCCACCTGTCATCTGCCCAACCATTTTTGCCACAATATAAAGTCATCTGATGTATGTTTTTTTACACTGAGTGCTATTATTATTTAATATTATTGAATCTCAAGAGATATCAGAGCGATATTGAAGGGTTATAACCCCTAAAGAGATAAAAATATACACTGTACAAGCACAATGTGCATACCTACTAGAAGAGAGAACGATCACATACTATTATTATGCCCGATTATTGTGCACAAAAGCACAAGCATGCAAGTGCATATTTTTTTGTGCAAACACGCGCGCAGGCACACATGTGCACAAGTGCACAATCTAAAATACAAAGAAAATATAAATAATTTTTAGTAAATATTAATAATATATTAATGAATATGGGTGTTATATTTTTTGATCATGACTCATTATTTAACAAGCCTAAAAAGAGTGTTAACTTAGATATTACATCTGAAACCATTATTTTTGTTTTCATTACCTATATCTCCTATCTAGATTACTTGCTAATAAAAATAGTCACTCATCAGTTGTATTTAAACATGTTACTCATTATGATATTTTATCCATATAGTTATGATACATAGTAATAAATTTAAATCATCTTGAGTTTTATAAGAGCGAAATTTTCCGAAGTAAGAAAATCTCATTCAAGACTAGATAATACAATAGTCCACGAGTCTTCCCCAGTATAAACTCGTATTTATTCGATAAGTAGAAAAATTGATCACTTAGAGCTTAGAATCTTTACCATGAAAGAAATACATGTCCAACTTTCTCAGATCAGAGACGAGCCAGATGAGGAATTGGATGATCATGTAGCTAGTCTCTCTTTTTTTGACCTTCCAATTACTCTCAAAAAGGAATGGATAGGTTATACTCAGCACTCGATCAGTAGATATTTTCCTACTCACATTTTATTCGCTCTTTTATTTCTTTTATTATTTTTTTTTTTTCATTGTGAGCACAAAATTAGATGAAAAGCTAGATCATCTTAAAACGAAACTTGTAGTAATGGGATCACTCATTTAATTGATGTGGGCTATCAGGACACTTACTCTCCATAAGTCAAGATGATTCTGAGAATTTGTATTTATCTTTTAACATCTCACAGTTAGAGGATAAATCAACTAGATATAAATAATATATTTCTTCATAATGGCCTTAGAGAAAAAATATATATTGAACATTCATCAGGGCTTCAAGCAGTAAAGTTAAGTGTAATTTGTAGATTGTTAAATATATTGTACAGCCTTAAGTAGTCGCTAACAACATGATTTAATAGGCTTTCACGGGCAATCATCTTGATTTGCATGTATAAATTTATTATTAATTTTTATTTATTCTTTCAAATGAGTCATGATGACATAATAATTTCACTAATTATCTACGTTGATGCTATTTTGATTATGAAAATAATAAGTTGTAAATCATATATTTCAAAATGTAACTCTCTACATAATTTAGATAAAAACTCATTGAGTGATTCAAATAATTTTTTGACATAAAAATGACATATTCTATGAGAGATATCATATTGTCACGGAAGAAACATACGATTGATATTTTTGTAGAGATTTATCTTTTAGGTTATGCTCCAATAGATAGATATTCTTATTAATTTGAGTATCAATATTACTTTTAATACGACCATTCAATTGATTCTACTAGTTACAGAAGAATAATACGAAAAATTAATTATATTAACAATTAGACTAAACATAACATATATAATAAATATACCTAATTATTTTTTAGATTATTTTCAACAAGTTTATCTTGATATGACTCTTCACATTAAAAGGTGTGTGAAGAAAACTTCAAGACTTAAATTCTCTTTTAGGGATCGTAAATACTTGTAACTAGCCAAATATTTTAATTCAAGTTTAGCACCAGCATAAACCTAAAAGAGATCACGAGATACTTTTGCACTTTTCTTAGATAAAAAAATAAAAGGCTGGCAATTATTTTGAGATCTAGTACTGGGATAAAATTTAAAATAATAATAATGATTAATTATGAGATATCTTAGAAGTGACATCAGCTTGAGAAGATAATGTACGTAATCTATTCGCTCACTACGAATTTACTATAACAGTCAGACAACAAGGAATATAACATATAAGTCAGTATTTCATGAAAAGACAAACACAAAGATAGACTAATTCTTCTTGAGAGAGAAGACTCGTGATATGACAATTATTACAATATACATTAAAACAGTAGAACATCCAATACATATTTTTATGAAAACCTTGAAGAGACCTTACCTTTTTACTCGAGCTTAGTATTATAGACTTATATCCACCAGCTTGACAGGAGATATTAAATTTTTTTATTATATAAGGGCATGTAGGTCATCCTAATTATTATTGTCTATTATATAAGAATATTTTATATATTTTTTTTTTCACATTGAGCATTATTATTATTATTTAATATTCTTGAGTCTTACAATGCACAAATCTTGATCAATGGTGATGAGTCTAGATAGGAAAATAAAAAAAAAAATCAGATAAACAAGCATAGTGCACTAGCAAATAGCTCAGATTTGCTTGATTATGATTGACACATACCAATGGAATCTCCACAACTTGAAACCCAATCGGAGATGTTAGTTTAGCATCATCATCAAGTATGCCTAGTGAATAAAGAACTTCAAGTGCCCGAATCACAGCTTCTGGAGCCGGCGATGCTGGCCAATCAAAGCTCAATATGTTGTCCACGCCCAATGCTTTTAACTGGAAAACCAAACAATGGAAATCACGGACAGTTCTTCTATGAGAAACCAAGTTAGATCATCAGCATGCACCTCATGATTGTGTAATTAAAAATTTAGGTTTGATGAACCAAATTAAAAATTCTCAATTAGTTAAATTTGTCAGCATGCTTAAAAATTCTCTTTAGTGTTGGACTTTCACAAGCCAGTGCTTCATCACCACCAAGACTATGTGGGAATGACTGCATGTTTTATTTGGGTTTCACATGAATTATGAAAAGGATTTAGCAAATACTATGTAGTGAATAGAGGTGTCAACCGGCCCGGCACGGAAAAAATCCGTGCCCGGGTTTGGCACGGGCCGTGCCGTGCCTGGCCCGGCATGGCTCAGCCCGCGGCACGGCAAACCGGCACGGGTTTATCCAGTGCCGGGTGCCCCGTGAGCCCGACCCCATGTTGCCCCTCCCGCAAAAAAAGACAGAGGGTCGGGTCTGATTCGACCCGACCGGCGGTCCCCCGTTTCCCGAACCGCTCGGGCAGGAATGCCCGAGCGGGCCAGGCGAGGCACGGCACGGCCCGCCGTGCCTGCGGGCCGTGCCGGGCCCGGTTTTTTTAAACCATGCCGGGCAGGGCACGGCACTGTACATTAACCGTGCCGGGCAGGGCACGGCACATTAACCGTGCCGGGCAGGGCACGGTACATTAACCGTGCCGTGCCCGGCCCTGCACGGAAGCACGATCGTGCCTTAAAATAACGTGCCGGGCCGGCCCGTTTGACACCTCTAGTAGTGAATAAAAGAAAACTCAAGCATTGTAACATAATTGCGACATTTAGGAAATGTTTGTAAAAATTCATTACTTTGAAGAATGTAACATTTATCATGTGTTTTTCTTAATTGAATGTAAATGTAATTGTAAAAAATTCAATCATAAACATCCAAAAAACTAAATAATAAATATGAACGTACAATACAAATATATATTCCTAGCTCTGAATTTGGACAACTCGCGCACTAAGTGTTCTCATCCATAAAACATCAACAACAAATATATAACAAAAATTAAAATGATAGTACTCTCTTTCAAGATAATAAGTAAATATCCACAATATCAAGTTTGAAAGAAAGAAAAACAAATTATAACATCTCAACATTTTAATGAAAATATTTATTGACTAATTTACTATAAGCATATATGTTATAATAATAATCTAATCAAGCAGCTCCCTAAGAAAAAAATAATTTATATTTTTATATCTCATTCGCTGGTGCATTACATTACAAGTTTTATATCTTCATGCATAACTTTGAGGTGTCAAACGGGGGGACGGCCTGGACGACCCGGGCACGGCCTAGTTTAGCAGTGCCTGGCACGGCACAGAATGGTTTGGAACCGTGCCTCATGACAGGCCAAGCATGACCCGTGTACCTGACCCAACAACAAGATAAAACGGCCCGAGGATCCAGATGGAGTTTTTGATAATATAACTGGGAAAATAGGATACGACCCGACCCGACTCGGCAAGTCCAGGCATGACCCGGCATGAACCAAGTACGAGCCAGGTAGACAATTCTCAAGTCGTACCATGCCTGGCCCGGCACGATTACTATACCCAGTTGTGCACGGCACGGCACAGTAGCCCGATTGGGATACCAAAAAATGAATCGAGCTAGTCCAACCCAGGCCATTTGACACCTCTAGGATAACTATCACATTAGAATATAGTGGAAGAAAAAAGTACTTAGCAAATTTTTCAAAAAAAAAATAATTAATCATAAATATCTCACAGATGACTGTCATTATTATCTTGAACTTTATATTAGTACTAGAACTCAAATTAACAATTTGTCTATTACTTTTTTGGAAAAAAAAAAGATTATTTTCTAGAAAAAAAAAGATTATCAATTGTAAGTGCTATCACTAAAAAAATCTCAATTCCTGAAAATATTTTCACATACCCTTGACATGTAAAGAATTACACCAAGTAAACTTGTCATGAAAAAACTAGAAAACAACTAGCTGAATTGATTTTTTAAGTTATATTAGACCAATTTATAGTCATAATTAATATTTTATATGATTCTCATATATATAATAATGATAAATTGAGGACTTATTTCAGACAAGGAGTCAACAACTAGATTAATCTAAGTATCAACAGGAAAGAGACTCAAAAGATCAACCTTTGTCTAAGTATCAATTGTATATCGTATGACAATACAATCTCTATATAATAAGCAGCTTCTATCTAAGGATTAAAATATTATTTTCTACGGATATATCAGTATTGAATTTTACAGATATATCAGATATATCAAAGATATATCGGTGTATTTTTGTATATGAGCATTAATAAATGATAGATATATCGGTCATGATGAATATATCGATACTTAGAATTTATAGATATTTCAAAGATATATCTGTGGATATATCAAAAATTTTTATCATTCCTTTTATCTATAGTTTGGTGGTTTAGAATTTATCATCTCCAATAATAAAAATATCATCAATGTACTTAAAAAGCAAGATCAGCATGTCATCTAAATTTCTCCAAAAAAACAAAGAAAAATTTATAATATATTTATATTATCCAAAAGAGATAATTATCAATGAAATCTAGGTAACTACTTCAAGTCATATAATATCTTTCGTAATATACAAACATGGTCTACCTATACTTCTGAAAATTTGAGTGGTTGCACCATATATTTAATTGAGCTAGGAATTTAATTCAATTGGGCTTCTAAATAATTGAGAGAATCAACTTATAGAGTCATCTTAGTGAATTTAGAATTATCATGTAAGCTAATAAATTTACAATATTTCTATGAAATCCATCTAATCTATTAGCTCAAAAGTCTACTGCAATTATAGCTCAAAATGAGACATAAAGATGGAGATTTGACTACTCAATGTTTATAGTCTATTGTTTATAGTCTATACTACTAGGACATTTAAAATTTACAAAGCATAAGAGTCTTCAAAAAAGCTTGACAAACATGTCGTAAACAATTCTAAATTTAATCTTTCTATTGTTCTCCGAAAAATATATATAAGTACTCGGTACACAATTTCACAAGTATTCTCGTACTCGGGGATTCTTTTATCTTTTACTTCTTCTCTTAAAGGTACTTGAATAATAAAGTCTCCATTTGAGGCAATATATGTTCTATGATGGCCTCAAATAATGTGAAAAGATATAAATGGCAATCACTCCAATTAGATTTAAAAATTAGTACTTAGACATTCAAGAAAGATGATTGTAAATTACAAGTTAGTGTTAACTGTTAGGATTGATCCATAAGATTATAATTTTAAAAGACAAAAGTATAAGACGATATATTTTATGTTCGTGAGATGAGGAATACATCTCGAGACATTAAGGAATAAATTTTTTGAGCATCACATTATATAATTAATTAATATTTTATAATATATAAAATAAAATAGCATTAATAAAAATATAAAAATAATTTATTTGATTTATTAAAAAAATATACTAGATTACTAATTTTACAAAAAAATTATAACAAATCATAAAATAAAAACTAGAGTAAATTGATTCAATTTAAATTCTCATTTCTAATGATATCATTATCCTTGTCCAATATATAAAAAGTAAAAAAATATTCACTATCATGTATTCATATTTCATATAAATCTTCATCTTTATCAATTAGTATCAAATTGAATTGCTTCTCTTTGCTTTTGCTTCCACTTATACCTAGTATAAAATATAAATTATTAATTAGGTGTAATATTATTAATTTTTTTATTAAATTTAATTAAATTTGTAACTTTAATTTTTTTGTACTTACTTGATACTGCATTAAGTTGAGTCTGTTGAGAGTTTCTTTTGCTTCCACTTGATACTTCATTAAATTTATAACTTAAATTTAATAGAAATGTGAAAAAATAAATTGATCTGATGATACTTGAGTTTGTTGGGAGTTGAACGACACACCTCTAATAACATCAATATTAAATAATACATCTTCTTGAAACCAACAAAGTTAAAAGAAAATGAGGGGATCTTCTTTTTTCGCAATTCACTCATTATCCGAATCAATCTACTCTATCAAAATTAGAACAATATTTTACTTTCTTTGTAGATTTCGGTCTCTCAATCTAGTGTTGTACCTTACATATATTAGAGTATTCAACCTTTGATATTCAAGTTTATTTCTTTATTTTATGTATCTATAATAATGAAATAAAGAAAATTACATATTGAAATAAAAAAAAATCTCTAATATTGAAATAAAAATATATGTATAAAAATTTATAAAAATAAAAATATTGCTGATTTAAAAATTTTCTAATTTCTTTAACATCACGAAGCACTACAAGTAAGGGTAAGGACTCGAATAGTGAACTTTTGCAATTCTAGTGTTGAACCCCAAAAATGCATCCACAACTTGTTGACATTCTTAATGCTCGAGAATCAATTATAAAATGACTCTCAAATTCACTCATTGTTTGGTCAAATGAGTCCAACTAAATATTAACTTTTACATGTTCTTGATAATCTAATATCCTATTCATGCATTCAAATAATTTGTTCATCACCTCATCAATATTAAAAAACTTAACCTCATACCACAAATCCACAATTGAAGATTAAGATAGTAATCTGTTGCATGTAATGGTCAATGAAGTTGTATAGTCTATCTTACATTAATTGTTTTTCAAATTGAGCCATATTTTCTATACACGCCCCTACAATTAAATATAATCTTCTCTTTAGTAAAATCCATCAACTCATAAATATAAATTATGACTGATTTTTTCTCTGAATCAATTTATCTCAAGACACTAACTAATAGAACATTTGTCTTTATGCAAAAAAACAATATAAAGCCAAAAATTTGGATCATGCTTCGAACTTTGACATTTTCAACCTTTTTAGCCCATTTGCTTAAATACTAATTTTCTGAGAAGAACATTACAAAAAAAGCTTGCTTTTCCTTATAATTGCTTTGAAGAATAAGAAATGAAATAGCATACCGTATAATTGCTGGATGAAGAAATTCATGATTTTTTGTAAATATTCTCATCAAGCTAAGAACATATGTATGGCCATATATAAACTTCACTATTTTCCTAGCTCTAACAAGTGTCGTATCATGAATATTTAACTTTTTAATATCCTCCAATATCACATCAATACAATGTGCAGCACAAAGAGTCTATCATAAACTTCTCCTTTTTTTCATAAGCCTTATTCCCGCATTCACATAATTAGAAACATTATCAGTGATGACTTGTACAATATTCTTCTTCCCAATTTCTTCAACGTCATCAAAATATATTAATATCAATTTCCTATTTTTTTATTATATCAAAAACATCAATTGATTTCATAAACCAAATACCAACAAAACTATTCAACAAAAAATTGATAAAACACCTACTATTTTAATCTGTCCTAACCATCTGACATAATTGAATATTCATATTATTTTTAAACTTTTTTATGATCTTCCATAATGATATTTAAGTTATTTACCTCTTTTTTATGAATCAATATCATCAATTCGTGCATAGATTGAGGCTTAAATCCTGATCTAAAATTTACAATAGTATCTATCATAAAAATTCAAAAAGAATCATTCATAGTATTGAATAGTAGACCTTTTGAATATATAAGTCTACCAATTTTTCGACACGCTTCCATTCTTCATGCTTTCAGATTGAATTCAAAGTATTTTGATGAGTTTATGAAGTGATAAATTTATCCATCTGTCCCTTAGGAATAGGCTTTCCACTCTCACTCTCACTCCCTAAGATATCGATTTTTTTGGACAAAAGACTTTCATTTATTAAAGTTGGACCCATACTAATTTCTTAGAGCAATTCATTTGTTTTCATTTTTTAATCCTTAAAATTGATTAATATCACTTTACATTTCAATCTTCCATCTTTGCTAACTTTGTGGCATCAATATCATACTTATAAGTTCCAGCTAAGTGATGTTTTAGTTTATTCACCCATCTCGCATATCTTTGATTTTAAAATTTACATCTCAATATTGCTCCCCAGAAACTTCAATAACATATTTCTACACAAAATCTTTTCATGATTTTTTTAATCAAAAAAACTAATCCTGAAAAAAACAACAATAATAATATCAGTTATTCACATTTCTATAACAATAAAATTGACTAAAAAAATAATAAAAATACATAATTAAAAAGAATTTAAAAATTAAAATCAGAATTTAATTGGTTTAAATCAAAAAAAGCCAAAACGCGCCTAAAAAATACATTTGAACCAATTAAATTTTGAATTTCATTTATAAGATTATTATAATTTGTTATTTATATTTATTTTTTTATTTTATAATTTTGATGGAAATACCCAACCTGTGAATTACATAAATTTTATTATTGAATGTTAATAAAATTTTATTTTTCACATTGATTGATAACAATAATTACAATATTAAGAAATATTAATCAATAAATAAACTTGAAAGGTTTTAACAAATTGATTATAAATACTAATATAAACGAGTATATTAATAACATTAATAGTTTATGAAGTGGTAAATTTATCCATGTGTCCCTTAGGATTAAGCTTTCCACTCTCACTCTCACTCCCTAAGATATCAATTTTTTTGGACAAAAGACTCATTCATTAAAGTTAGACTCATACTAATTTCTTGGAGCAATTCATTTGTTTTCATTTTTTAATCCTTAAAATTGATTAATATCTTTTTACATTTCAATCTTCCATCTTTGCTAACTTTGTGGTATCAATATCATACTTGTAAGTTCCAGCTAAGTGATGTTTTAGTTTATTCACCCCTCTCGCGCATCTTTGATTGTAAAATTTACATCTCAAATATTGTTCCTCAGAAACTTCAATAACATATTTCTACACAAAATCTTTTCATGATTTTTTTTAATCAAAAAATCTAAACCTGAAAAAAAATAACAATAATAATATCAATTATTCACATTTCTATATAACAATAAAATTGACTAAAAAATAATAACAACACATAATTAAAAAGAATTTAAAAATTAAAATCAGAATTAATTGGTTTAAATCAAAAAAAGCCAAAACGAGCTTAAAAAATAAATTTGAACCAATTAAATTCTGAATTTCATTTATAATATTATTATAATTTGTTATTTATATTTATTTTTTTATTTTATAATTTTGATGGGAATACCCAACCTGTGAATTACATAAATTTTATTGTTGAATGTTAATAAAATTTTATTTTTCACATTGATTTATAACATTAATTACAATATTAAGAAATATTAATCAATAAATAAATTTGAAAGATTTCAACAAATTAATTATGAATACTAATGTAAATGAGTATATATATATATATTTTTTTTTGAGATGATACCACTTTATTCATAAATTACTTGAATTATTTATTTAATGCCATTTTTTAAATTTTATATCTCATAAGTCATAACTCATAATATCTTACTTTTTGAAAAAATTTATTCTATTTGTTAGAATCTTTGACATACGTATAACAATAGTTAATAATATTTAACTATAAATATGATTATACCTTAACTATATACAAAACTATACATCCATATATAACTATTTATTTAAATATACAAAACCACATATTTAACTATATATAACTATATATATTAATATACAACTATCTACATATCTATATATATTATATTTATAATTATTTGCATAACAATATGTTTGACACTTTGACTATATATAACTAATTATAATTATATGTATCACTATATATAACTATATGTATAAAATTTTATATTTTTATATATTATATCTATAACTACAAATATAACTATATGTTTAAAAATAAATTTAATTATTTATAATTAACTTGATAACTATATATAACTCAATATAACTATATGTAACTAAATTTATAACTATATATATTATGTATAATTATATATATAACTATAAATATATCACTTTCTATATAAACATATACTTATGGAGTAATACCAAAAAAAATCAAGCAGTGAAAGAGTGGGGAAGTGTAGAAAATTTTGAGAAGTAAATAAGTGGAGAACTGCCAAAATTTTCGAGCAGTGCAGAAAATTTCGAGATGAGATGAAGAAGAGGAGAGTGCTGGATAAATCCTAGGGTGGAGAAGTGGTTCAGTCATCAAAAATATCAAGCAGTGCTAAAAAAGACGATGGGCACTATTTCAGATTTACTATTTTATGTTTTTTTATCTTTTGAATCTCTCCTCCTGAGCGTACGCATCCCACTTCAAGGAATGAAAGACGCGATCAAAGCGCGAGTCAAAATGCTTCAGAGATGAAGGCTTACGCCTATTTTCTGTGTAGCTTTTTTTTCAGGCACCTCGAGGCATTTTCCTCACGCCTTGCCCTGAAGTGTGCACCAAGGAGCGCCTTGAAAATGCCTTTTAAACCACAGCATAAGAGAAAACAAATCATCATAAGGTAAGATTTATTGCAAGAGAAGTCATCCATGCATATAGGGTGGATTATTAGAATATTCTATCTTTGATTATCAAAATGACTTTCATATATATTCTAATATCACTGCAATTTCTAACAGATAAATAATATATTAATTAGACGTGAAGAATATTTTTCTACACAATAATATATTAATTGAGTATATACTCTCTGCGAGGCAGAGAGTATATACTCAACTTATTGAGTAATGATCTAGAATAACTAAAAGCTAATAGAATACTTTATCCCGACGACAAGCTTCTCGGACCTTCTAGTATGTCGTGCAAGAAACACTAAAATTAATTGCATTGCATGTCACCGAGATATCAGTAGTTTTCCATACAATACATCTCACTCTCATTGTTTGAGTGTCACCACCAATTAGAGGATCATCTATAAAATATTATAAATGATGCTGACTCAAATTTTTTTGAGCGACACCACCAACTCTCCATTACTATAATAAATGATAGGAAGATTAATTTTTATTTATGTACAAAAAATCCCAAAATATTAAGTATTTAAGTATGAATATTATATATATATATATACACACACACACACACACACACACATATATGTGTGTGTGTGTGTGTGTGAAAAAAAACACACACACAAAACATTAATTTATATACTAAAAGTATTACGCTATGAGAAAATACACAACTGTAAGTAAGCAACAAAAAGATTCGTAATGGGCAACATTGGCAACGGAAAACATAGCAATGGAAAATACAATAATGGAGATGCTACTGTTAGCATATTATTTATCAATTACCATGTAAAATTATAACGCAAAAGAACATACTTGAATGATACAGGAAATAAGGTTTGATCTCTGAATCTCGGGGATGCCCTCGGCAGCCATTTCACTGGCAAAGTACTCTTCTGTGTATAACCTAATTGCATATAAGAACGGCAAAGCAATGTGACCCAATTTTTCAGTCATAAATAACAAATCAGCACCAGCAAAAGTGTTACCTGTAACATTTTCCTGGCCGGACTCTTCCAGCTCTTCCGGCCCTTTGCGTGGCAGATGCCTTCGATATTGGTGCAACAACCAAACTTTCAATATCTGAGACCTACGGCAGCATAAAGAAATCACAACAGAATTTGACGACGACCAATAATTTGAATAAAGAAATAAAAAAATTAAATAATATGGTAATTCTGGCGTGGCTTTCTTATTTTATTATTATTTAAGGATTACTTTATTTTATTTTAATTTTCATATTCTTAATTGAAGCACCAAGCCTGTGAGATTTCACGATCACATTTGCGAAGCACATAAAGTTCAGCATGATATCAAAGTGAAGTTTAGGGTCTTATTATTTGTAAAGTGTACTCTACCAGCACAGTGCGCATTTAGGTGTGCTGTTTGCAAGCACACTCACAGGACAGGCGTGCGCACAAAGAGGGCATAGGCTGCAATACATGCACACGCGCAGCTAGAGCACAGTGAGCGAGCAGTGGTGCACACGGTGGCAAGCCATAGCATGCACAGTAGTTGATCTCAATTCATTTGAGGCGGGAGGTGGTGAGCGCAGAGGTGCACTTGGTGATGCACGCAGTGATGAGCACATTTGGCACAAGGTAGTCCCCAAACCAAGTTTCTTCTTGTCTTTTAGCATAAGTAAAAAAATAAAAATAAATTAGAGAGATTAAACCCTAATTTGGGTTTAGTGCGACTTAGGAAAATTATTATAGATTATCACATTAGAAATTGATAGATGAGAGCCTCAATCCAGCGTACACATTACATTATGATAGATTACACTTGTGTTGCACGGACACGAAGATATGACACGGCAGGATACGGGGACACGGCAAATTCTAAAAAATTAGGATACGGATACGACTATGATACGTCATGATAAAAAAAATAAAAATAAAAAAAAATTATTAATTATAAATATTAGGTATTTTAAAATAATTTAAAATTCTGTATTTTAAAATAATGTAAAAAAAAATTTAAACCTTCTAACACCCCCCCCACCACCCTCCCTTTACAGTTTCGATTTTCGAACTCTCCCCCCTCCCATACAGATTCCAAAACCCCTCCCATACAGATTCCAAAACCCCTCCCGATAGAGATTCCAAAACCCCCCCTTCCCTTTATAGAATTAGGTTACCTTGGGTATTGTCGGCGCCTCGGCGGTGTACTCCTCCCCTCCCCGTTTGACGCAATGACAATTGACAATTATTTCTTGCAATCGGCTTGTCGGCAACTCACTGTCGGCGGTGTGCTCCTCAATTTGTTGGAGATGTAGGAGTAATAGTTAATATATAGTGTATTTCCGACGCGTTAGAATCGTAAAAATGAGTCAGTTGGTAAACGACGCGTCTGTAGGTAAACGACGCGTCTGTTGTTAACGATGACTGTTTCCGAACAACGCGTCGGATATGTCTCTGACGTGTATCCGATACGCTACATGGCGTATTGGACGCGTATCTGACCTGTATCCGACCCGTGTCCACGTGTCCGACACATGGACACGGCGACACGGGTCTGACACGGCGACACGGCAGTTCCTAGGCGTATCCGTGCAACATAGGATTACACTAAATCAGAAAGATTAAAATTTAATTAGGGTTTAGTACAGCTTTGAAGAAATGATTATAGATTAACAACCACATCAGGAGTAGATGAAAGAGAGTAACAATCTAATTTAAATATTGCATGATGATAGATCACACGAAAAATTCTTTTAACTCGTGTACACATATATAAACTACCATTACTATACTTGGTGCAAAGATACTATTATATTATAAATACTACTGGAATGAGCTTTTTTGAATAATAATACTTAATAGAAACCATAATTTTTTTTTATTTTTCTTTTTTTATACTTATGACCTAAGAAGCACGGACATGGACACGGACACGGGGATACGACACGACAAGATACGAGGACAAGGAAAATTTTAAAAAATTAGGATACGGATACGGCATGATAAAAAAAATAAAATTAAAAATAAAAATTATTATATTTATAAATATTATGTATTTTATAAAATAAAATAAAATATTTTAGATTATAAAATAAATATATATATTTTTATTTTAATAAATAAAAATATTTTATTTTATTTTATAAGATAATATTTATAATTATTTTATTTTATAAAATAAAATTATAAAATTATCTTATTATATAAAAATATATTTTATTCTAGCCCCCAGCCAGCCCCCCCCCCCTCAATTCCCGCCCGCCTGGCTCCCCCCTCAACCCGCGCCCACCCTCTGCCTTCCCCCGTCAATTCGCCCCCTGCCTCAATTCGCGCCCGCCGCCCCTCCCTTCAATTCACGCCCGCCACCCCTCCCCTCAATTCGCGTCCACCCCCTCCCCCCCCTCCCAATTCGTGCCCGCCCCATGATTCCCCCCCCCCTCAATTCGCGCCCCTACCGCCTGCGTCGAGTGGTCAACGTCGCCCATGCAACGACGTTGGCCACTGGACGTCCAATACGCCACGTGGCGTATCAGACACGTATCCAACGCGTGTCCGTACCGTATCGCCCTGTCCACGTGGACACTGCAGTCCAATGACGTATCCATGCAACACAGCTTATGACAATTAATGTATCAATCATATTACTTTCAATAAGATTTATCATGACAAAATGAATCACGGCGATAAATTAATATTTCATCAGAGAAAAAAGAATGGATGAATTTAATGCTACACCTTACACTCATATTACATATCAATTCGCAAATATCTTTTCTAATACAAGTGCCGATTATTTTTAGTTCAGTTGAGTCATCATTTTCCTTCGAGTGATGCGCTAATTAAAGAAATGAAAAACTGTAATTTGCTAATTACTGATATAATGTCCAGAATCCAAGACTAAAACAATAAAAAATGACCTATTTGTTTATCTGGTGAAGAATTAAAATACAAATTAATGATGAAAAAATAAAATACCGGATTGTAGAATCGCTGCTTTGAGAACCCACTGTCAACAACATAGACAATTCCCTGTAAAAAAAAAAACAGAGAAACAGTTGGGCAGGAAGGATTGCCTTTAAATGATCTAAACTGATAACACCTTTTATGGAGTGATTCAGCTAGCAAAGTGATTACCTCTAGTGTCAATGATGTCTCAGCAATATTGGTAGATATCACTATTTTTCTTATTCCTCTAGAAGCAGAGAACACCAAATCCTAACATTAACAAATAATCAATGGTTTATAACTTTAAAAAAAAAAAATACAAATTATCCCTTTCATCAATGGACATCTCAAGAACATAGACAATATGGCTTAGCCTGAAGGAAGTGAGGTCAAGAACACGACCCTCACACTTTATCATAATTTTACTTTGGATATATGAGATTGGGCTCGTTCGAATACTTCAACTATAATTATTTCTAGGTTGTAGTATTAAATTAGATTTTTCACATTTATATTTTATTAAGATTTTGGTCATGTCTTGATGCAATGACAAATTTTTTTCGTCCATTAATAGTAAGTCACTGGTTCGAGATTCGTAAGACATAATTTCTTTGAATTTTTTAAAAAAAAAATTATCAAAATATTAACAATTCCTAAACATATAGCTAAAATAGGAACCTTATGACCACGGATTAAAATATCGATTTTTACGGATATATCGGTACTTGGATTTTACGGATATATCGAAGATATATCGGTGTGTATTTGCATATGAGCACCAATCAAGGATAGATATATCGGTCTTAATGAATATATCGATACTTAGAATTTACGAATATATCGAATATATATCGGTGAATATATCAGAAATTTTTATCATTGCTTATGACTATGTATAAATCTTCATTTCCAAATTTTTTGAGTTTTCAGTTGTATTTTATTCACCCATGTATTTTGGTTTGTAAGCAAACACATATTTTTAGATTAACTTGTTTTGTCCTTAATTGCTCTTCGAGATAAGACAAACTAATATCTATGACTTTGAGATTTTTTTTTCTTTGATATTCTGATATCCAAAAATGGTAAAAGTATTTCACACCAAAAATTAATAAAATTTTAAGTACAAGTGTTATATTTTTTGATAATGACTTATTCTTTAACGAGCCTATAAAGAGTGTGACTCTAGATGTTACAACAAAACTCATTATCATTCTTCTCTTGCCTATAGTCTTACCTACACCATCAATTATTAGAGACAATCATCCATCATCTACATTTAATTATGTTGAATTTGGGTATGATGGTACTCACAAAGAGTCATCATATCTACAAATATGTTTAGATCATATTAAATCAAAATAAAGTATGATTTTACGAGTAGAGAGCTCTCATTCAAACCCACATGATGTAATAGTATAGGAATCTACACTTGTACAGACTAATATTGAGATGACAACTATACAATTTAATCACTCAAAACTAAGAGTTTATAATATGAGAGAAAGATATGTCCAACGTTCTCATACTACAGACAAGTCTACCAAAAAATCAAGCAATCCTGCAAATTTCCCTTTGATCCTGACCTCCCGACCACTCTTCGGAAGAAACAGAAAAATTATGCTCAATACTCAATTGTGTAGAATTTGTAATCCTCTCATCATCTTCCTTCATTTATTTCATTTATTACTTCTCTTAATGGTACTAGCGTATTCAAGTCTCTTTCTATAGCAGTATCTCATCAAGAATAATATTAGAGTTTAATAGAAAAGATGTATGCCTTCCACTCCAATGAAACTTGGGAATCAATATGACCTTCAAGAATGTCTATTATTTATTGCAAGTAAATATTCACAGTAAAGATCGAGTCTAGATGAGAAGGAAGATCACCTTAAGACAAAACTTATAACAAGAGGAAAAAAGAATACATTTTATGTGGACTATCATGATATTACTCTATAGTAGCCAAAATGATCTCAATGGATACTTTATTTCTCTTATAGTATCTTACAATTAAAGAATATATAAGTTAGATATGAATAATATATTTCTTTATAGTAACTTTAAGAAGAAAATATACATGAAAAAGGCACCAAGATTTCAAGTAGTACAATCAAGTGTAACTTATAAATCATGGAAAACATTTTATGAATTACAAAGAGTCCGGTTTGCAAATATTTCATAAGCAATCACGTCATTTAACTTATACGTGTGTTATTGATTTTTCTTTTATATTCCTGATAAATCTTAATAGAAAATTAATTTTAATTATTTTCTTTGTTGAAGATATTCTAATTACAAGAGAATATAAATTGAGAATCACATAGCTCAAGGAGCACCTTCAAATATAATTTCAAACAAAAGATATTGAGAGACTAAAATATTTTATTAGTAAAGAGGTGACATATTTCTACGAGGTGTATCATCTTGTTACATAAAAGATATGCATCTAATATTCTTACAAAGATTGATCTTTTGGATTATACTATAATAGATAATCCTACTAATCCAAATGTTGACTTCATTTTATTTGTGACGCCTCCAATTGAATCAACTACATATAATAAAAATCATATGAGATATTAATTATCTGACATAACTTTTCATATACTAAGATATATGAACAAGTCTTCAAAACGTAGGATCACTCTTATAGATTATGATATTCATCTTTGAGTTGAAAACTAACATACACTGAGAAAAGATTTATGATAAGATCTTTTTTATTTTTTTTTCTTAGACATAATCTTATTTTTTAGAAAAGTTAAAGACATAATTGTTTCAAAATCTAATACAAATATAAAATTAAGAGCAGTAATGTTATAAAATAAAACTAAACCCACATTAATTTGAAAGAAAAAAAATTCAAAAGTAAAACAATAAATTACATCAGAAAATAAAATATATTCAAAAGAAAATGAATAATTAGAATACATGGGAATGATTTTCAAAGAAATAAAAAAATCCTTTATATAGGAAAAAGTTTGGAAATCTCCAAACAGTTTTCTAATGTAGGCAAAGTGATTTTCACCTATCCCCCATTAAAATAACATTCTCTCACTTGAAAATCACTTTCTTTGTTTGTCAATACTTGCTTCCAATCTTATTAAGCCACATGAAATTCTACACTATTCAAACTTATCAGTGCTGATTGGTTTGGTAAAAACATCCGCTATGTTTTCTTCGGTATCAATCTTTTACAAATTCACACTTCTTTCTTCTACTTTCTCTCGTACAAAATGATATTGTACCCTGATGTGTTTTGTCTTTGAGTGAAATACTAGATTTTTTGTTAAGTGTAGAGCATTTTGACTATCACAAAATAAAGTAACCTTATCTTGTTTATATCCAAACTCTTCCAACAATATTTGCAACCAGATTGCCTCTTTACTGGCTTGTGTAGCTGTAACATATTCTATTTCTTTCATAGAAGTAGATACAATAGACTATAATTTCGAAACACAACTTACAGCTCCTCTAGCAAGAGAAAAAACATAACATATTATAAACTTGTTATTATCAATATTTCCAGCATAGTATGCATCAACGTAACCTATGACAATAAGATCTGAACTTCCATAGCATATTTTAGTATTTGAGGTTCCTTTCAGATATATGAAAATCCTCTTCACAGTACTCTAATGTTCTAAGCCCAAATTTATCATGAATCGACTAATCACTATCACTGCTTGTGTAATATCTGGTCTTGTACAAATCATTGCAAACATTAAATTTTCACTGCTTATGCATATGGTACTCTAGACATCTTCATCCTCTCTTCTTCCGAGCTAGGACACATATTTGATGATAATTTGAAAATAACAGGAAGCGATGTAGAAATTAGCTTACTATCTTGCATATTGAAACGATGCAAGATTTTGTTAAAATAATTTTATTGAGAAAGCCAAATCTTCTTCTTATTTCTATCTCGGTAAATCTGGATCTCTAAAATCTTGTTTGCTAGTCTCAAGTCCTTCATATCAAATTTCCTAACTAATTGTGCCTTCAATTCTTAGATTCGACATTTATTTGGGTCTGCTACCAACATGTCATCCACATATAATAGTAAAATGATAAAATCATTTTCTTCAAACCTTTTGTAGTATGTACAATGGACTGAACTGAGTCTAATATACCCAAGGCTCATGATGAAGGAATCAAATCTCTTCTATCAACACCTTGGTGCTTGTAACAGAACATATAGAGATTTGTTCAAATTACAAACCAAGTTCTCCTTACCGATTTCAACAAATCCTTCTGGCTTGAACATATAAATTTCTTCTTCAATTTCTCCATTAAAAAAAATATTTTTAACATCTAACTGCTCCAAATGCAAATCAAGTATAGCACATAGAATCATTACAACTCTAATTGTTGTAAGACGAACCACCGGAGAAAAAATTTTATTGAAGTCAATATCTTCTTTCTGAGCATCTCCTTTTATCGCCAATCTTGCACGATACAGTTCTACTTGATCATTGTTATCTCACTTTATCTTGTAAACTCATTTGTTGCCAATAGCTTTTCTTTTGATTGGTAACGGTACTAGCTTCCAAGTCTTGTTCTTGTGTAGAGCTTCAATTTTTTCCATCATTGTTGTCATCCACAGAGATGCATCTGAATTATTTGAAGCTTCTTGAAATGTTGAAGGTTCTTCATCTTCTGTTAGGAGATAATATACAATGTTGCTCTCTGTAACATACTCCAAGTGTCAAGCTGATGGTCTTTTATTACAAATTAGCCGACTAACTCCTTGAGCCTCAGACACAACCTGTTCTTATACTTCATGTTCTAATTCTTTCTCCATTGACTTTTGAACATCTTGTATCTGATCATTTTCTACATGAACAATGATAGTTTCTGAAACTTCTTTTAATGTGCTATAATCTTCAATTCTTTCTTTAAAAATTACATCTCTGCTGATAATTACCTTGTGGTCAGTGGGTTCCCACAGGTGATACCCCTTTACTTCTTCAGCATACCCTAAGAATATGCATTTTTTGGATTTTGGATCCAACTTTGCTCTTTCTTGGGTGTTGTACATCACATATACAGGACATCTAAAATAATGTAAAGTAGAGTAGTTTACTGGCTTACCCGTCCACATCTCCATCGGTGTCTTCAAATTAATCGATGTTGATGACGATCAATTTATCACATAGCATGCAGTTTTTGCTGCTTCCGCCCAAAAAGACTTGGGTAGTCTTGCAGTCGTTAACATTGTTCTCATTCTTTCTGCTAGAGTTTTGTTCAACTGTTTTGCTACTCTATTTTGCTGTGGCATGTATATGACTGTGAACTGTCATTTGATACCTTCTTGCTTACAAAAAACAAGAAATTCACCAATTGTACACTCACTTCCATTATCTGTCCGCAAACACTTAATTCTTTTCTCATATTCAAGTTCCACTCATGTTTTGAATTCTTTAAAAGTTAAAAACACATCTGACTTTTTTCTTGATTGGATATACCCAACATCTCCTTGAATAATCATCAATGAATGATACAAAATACTTTGCTCCTCCATAAGATATTTCAGGTGATTCCCATACATCAGAATATATCAAGTCTAGAATATTTTTACTTCTTACATTTGATCTTTTAAATGCCAATTTATTCTACTTACTAGTAACATAATGCTCACAAAAAAGTAAATTTATTGTTTTGAGCCCCGGAAGAAACTTTTTATTAGATAGAATCTTCAAACCTTGTTCTGACATGTAACATAGTTTAAGATGTCATATTATTGTTGATTCTTCTTCTTTAATAATTGATGCAACACATGCATCTGCTTCCTGTACTGTTTCTTCTTTAAGCATGAATAAATTTGCCGTTATCTTTTCTCCTTTCATTACCACAAGTGAACCTCTCACAATTTTTATCATCTCATTTTCAATATGAGTTGTGCATCCAAGACTATCTATTTGTCCCAAAGACAATAGATTTTTCTTCAAGTCAATCACATGTCGTACCTTTTGAATGGTACAAATCATATCATCAAACATTTTAATTTTGATAGTACCCATACCCAAGGAAACACGGGCACGGCTCCCTACAACCGTGTCCACGTGTCCGACACCTGGACACGTGGACACGGCACGGATACTGCACGGATACGTGTCCGATACGCCACGTGGCGTATCATTGCACAATCCGTATCCGATAAGCCACGTGGCCTATCGGATGGTTGCGTCGGCAGCCGTATCCACGTCTATAGTGCCCCGACGTCCGACGACGTCGGTGGCCAACGTTGGCCACTGGCAGGGGGCGGGCACGATTTGAGGGAGAGGCAGGAGCGGGCGCGATTTGATGGGAGAGGAAGGGGCGGGCGCGATTTCAGGAGAGAGGAAAGGGCGGCGCAATTTGAGGGGAGAGGAAGGGGCGGCACAATTTGAGGGAAGAGGAAGGGGCGGCATGATTTGAGGGGAGAGACAGGGGCGGGAGTGTTTGAGGGAAGAGGCAGGGGCGGGGGTGTTTGAGGGGAGAGGCAGGGGCGGGCGTGTTTGAAGGGAGAGACAGGGGCGGGCGAGCGTGATTGAAAGGAGAGGCATGGGCGGGCGGGCGGGCGGGCGTGATTAAGGGGAGAGGCAGGGCCGGGCGGGCGGGCGGGCGTGATTAAGGGGAGAGGCAGGGCCGGGCGGGCGGGCGTGATTGAGGGGAGAGGCATGGGCGAGCGGGCGGGCGAGCGGGCGGGCGTGATTAAGGGGAGAGGCAGGGTATAAAATAAAATATTTTTATAAAATAAAATAAAAAATATATATTTTTATATAATATAATTATAAAATAAAATAAATATAAATATTATCTTATAAAATAAAATAAAATATTTTTATTTTTATTTTTTTATTATGATCCTAGCCGTATCTATATCCTAGTTTTTTAGAATTTGCTGTGTCCCCGTATCGTGCCGTGTCGTATTCCCGTGTCCGTGTCCATGCTTCATAGCCCATACCAATAATTTTCAAAGTAAGATCTTTACCCATGTGCACTGACCCACCTGAGATTGGTTCATATTTTTGAAACCAATCTCTCCGAGAAGTCATATGTCACGATGCTCCCGAGTCTAGCAACCAATAATCACTAAATTATTTTTTACTTTCAACCATTTTTGCAACCTCACTATACAAAATAATATCTTCCTCATTGATGCTTGCAACATTCCATTGTGTCTTAGATAACTCATCATCTATATTTCTTTTCTTAAACCAACAATCTCTTTTTAAGTGCCCGTTCTTACCACAGTTATAACATTTAATATTTTTCTTACTTCGAGATTTTGATCTACCATAATTCTGACTCCCACTGGGGCCACACTCCATTGATCTCCCTCGTATCATCGTCAAATCATCTATTTTTTGTGCATTTACATATCTATCCTCTTTATTTTTATGTCTATTTTCTTCTTCTAAGATGGCAAAAATAATATTATTAAAAATTAAACTATCAGTCAATGCACCATTCGTTAGATTGATGACGAGTTGATCATACAAATCATGTAAACTCCGAAGTAAACTCTCAGCACGTTCAACTTCTTCAATCTTATGACCTAACGTAGTAAGTTGCGAAAATAAAGTATTCAGAGAGTTGATATGATCAGTTACCGTAATAGATTCCATCATTCGTAAAGTGTATAGTCTTCTTTTTAAGAAGATCTTGTTGTGAAGTGACTTTACCTCGTACAACCTTTATGAGAGTATCCCAAATTTCTTTTACCGTATTCTTTTCTGCCACACTCGATAATACTCTATCAGCAAGTGCCAAATGCAGATCAGCTACTGCATTACTATCCATCTCATTCCACTTGTTGTCAGGAATTCCGGTGAGCCTTTTTCCAATTGCATCTAAGTAATTATCCTTCCTCAAAATTACATTAATTTTTATTTTCTACAATGAAAAATTACTTCCATTGAATTTTTATATTTCAAATTTTGCTGTCATGTTTCACTTTTACAGTAAACAGTAACAGAGAATAATAATAACAATTTATATTATTATACTAAAAAAGTTCCCAGGTAAGAGGATGAGCACAATTACACTCTTAAAAACCACAAACCTTGAGGCTCTTATCGTCCTTTTGACAGAACTTTTCTAAAATGCACTAACTACAAAAGTTACTAACTAATCTCCTCTGATACCACTGTTATAAAATAAAACTAAACTCGCAATAATTTGAAAGATAGAAAATTTAAAAATAAAGAAATAAATTATATCAGGAAATAAAATACATTCAAAAGAAGATGAGAAATTGGAATATATGAAAATAATTTTCAAAGAAATAGAAAAATCCTTTATATAGGAAAAAGTTTGAAAATCTCCAAACAATTTTTCAATGTGGGCAATGTGATTTTCACCTACCCCCCATTAAAATAATAGATAATACTTATGAAATATTTTGGATGCATCAACTTCTCGAAGAAATCAGGTATGCATTTTCTTCTCTTACTATCCTTTATTATAACAATTAAGAGACAGTAAAACATATAACATTTAATCCAATATTTCATGAGCATATAAAATATATCATGGTGGACTACTTAGGGATTCGGCGCGACGGCGCGCGCCGAACCCCTAATTTTTTTTTTAATTTAGGGTTCGGCCAGACCGGGCCGAACCCGGCGGATCGTACCGCCAGCCTGTGCAGGGCTGAACTCCATAAAACCATGACATGCCTAGCCCAGCATGAAAGCACAGTCGTTCCTGAAAAAAATGAGCCGAACCAGATCGGCACATCCTATTTGACACCTCTATCTAAAACATGCAATCTCTCCAAATATTTTCTTCAAATTAGATAAATTTTACATTGATTAACATCAAAAATTAAATAGTAAGTAAGAAACTATTATATGATTCCCTAGTTAACGATCTCAAATTCAAGAGAAGAAACTATATTCATATTGGTATATATAAGTCGCAATATAACTCATAAATAATAACAAAATTGAAAGTGATAGATAAAAGAATAAAAATGGTTAAGTATATAGCAGTCTCCTCATAATAGAGAAAATAATTAAAACATATTGCATTCAGTCTCAAACAAGACTATGAAAATCATTTATTTCTGCAAAATAATATTTGAAGGCAGAAAAATTAAAATTAATTTGACCTATAGTAAAACCAACTGGAAATGAAGCACTAGAAAATAAGTAACATACAAGATACAAATTAATGCGAAAAGTTGAGAACATACATAGCAGTCCATCAGGCCATGATACTCTAGATGAAGTCGCACGTCGTGCAGAGCCTGGCGGGGAAGCCCACGAGTCACACATGTGTAGGGTGCATTCGGGCCTAACATTCGAGCTCGAGGGGGCAACTCGTGACCATGTGGCATGTGCCTAGAGGGATAGGTCATGCAGGAGTTGTGCCCAGGAACATGTAATCGGAGAAATAACACGTGGACGGTTCTTACCATGGACTAAGAGCCAAGTGCCAAGGTCGGTCTGGCTAAGCATGGGACGTGCTCTAGTACATGTGACTCATTATCACATGGCACATGTCCAGGAGGGCAGACACAGTGAACTAACTCATGACCCACCCAATGTTACTAGGCATTATGATGGCTTGAGGCATGAGTTAGAGGCTATGTTCCTAGGAAAGCTTGGCTAGCACGGGTTGTGCTAGTGCCCAACAATTGACCTGACATGATGGTCTGGTTGTGTGTGAAAAAAAAAAAAACAAGTCATATTGGTACAGCATCGCCAATTAGATACCTATAAGAACATACAAGATATGGAATAAAGAGGCAAGATCAAATTTGATATTTCTAAAAGTAATAGCCTAGGAGATCTTATTGACTACAATAACTTCAACCTAGATGTGTCAAACGGGCCGGGCCGGGCCGGCCCTTTTTTTAGCACGAGCATGCCTTCATGCCTGGCCCGGCACGGATTAAAATTTCCGGGCCGGGCACGGTTTAAAATTTCCTGGCCCGGCACGGCCTGCAGGCACGGCGGGCCGTGCCTTGACGGGCCCGCTCGGGCTGGCCTGTCCGTACGGTTCGGGATTTTGGGGACATCGGTTCGGGTCGAATCAGACCCGACCCGGGGTCTTTTTTGTGGGAGGGGCCATAGCGGGGTCGGGCTCAAGGGATACCCGACACGGGACAAACCCATGCCGTTGTGCCGTTACACGGGCCGAACCGTGCCGGGCCGGGCACGACACGGGCCAGGCACGGCACAGCTCTTGCCTAACCCGGGCACGGCACGGGCCCAGGCACGGAATTTTCCCTTGCCGGGCCAGCCCAGGCACGGCTGAACCGTGCCGTGCCTCGTGACTATATTGTTGACACCTCTACTTCAACCCAACTAATAAAAAATTGAGCAAGCACGGAATGAGCAAATAAACATAGTTATTCATTCTTAAATCAATCACCCTATAACAAGTAGTAAAGGTTTGAAATGAAAGTTTATATGACTATATTGTTGTTCTCAATGCAATATCCAACAATTATCTTAAGATTGTTGAGATCTAGAATAGAAAGCATGATCGCTCAAGAAATGACTATTGAAGAAGATATAATTATCTCCAAATGAAAGACAAATAAAAAATTTAAAAAAAAAAATTGATCATTCGACCTCGATCAAAAGTGTATAAGAACATAGTCACCAACCGAATGAATAAGACAAGTTAGAAAAATAATCAAAAAGATTTACCAGCAAAAAAAAAAGATTATTGTATGAAAATACAATAATCTAATAATTTGGTATTTCACATGACTATTATAGTATAGATTATGTCCAATTCATCTAAGTGTCAACTGGGCCCGGAGGCCCTATTGAAAGTTGTGCCTGGACATGCCATGGGCCAGCACGCGGCATGGTTCGGGCCAAAGATCCGGGTACAGCCACACAAGAGGTGAGGCAAGGCATAACCCGGCACGTAGGCCCGTGAGGCCAATTTCTGTCGGGCTGATCAAATAGGATAGCCTGGTCTTGACCTAAGCTAGCCTACACCTAACCCAAGCTAGTCTAGCTCAACTAGCTTGGAACGAACCGGCCAAAAGGCATGCTAATGAGCCATGATGGGTTGGCCCTTTTTAGAAGTGCCGGCATTGCATGGCCCGTGATAAATACCATACCATCCCGGCAAGACACAGTGGCCCATACAGGCTTTAAAAAAATGAGTCATGTCAGCATGGTACATCCCATTTGACACTTCTAAATTTTATTTTTATAATGAGCAAAAAAAAAAATGTATAACTAATACGTCAGGTCTTCCCATCGAAAAAAGAAAAAAAAAATCAAATTAAATAATTAAAAAATACAACAAAAATAAAATTAACTATTGAAATAAATGGAAAAAAAAATGAATAACATGAAATTTTATCTTCTATATCTACATGATATAAGGATGTATAAATATTAAAAAAAAAAGATTAAAGCATGTTTATACTACACATATTATAAATTGGAAACAACAAATAAAGTAAACACAATATGGAGAGAATAGTTTCAGCAGTACTAATATTATCTTTCACCTGCTATGAAGGCTGCGCAAGCATTCAGTTATCAACAGTGGGTGAGCATAAAAATATGCCAAGAGTAAGACATGGATACAACTAAAAATACTGCTTCAGCACGAACATAAAATCACCTGTTCCACACGTGGAAGCCCAGAGTACAATGGCAAAACAAGCAACCCTGGAATCAAGACTCTTCCGGTCAAAATAAAAAGAGTACAATACACATATTACGCAACCAGCATTGAATTAAGCAAACATAGCCATTTGTGCTAAACTTGTTTCCAGAGAGATGTGGAAAGAAACTAGTTGTTCAACAACCTGTTGAGATTTAGTTTAGTGTGTATATTTATTTCTTTTTAATTATTCATTTTCTTTTTGTCAAATTACAAAGGAGCACACTAAATGTGACCTGCCCCAACTATATATAGTTACTTTTCTTACTTTTCTCTTCTCCTTCTCTCTCCCTTCCCAAAAAAAACATAAGGGCCAAAACCCTAAATTAAGGATTGAAGCTAAGAAGCACGAACACGGACACGAGAATACGACACGACAAAATACAAGGACACGAAAAATTCTAAAAAACTAGGATACAGATACGGCTAGGATACGGCATGATAAAAAAAAATAAAATTAAAAATAAAGATTATTTTCTTTATAAATATTAGGTATTTTATAAAATAAAATAAAATAAATTAAAATATTTTATTTTATAAAATAAATGTATATTTTTTTATTTTATAAAATAAAAATATCGTATTTTATTTTATTTTATGAATTAAGATTTATAATTATTTTATTTTATAAAATAATATTTTAAAATTATCTTATATTATATAAAAATATATTTTTTCATTTTATAAAATAAAAATATTTTATTTTATTTTTTAAAAATATTTTATTTTATTTTAGCGCCTGCCCATTGCCTCCCCCCTCAATTCTCGCCCGCCCATTGCCTCCCCCCCCCCTCAATTCTCGCCCGCCCCCTGCCCCCCCCCCCCTCAATTCTCACCCGCCCCCTGCCTCCCCCCCCCTCAATTCTCGCCCGCCCCCTGCCCCCCCCCCCTCAATTCTCGCCCGCCCCCTGCCTCCCCCCCCCCTCAATTCTCGCCCGCCCCCTGCCTCCCCCCCCTCAATTCGCGCCCGGCGCTTGCGTCGAGTGGCCAACGTCGCCCATGCGGCAACGTTGGCCACTCGACGTCCGATGCTCTACCGCCTGATACGCCAGGTGATGTATTGGATACGGATTGATTAATAATACGTCACATGGCATATCGGACACGTATCCGTACCGTGTCCGTATCGTGCCCAGGTGTCGGACACGTGGACACGACTGTAGGGAGCCGTGTCCATGCTTCCTTGGATTGAAGCATAGTGTCAGTGCGATCCAATAGTTGAAAGGTGGTATTAGACTGTGTTGGAAATGACACAACTTGCACCTGTGCCGCCGGCAATTTGTGCTAGCATCAAGCACCAATCACAATAGAGCCAACGTACAATGGATATGGAGGCAAGGTGTTTGTGAATTTTTTTGTACCAGTTGGATGAATAGTGATTGTCGGACGTGCGACGATAAACTTGCAGTTGCCTAGTAGGTAATGGTAGTCCAAACAGTGGTTGCTAAGGTGATTGGCAGGATGACATCAGTACAATTCTGATATAGTGTCATTCTTCATGATTAAAATAGTATGGGACCTCTGTTCTAGAAGTTTAACGTGGAGTTATGGTGTTTGTGGTGCTTTCTTTTTGTTTGGTGCTTTTGGGAATTTTTTTATTATTGTGTAGCTTTTAAAAAAGAAACAGGATCACTATAATTAATGTATAACTACTAGAAAAACATGAGTTATGCCGGTGCTGATTGTATTTATGGGGGAAGAATAAAAGAGACGTATGTTACTAGTGCATATATGACAGTTAATTGATCTGATTCTGATTATGTCCGGTATATTTGATATTTATGACACAAGAAGTTTTGGAATTTGACTACATCAATTTACTTATTGAGGACATTCCACCTGTATGAAAATAGTACTTAATTGTTGGCATCAAGCTATTGATCAAGATAAGACTAGTCATTATGGGACTGGACCTAATTATGTGAGATGATTGCAATGCTGATACATGTGTTGACGGGCCAAAGAAATTTAAAAAATTAAATGATACGATTTGTAATATTTTGTACTTATATGCATTGGAAAAATGATACATTATTTTGCAGACCAAACTTATTGGTAAGATGATGCTCCTCATCTAATTAGTGATTTATGAGAGGATAATTCGAGCATTTATAGGCATACCTAGATCAAGCGAATTAGCATGATCAGAGAGACAAATAGAATGACTTCATCAAACATTGGATGTGAGAAAGCTGGTAAGGAAGCTCCAAGATGAAGAAAGTTAGTGATGATATAAACTTTTAATAGAAATTTGAGATATACTCAAGAGATGTATTGGACATTGCATTCTGAATTATGGAGAATATTTCGAGCATCAAAGATAACGCAGCATGCGACTGAATTACCCAAATAGCAGTTCTTAATTTACTCATGAATAGTATTTCAAACTTCTTTATTTGGGTATTTTTTGTAATTTTATTATGCTGTCCAATTAACGAGGATATCTCATAAATTAAGAACTGCTATTAATTATATGAGTCATACAAGTAGTAAACATTACTTTCATCTAAATATCAATCTAATAGAAATTATATTAGTAATTCAGCCAATCAAGAATGAGACAATCTAATTCAAGCAAAATAGATATTTTGAATTTTGGTATCAATCTTAAATCCAAAGATTTGTCCATTTAATTTATATATCGCATGTTCAAATAATTTAAATTATATTAAGTTTTGATACAAAATCAATATTAGGCTATTGTGTAAAAAGTTGTTATCCAAATTAAAGATGTAAAAAATCCTAGCTAACCTACTAAACCGACCCAAATCAGCCGCATACAATTGGCCTAGTTTAAAATTTAAAATGATCTAGCCCAATCCACAAAATAAGTAATTCTAATTCAGCGGGTCAATCACGGCCCAATAAAACAACCACTCCATACAACCCAGACTGGGCCAGTATATATTTGTAAATTTAAAAATTTAAAACCCTAACCACCAATTTCCCCATTTTGGCCGAAAATCCCCAATCCTCACAACCTCCAGCCCTAGATCCCTAGAGTCCTCGACATCGACCGGAGGTTCCTCAGTCCATCTCAGCGGCACTGATGTTGACCCTGCGTCCATTGCGGTCATCATCTTCTTCTTCTCTTCCAACCCTCCGCCACCATCTTCCGCCACTGACCACCATTTCTCACATACTCCGCTATTACAAAAGGAAAAAGATGACTGTGCAAGGACCAATGTTGGTGGGTGGTGCAACTCCTACTGACCAACAAAATGTTACTAATGCGGGCACCTCATCACCCAAGGCCAATAAACAAAAAAAAGCAAGATGGTCAAAAATGATCAACAATTTGGAATTACTTTACCATTACATAAATAAAACAAGGAAAATCTCCTAAGTATGCATGCAATTATTGTCAAAAAAAAAAATATGCATATGATTCTACCATGATAGAGACTAGTTCTTTGTGAACACATGTTAATATCCAATATAAAAAAAATCTTCATAGATCATGAGATAAGACTCAAACAACCTTGGCTTTTCAACCAAAGAAAGAGGAGGAGGGGGATACTGACCAACTTGTGCTTTGGTTTTTTAGTTGAGAATCTTATAGAACAGTTCTTTCGAAAATGATAATAATTGATGATTTGCCCTTTAGACAAGTGAAAAATGAGATATTTAAACATTTTATGCATGTGTCTCAACAAATGTTTAAAATCCCTTCTCGAGTCATAGTTGCAAAAGACTATTTAAATAACTTTGTTCAAGATAATAAAACCTTGAATAGTTTTTAAAGCCCCAATGAGTTTGTCTTATAATTGACACGTGGACTTCTGTGCAAAACTTGAATTATATGTGCCTTACTATCCATTACATTAATAATGCATGAAAACTTCAAAAAAAAATTCTCAACTTTTATTTGGTTCCAAATCACAAAAGTGGGATACTAGGCAAGATAATTTAGATGTGTTTATTAGATTGGAAATAGATAAGATTATGACACTCACAGAATCACAGTGAATAATACAAGTTCTAACAATCTTTGCATTTGACACTTATAAAAAACTAAGAATAGAAGAGAAACCATTCTTGAGCATGAGTATTTACATATCAGATATTGTGCTCATATTTTAAATTTCATTGTATGAGATGGTTTAAAAGATATAGATGACTCAATTTTCAATGTATGTAAGATAATGAAATATATTTAATTTTCACCTTCTAGAATGGTTAAATTTAAAACTTATGCTGAAAAAAAAAAGCTATTAAACACAAGAATCAAGTTTTCTTATTACATGTTGGAGAGTACTTTATAATTTCAAAAGACTTTTGAGTGATTGGAAAAGGATGACAAATATTTCATTGCTTATTTTAGAGATGACGATAGTGAAAATAATTATGGGAGTGAATGTGAGCCTCCTAATAATGAAGATTGGGAAGAGGCTAGGATTTTTATGAAATTTCTTAAAATTTTTTACAATGCAACCTTTTATCCTTCTGAGTCTTTGTATGTCACAGCAAATATATCATTTATTGAAAAATTATATTGCTAATTTGAGTAAAAGTCAAAATCTTTCTTTAAGACTGATGCCAGGTAGCATGAGATCTAAGTTTGATAAATATTGAGAAAATTTGGATAGAATAAATTTGTTGATATTATTTATATTGATTCTTGATTCTCGATATAAGTTGGAGTATGTAAAATATTATTTCAATAATTATTATGATGCTCCTACTATGGATATTTTGTTATAGAAAGTGAAAAATAATATAATTCAATTTTATGAATGATATTTAGAGCATAACTCAACTAATAGTACACAACACACGAATAGGAGTGAGCCATCGAAAGTAGTGGATGTTAATAGGGAGAATGATGTGAAGGCAATGTTTCTTACCGGATTTAGAAACCACTTAATTGAAAAAAAAATTATATTCCAAGTTAGAATTAGAGAGATACTTGTTGGAGAGTATTGTAGATAATAGTCTTGATTCCAATTTTGATATCTTGAATTGGTGGAAGACTAATTCCTCTAGATTTTATATTATCTAATTGGTTGGACAAGATGTTTTAGCAATTCAAGTATCTATTAATGCATTTGAGTAAGCATTTAGCAAAAGAGAGCATGTTCTTGATCCACTTCGAAGTTCTATACCTCCACAAAAAGTGGAGGTCCTCATTTGTTGTCAAAATTGATTGCACACTTCATCAACTCATATTAGTATCCGAGGTACTTTAGATGAGGTTGAAGAATATGAGAAGCTTGAGTTGAGTATCAAACTATAACTTGTTTATTTTCTTTATTTTTTTCTTATTATACTTTAGTATAACTAATCTTTTGTATTCTTATTCTATCATAGATATAACTTTGGTGACAATTTCAGATGGTTGAATACAATGAATAGAATAACAATTGTGGCAAAATGATGGTAATTTATGCTACAATTATGTTATCAAATATAATTTTTTTTATCAATTATTAATCATTGTATGAGTTGCTTAATTATGAATAACTCCATGATTTCAAACTCTTACATTGTTTAAATTTTGTAGTTTTAAGAAACTTAAAACCCAAGTTTGGACTCATAGGTGCTAGAGTACTTTATTTCAGCCTTTGGTGGCATTTTGAGTTCTTGTTGTGATTTACTTTAGTTGAGAATCTTTTTCTAGGTTTGTAGCATTTGATTTTTGAACAATTTTTTTCTTTATTATTAATTATATTTTTCTATATTTGGTTACTTAGATTTTATGGTTCCCTTTTCATGTGTGATTAGTAAAGACACTTGAATGCATGTGTTATTTATCATGTATATTTAATATGGACAATTGGGTACTTAAATACATATTCATTTGGACAAATTATGTAAAAGTACAATATTTATATTTAGTTATATTTATCTCATTATCTTAAGAGAGACTTTTATTGAAGCACATGACTTTAGCAAGCTCAAGAAGATAAGGAATACAAATATGGCCAAGACAATCTAATATTTTTATATACCTTAATTTACTTATCTTTTGAGTTACTTAGTATTATTTTTTCTATAGCTTTACTTTTTTATATTTTTTTATTATGAAATATTAGATAAAAAATAACTATTCATTATTTTATACATGTTTAATTATCTTATTGGTAACTTTTAGAGTTTTGGTGTACATTAGTTGAGACTTGGCCACTTGGGAAGCAAAACAAAATATACTTGCAATACCTATCAAATTAGGAATTTTTTTATTTTTTTATAAAGTTTTACTTGACTTATGAATGACTTTGCATAATTTTACTATAATGTTGAGATGTGGTTTAGGTTTTTAGTTTTTGTCCCTAATTTTGGGGCGGATCTTTTGTTTTACTATAATGCTGAGATGTATTTTTTATAATTTTACTTGAATTATGAGTAATTTTGCAAAGTTTTTTTATTAAGAATTGTTGAAAATATAATTTTAAAAAATATTACTATTGAAAATTATTTTTTAGAGTTCAAGTTGTTTACTTGAGAGTTGTGATTTTTAGTAGGTACACGTTAGGAAACATAACCTAGAAAAAAAAAATTATATATATATATATACACACACACACACACTAAATTAGAATCCCTAAAATTATTATTATTTTATTTTTTAGATTAAGAGCTCATTCAAAGTACAAACTGCTCAAATCATGTGGTATGGGTTGACATTTTCAATGGGTTGGCATTTTAGTGGGCCGTTAGAATTGAGTTGGCTCATTTTATGCTTCCAAACATGCCACCTAGGTTTGGAAACATTTATATATTTCGTCACTTTCATTGATAATTATACATGTTTTACTTGGTTGATTCTTTTTTATTTTAAATTATAATTTTTTTGTTTTTTAAGTCATTTTATTGAAAAAACAATTAATTTAAAGAAACCAAAAAAAATAAAAGTAATGATTTATTAGCAAACATATTATATATCTTCGGCACTTACAGTACTAATCACAAAATTATATATAATTATACTCCTACGATTATACCCCTACGGAATCTTTGTTATTGGTGTTTTGAAAAAAATTTAAAAAGATATAGACTTAAATACAAACTACTTCATCAACCAGATATCATCTTTTATTCTTTTTCACTATGTATCATTTCAAATCATGTATCTTTGATAGAAATTATTCAACTTATCTCTTTGTGAGTATTGTTTTATATTGAATCTCTCCCAAGTTAGGACAAGATGGCACCTGGGACATCAAAGTGCATTTTCTAAATTATTATAGAAGCCAAAAATAAAACAAGTATTATTCATTAGAATTTGATAGAATAAGAGTAAGTATTAATTTTATATTTTGCGATCATAACTTACTTTTTAACAAACCTGACAAAAAAAAAAGAATTCATAAGATACATCTAAACATATTACTTTATTTTTACTCCTATATAATCTCACTTGAACCTCTAGTCAAAAAAAAAAAAGAATCATTCATCTACTATGTCTAAACTTAATAGCCTACATTATGATAACAATATTATAAAATTATTATTTATACCAATAAATATATACTAGATTGATTTGTAAGAGAAATTGTTTAATTATATAAAATCTCACTCAAGTCCAGATGATTTGGTAGTTCATGAGTATACTCTTGTTCGAACGTAAAAAGAGTCAAAAACTAGAAGACTCAACCACTCATGTTTTAAAATATATATTAAGAGAATGAGAAATATGTATCCAATTCAGAGCATATGAAAATCTTCCAAGAAGTCAAATGATCATACAATCAACTCTTCTAATTTTTAAACCTTTTGATTACTCTCCAAAAAAAAATAGAAAGATTGTATTCGTCACACTAATCATAGAATTTATCATATGTTTTTTCTCTACTTTAATTTTTTTTACTACTCATGATAGTACTAATATACTCAAGTCTCATTCTGAGATATTATCTTACCCAAAAATATATCTGATCATGTTTGAAGATATAGGTATCTTCCACTCCAATAAGACTTGAAAATAGATATCTTAACCTTTGATAAAATCTTTTGATTGTAAGTGGGTATTCATGGTGAAAACTAATATATATGACAAGATAAATCATCCGAAGACAATACATATTTTGAGAGGATTCACCAAATATTTGGTATGAAATACTAAAATATTTTCTCTCCTATAGATCGAATAAGCTTCGAACATATTCTTACAGCTCATGGATAAATGACATACTAGTTCGATATGAAAAAAAAAAATCATGATAAACTTGGGGTATATATTGAGTAATGAAGTAGATTTCAAGGAGCACCATCATATTCATATTATATTTATAAAAGATATTGTATTGCATAAAATAATCATCGAGAGCTTACTTTGAAAAATTTTAACAATCATCTATTTTGACTTATACATGTGTGTTATAAATTTCTTTTTATTGTTCTTGGGAAGCTCAAATAGTAAATTGATTTTGCTTATTACATTTGTGAATGATATTCTTATTACTGAATATGATGAATTCACAAATATCTAATTTAAAGAATATCATCAATCATAATTCTAAATAAACTCGAATAGTTAGTTTTTAGGATAATGATAATTTATGGCGGGAGGTATGCGCTAAAGATAATTTATAGTAGGAGATATATTTTATTATCACATAGGAGATATGCGATTAATCTTGTATATTGTGCTCTAGTATATATTATGATCGACCTAGGCAATAATAACTCTATTACATATCAGAGAACCATACGAAATATTAATTATTTATTTATTATCAAACTAGATATGGCTTATACAATCAAAATATTTAATTATTTCTTTAAATCTCTATAATATATTCACCTAGACATAACATTTCGCATATTGAGGTGTGTGAAGAAGTCTTCAAACCTTTGAATTTCTTCTAACAATCACAGAAACTTATAATTAGTTGAGTAGTTGAATTCAAACTAGACATCAACTTGCACCAAAAGCTGATTAGTTACAAGTTTTCGTACTTTTCTTGAAAATTAGGATACAAATGGTTATTTCATGAGCTACTCTCTACTTGACAGTCAAATGACAAGGCATATAGCCTTCAAACCGATATTTCATGAGCAAAATAAATAAATAAAGGTAAATTATTTTTTTCTAATGGAGAATATATAGAATTGGACTATTATTATAACCAATATTCCTACAATAGATCAGCACACAAATATATTTATGAAAATCTTGAAAATAACTCTTCTTACTATTTTTTTTCCTCTAAACATAGAATTTTGGATATTTAGGCACTGGCTTGAGAGGGAGTGTCATTTGCGTTTACCATATATTTTATTCTTCTTTTACTTTTTTGCTTGATTAGATTATTTAAGGCCTCCTACTTGTATTTTATTTTTAGAAAGCTTTTCTAAGGAATTTTTTAAATATTTTGTGACTTAAGTTTCTATAAATATATTCAAAGTTTTAATAAAATTAATATTAACTATTATCATTTCAAATGATATCAATAAGTCATATATAATATGAAAGTAAAACATAAAAGATACATAGTAATAAATTATAAATAACAATGAACTATAAACTAAAAAAATAAATTATAAATTATATACTATAAAGCATCATGTCTCAACACTCACATTCATATAGGGTATCACATCTTGCTCTGATGAATTATAAAGTAAAATATATTGTTCAACTATTAATGAAGGAGAAGGCATAGTCCTTGATCAAAATGTATCTCTCCAATATTGGTCATACACTCAATCTTACTCCAGATCAAGTATTCAACTCAGTCTCCATGCCAAGATAATTCTAGTAACATCATCTCATTTCTATTATCATCGTTAAATAAAAAATCAACCTCTATACTTTTATGAAAATCTATCATTCATCTTCCAATTTTTTTATTTGTCACTAACTATTATTTCATATTAATTATATCTCTTCAATACGGAGTTAAATTTAAGATAAATCTTATCATTCAAATGGAAATGTAATTTATTTCTCATCATGTGGTCAATCTATATGAAATTAAAAATTTATAAGTGCAAATATTTTATATAATTTAATATTTATGTTATTTATATTAGCTAGAATAAAATTAAATAGATTATTATGATTATGATGATATTATTTAAATATTGTTGTAATATCTTTTTAAATTATTGTAACACTCAACATATAAGTTATCCTAATAAAATTTATTTGTTATATAAATGTATTGTTTGTATGTATTTTATAATCAAGTGATATTATTATTTTTATACACTTAAGCTTTCTATATGGTATCAAAGGTTACAAACCTAAGAGAGAAATTACACACAATTATTGTGTATGATTACTATGCACAATTGTTATGCACAATTTGGGCACAATTATTGTGACAGTGATGTGAGATAGTATGAGAAATATGGTTTTAGTAAATCAATTTGACCTTCTAAAACCTTAAATTAATCTTCCAACTTTAGTAATTTTAATTTTTTGATATTTGAGTCTCTAGAAAATTAATTTGGTATAGATATGGAAGAGCCCAAATTAGAGTTACTTTTGAATTGGAGTGCATGAATAAATTAGAGTTTCAATACAATTTCAAATTTTTGATCTACTCAAATTAGGATTTTGGGAAAATCCCCAAATTATGGCTACAACTTATTTGTGTGATACATTAATTTAATTTCAATAGTATTTTTTTGGAAACTGTAAGTTCAATTAGTAGATTGAGTATAAAAATAGAGATTGTCACAATATAAATAAAATAAAGAAAAATCTCATTTTAGTGTAAACATACTATAAAATGATGAGTTATACAATAAATAATTATTATGGATTATTTCTAAAAAAGAAAATAAGAGTACTACAAAGAGATAAACTAATTGTCAGGGTCATCCAATAATTTTCACAGAGTTAATTCGTTATAATACTCACTAGAAATAAATATATAAAATTTTTCTTAATCAATAACATCCACTTTATTTTTCCCAGGTATTAATAGTTTTGTTGCTCGTACTCACTATTTTGACTCCTATATTATTAATTTAGGAACTAGTATACTTCGCATGTAACAATAATCTATTCACTATCATATTTTATTATTCTAAGAATATTATTATAGTCAAAGATAATCCATCTAAAATCAAAAATAAGATAGTATTCAGATCAATTATTTATTTCTTGATCATGTTATATTTATTATAATTATACGATTAGTATGCTTTTAGTAAGTTGTCTTTCGACGCAACTCAATTCTGAATTTTGTTTATAAATTAATATTTATTTGTATGATCAAAAGACTAGAAGAAATATTATATTTATGATTTAGCATGCTTAATTATATGTATTGTCTCTTATAATAAAATTTATTTATAAATATTTGAGTGTATTAAACATTTTACTTGAACATTCTCAACTTGATCATCATCATTTATCATTGACCAAGTTGTGAATATTATACTCTAATCTTAAAGAAATTTCTATCTTACAGTGTGATGTGTGTCAGCTAAAAATATATATTAGAGCTTCCTAACTAGCATGTCATCCCAGTGTAAGTAGTATTACATTCAATTTGAAACACTCAAACATATACAAACCTCGTAAAAATGTGGCCAAAATTTTTTTTTTCCATAGATCCAAGTATTTTTTAAATTTCTAGACATTATATTAGGATACATGTCAATCATATTTGGTACTATTGCATAAATCATATGATTATACATTGCATGTCATGTGCGGGCACACCTAGACATAATAGAATGACCAAAAAAAATAAATATCTAGTTGATATAACTCACACACTCTTATCTGGGAAGAGTGTTTCAGAATATTTTGAAATAGATATTTTAATTATAATTTATCTCATCAACCAAATGTTCATTTTATCATTTACTAATATGTGCCCTTTTAGATCCTATATCATCGAAAGATAATTTTGCATGCATCAAGAAATTTTTGAGAGTACTTATTTTGTCAAAAATCTTTCTCCTGAGCAGGATAAGTTAACACACCGAGACTTGAGAGGTATTTTTCTTTGCTACTCTAGCATTCAAGGAGCATATAAATATTTTTTACTTGAAATTAATATGACTTTAATGAGTACTGACATTATTTTTTTGAGTATGAACCATTTTTTAGTGAATCTAACAAGAATAAATGTCCAAACGATACATTATGCCTTGTTACTTTTCCTTATTCCTTAGTAACCCCACTTTGACCTCCAACTAGCACTGAGGAGTCACACATTCGCTACTTCTAAACTTGTTGCTTCACATTATGAAGATACTTTTATGATATTATCATATGTTCCAATAAGTACAAATCTTACTGACTATGAAGAAAACGAGGGTCATCAAGAGAGAAAATTTATCGAGTCCAAACAATACAGTTACTCACGAGACTACTTCAGTTCAGACTCATAATAAATTGGATGTTAGGAGACTTGACCACCTAAGAAGCACGGACACGGACACGAACACAGGGATACAACACGGCAAGATACGGGAACACGATAAATTTTAAAAAACTAGGATACGAATACAGCTAGGATACGGCATGATAAAAAAAATAAAATTAAAAATAAAAATTATTTTCTTTATAAATATTAGGTATTTTATAAAATAAAATAAATTAATTAAAATATTTTATTTTATAAAATAAATATATATATTTTTATTTTATAAAATAAAAATATTTTATTTTATTTTATTTTATAAGATAATATTTATAATTATTTTATTTTATAAAATAATATTTTAAAATTATCTTATATTATATAAAAATATATATTTTTATTTTATAAAATAAAAATATTTTATTTTATAAAAATATTTTATTTTATTTTAGTGTCTGCCCCCTGCCTCCCCCTCAATTCGCGCATGTCCCCTGCCTCCCCCCCTCAATTCGCGTCCGCCCCCTACCTACCCCCTAAATCGCGCCTTCCCTCTACCTCCCCCCTTAAATCGCACCCGCCGCCTTCGTCGGGTGGCCAACTTCGCCCATGCGGCGACGTTGGCCACAGGATGTCTGATACGTCATGTGGCGTATCGGATACGGATTGATCAATGATACGCTACGTGGCGTCTAGGACACGTATCCGTGCTGTATCCGTATCGTGTCCATGTGTCTAGGTGTCGGACACATGGACACGGTAGTAGGGAGTCGTGTCCGTGCTTCCTTGTTGACCACTATGACTTAGAACCTATATCGAAGAAGAGGCTTACACATCCTACTCAAATCAAAGATAAGTCTACCGAGTTAGATTATCCTATAGCCAACCCTTCTAGTTTTTCTCTTCTGATTGCTCTCAAAAAGAAATAGAGAAGTTGTACTTTGTACCAAATCTCAAAATTATTATCATATATATTTCTAACTTTTTTACTTCTTTCTAATATAATAATTGACTTAAGAAGATGTCATGACATGTTTAAAAAAATAAATGATATTATCTCTAATAAGATTAGAGGTGTGAAACGGGCCGTCCAGGCCGGACCGGCCCGTTTTTTTGAGCACGTGCATTCTTTCGTGCCGGGCCGGGCACTGCACAATTATTCTATCGTGACGTGCCAGGCCCGGCACGGTTTAAAAAAGCCGGGCCTGCCCGGCTGTACGGGCCAGGAAAAAATTTTTGTTTTTTATTTTTTTTTTATTTTATTTATATAAATTATAAAATTATATATAAAATTTTAGATAATGTATAATATTATATATTTATAATATGAAAAATATTAAAATTTATTAAAATAACAAAGTTTAAAAATTTTTTTATAATGTAATATAAAATTAGTTTAAAATTTATTAGAATTATATAATATAGTTATAAATTTTTAAATGAAAAATTAAAACAAAAAAATAAAAAAATCAATACATTTTGTTTAAAAAAATAAAAATTAAAAAAATTATATGCAACTTAAATGAAAAATGACCAATCAATCATTTGATACCGAATATCCAAACCAAACAAATTACAGTTTCAACATAACATATAAATAAAGCGTACAATCAATAAAAAAAATATTAAAATCAAAAAATATTAGATCAACATCAATCGTCAATCGGCATATCATGAGCATCATCAGCCGCAACATCAAGATCAGTATCATATGAATCATCATCATCATCAATCAACTCATCCGCTATCACAGTGAATGCGGCTGCAATCCCTGTCCCAGTCCCAGCTCCAGCATAATCATGGATGATAAACCTTGAATCCTTCTAATCCTTCAAACAAGCCAATTCCTCAACAATATCTGGACGTAATCTCGATCTCCTATCCGAAATCAAGTTTACTTCAACAGAAAAAGTAGACTCCGATGCTACGCTCTACACCGGTAGAGTCAGTAGATCCCGTGTCATCATAGATAGCACGGGAAATGTGGACTCAATTGATTTCCACCACTGAAATATAACAAGATTCTTAGTATCAGAATATGATAGGATTGAGCAGTAATCGGTATCTAAGTACCGAGAAAGCTCGCTCCTATGTGATGGTCCACCCCTACATTTTCCCCTCACTAGCTGAATGAAAAAATCATCATCTCCGAATAAGGTATCAATGTCTGTAATCACAGTCTCACTACCACCACCACCATACCTAGTATCGTAGTATGTGAACAGGTCAGTCAACTTCTATTGAATGAACCCTTCAGGTAGCTCTTCCAGGTTCATGCACGAGAAAACGTAGATCGGGGTGTTTTCTACCCCTTCCACCTTAACCCTAGAGTCCATGCATGCAGCGAGGCAATAAAGAGATGGAACGGTGGACCAGTACTTCAAGTACTTAGTTTTCATCTCTGCAACCATATGGCTAAGTGTTGGGTCAACTCGATACTTCCTAAACATGCTACTAATTTTGCATATGCACCGGAGTGCAATGCAAGTAGTGGGCGTATAAACCAACGAACACATATTCGTCGTGTCATAAAAAACCTTCAAAAATTTTATTTATGAAATTCCTGAAGCCCAGTCAGTGTCGTCAATAATAAGTTCGTCACCCTTACTATTGACGTAATCGGATATCACGTGTTCGTATTCAACACATGATTCTAACATCAGGTATGTGTAATTCCAACAATATCTCACATTCGATTGAAATTTCTTCTTCTTAAGATTCGCAGACAAACAGAGACTACCAAACTCTTGTTGTCTGCGAGGAGTGCGAATATATTTTAGTGCATAGCATATATTATCCAATGCGGGGGAACACACCTGCATACCCGCTTAAACAATCAGGTTAATCACGTGACACATGCATCTGACATGAAAGATCTCTCCTAATGGTGCGTCTCTAATATTCCTAACAAACATATTGATCGCTACTCCATTATTAGAAGCGTTATCGAATATGACACTAAAAATTTTATTTTGAATTTTATATTCCCTAAAGATTTTCATCATTCACACAAAAATAGCAGGGTCATAATAAGGATGAAGAATCTCAGAGAATTTCAAAATTTTTTTATTCATAGTCCAGTTAGAATCTACATAGTGGCTGGTGAGAATTGCATAAAATGATTCATCGTGACTTGTCCAGATATCAGACGTCACGGACACCACTCCACTATATATCATAAATTCATTAATTATTTTTTGTTTTTCTAACTAATATATCTTTAGTATGTTATTCCTAGATATGAACCTAGGAATCCTACGATAAACAGACTGAAAATATGTCTCCATGATGCGCACTACCCTTAGATCTTCCGAAAATCTGATCGGAAAACTCATCAATGTGATAAGTCTGGTCATGTCGTCCCTACCCAACTCGCTATAGTATATGAAGGGAGTAATCTTTGAGACTGAACTCGATCCAATCACAAAAAATGCAGTGACAAGTTGGGTTTGCCTAGGATTTAATGGACCATGTTTTTTGGTGCATAATTCGGCATGCATCTTAAGATGCCCAGTCCCAAATGAACACTTACATGTTAAAAGTTCCATATAATATTTGCATTGTGTCATTTCTTGTTCCTCACCTCTAACATTTTTTTATTTTAATATAGTAAAATGAGTTCAAACTACAGAAGTCCTCCTAGTTTTTTATTTTTTAGAAGTTTGGGTTGAGACGACTGGAGAAACCAAAGTTTTAGCAGCCTCAAACCTCTGTGTATTATTTTTATTTTCTAAATTTAAATATGTTTCAGTTGTATTTGTCATTTTTTAGGATTTTTGTTAGAAAATATTAGTTTTTTAAAAACTAGAAGACTAATTTTAATTTTTTCTATTTTTGGTCTAGAGAGAGAAACTAGAGAGAAATAGAAAGTTAAAAAAACTTGAAATAAATTACCCAGTAAAAGCAGTGAGGTCAATCACGTGCATGGTACACCACAGTCAAGCTCTAAGTTCAAAACTCAAGTTGAGATTCCCGAAAATCCAAGTAGAATGCCAAAATCCCGAGAGAGAGAAGCAAGATTTTTGAGAGAGAAATTGAACGATTTGAGAGAACTTATGTTTATAAAAAATATAAATGTTAAAGAGATGGAGATGAAATTTATAGATTGAAAATAATTTTTTTTTAAAAGTACATTTTTTTTATTTTTTAGAATTTTTTAGGGGGCAGAATCATGAGGGCCGTCGGATTCTGCCCCCTAGCCGTTGGAGGCGCGATCCAACTGCTGAAAATTAAATTTTTTATTTTTTTTTCCCGTTGGGGGGGTGGGAATTGGATCGGTTCGGGCCTCGTGGGACAGCGAGTCGGGTCCAATCAGACCCGACCCGCTGTCTTTTTGCGCTGGGGGGGCGAAGCAAGGGGGTCGGGCTCGGGGGACACCCGACACAGGACGAACATCGTGCCGGTGTGCCGTGCAACGGCCACCGAACCGTGCCGGGTCATGCACGGCACGGGCCAGGCACGGGATTTTCCCGTGCCAGGCTGGCCCTGGCACGGCCGATCCGTGCCGGCCCGGCCCGGCCTAGTTGACACCTCTAAATAAGATTTGTGAACTAGTATCATGATCTACATGAAAATCTGTAGTTGATGCATATTGAAATTCACTTTGAAGATAGGTTCAAATGAGAAAGTATATCACCTTAAGATAAAACTTGTGTCGAAGAGATTTACTCAAAATTCAATGTTGATTATCATGATAATTTTTCTTTTTAAACCAATATGACTTTCGTATGAATTTTTATTTCACTAACAATATCTCATAGAAGAATAATAATATACTAGCCAAACAAGAAAAATATTTTCCTTCACATTAAACTTGAGGATCATGTGTATATATATAGTAATCACTTGAATTTAGAATAGTACAGTATGAAAATTTACAAATAATAAAAGATATTATATGACCTAAAGAAGTCACCAAGAGCCTTATTTACAAAATTTTTAGAGATGATCATCTTATTTGATTTATACAAGCACATTATTGATTTTTCTTTATGTTTTTAAAAAATCTGTAACAACAATGTGATTTTGCTCATTGTATATGTATATTATATTTTAAATACAGAGAATGATAAGTTGAAGATGATTTAGCACAATTAGTACTTTCAATTATAATATCAAATAATATATTGTCATGTCATTTGAAATATTTCTTTTGTAGAAAAGTGAGTTACCCCAAAAAATATATTGTTATGTCACAGAAAAAATATGTTATTAATACTCTTATAAAAGGTTTTGATTTTTCGGTTGTTCTCCAGTAGATACTTATATTGATCCTGGTACTAATTTTACTTCTAATATATCCTCTGCAATTAAATCTAATACTTATATGAGAATCTAAAGAAACATTAACTATTTAACTATTATTAAAGTATATATAACATATGTAATCAATATAATTACTCATTTCTTGAATTCTTTTTAATGGGTTCACTTAGATGTAGATTTTGTATACTGAGATATTTGAAAAAAAAATTTAAGACTTAGAATTTCTCTTTAACTATCACCAATATTTATATTTAATCAGGTATTCATATTTATATTAGAAACTAATTTACGTGATATGAGATCTATGAAATTATTTTATACTTTTATTGGATACATTCTTGTCTTTTGAAAAAGTAAAAGACTTATAATTATTTATAATTATAATACAACAAAAGAGTTCAAGACGATGATGATTAGTACTTATAAGATATTTCAAATTTGACATTTACTCGAGAATATAAAATATTAATTTTCTTCTCCCGCTACTTTTTACTGTGATAATCATATAGTAAGACATATAACTTCAAATCCAATATTTCATGTGTAGATAAAATATATAAAGGTGAATTACTTCTTCCTCAAACAGAAAAATTAAGAAATGACCTCTGCTACAAAATATATTCAAATAACATAGCAGTCAATAAATATTTTTATAAAAACCTTGAAGAGACCACAACTTACCTTTTTTTTTTCCAAACTAGGTATTTTGGACTTGTGCGTGCTGTTAGAATATGATCTAAAAGTCAATCATTAGATGATTGTTTTGGAAATTTTGTATTGTATTCTATATGTATAAATGCATCATTTTATGATTATTATATTTATTTAGATTTGTACAAATATTAAATGAATATAATAATATCCTAGAGTTAGTGGTGTCTAAAGAGTCAGGTCAGCCCGACCTGAGGCATGACCCGATTCAGTCATGCTTGGCCCGGCACGACACTAGGCAAACTCGTGCCTGTGCCTGTGTCGAGCTAGCTCACGGCACGACTCGTGCCATGCCAAGCCGAGGGTCTTCGGCCCGGCCCGGCTCGACGCATGCCTTGCTTGGCACGAGCCTGGTGCCTGCCACATGGGCACGGCAAGGACAATGCGCTCAACGTCCGATGAAACGTCACCCAACTGCCAAAACGATGCCCAACGATAGACGAAACAATGCCCAATGAAGGATGATGCGACGTTGCCCGATAGGCGATAGCTAGGGAGGCCCAACAAGGATGATGGTGCAACGGCGTGGGTTCTCAAACCCTAATTTTTAAAATTAATTTTAATCTAAATTTATCCAAACTCGAGCCGACCCGACACGAAGCCAAGCTAATTTTAGGCCACGGACCCATGTTGGGCCTGCACTCCAAATTACCATGTCATGCCAGTGAGGCCGGGTGGGCTGGAAAAAATAAGTCGAGCTGGCCTATCCTGGCTCGTTTACACCTGTACCTAGAGTGATATATTATATGAAATACTGCTCTAAATTATCACTAATCAAGTATTAATATTCAAGGACAAAATTAATATATTAAGACTAACATGTATATTAACTAATATAAGATATTAAATTAACACATAAGTATATATTAAAAAACATATACTAAACTGATCCACTATGAGAATGTTGCATGGATTGTTATATAAGTATTATATACATTCTCACAATGACTATTAATATGAATTATCTTTTGACCTGAAATCATTAAGGTTCCCTACATGAGAAATTATATATTTTAGATTCAACAAATGTCACTTATAACAAGGATGGTTATAGGGCTGTTTACTAGGTATATAATAAATTATACAGAGGGATATAATTGATGTAAATGAAATTTATCCTTTCTATATAAAGGAAGTGATATCAGTTAACTCCTTGATTGAGTAGGACTACAAAAATGCATAGTCATGCTCAAATAAGTCAATATGAGATATTGAGCTTATTTGTTTAAGTTAATCTACTCAATATCAAAAAACATATAAATTGATGTGTGGATTAAATGATTCATGCCTCATAAATCAATCTAAATATCATGAACAAAAGAACTGGGTCGTGCAATAAAATAAATCATAAAATTAGGTTAAGTTGAATATATTATATTTTCATCACAAGGATAGCAATGATGTATTGTTAAATACCACTCATTATTTGTTTCTTTAAAAAAAGATTTTAAAGTCACTACCAACATAAGGAGAACCTATTTGATCACACACATAAAAACTTATATATATTTGGAGTTCATTTTATTTTAGTTAGACTAAAATTAATTGAACCTAATCTTAAGTCTGAAATTCATTTCAGATCTTAGTCTAATTGGACTAAAGAGGTTGGTCCAATTAGTAGATATTTGGACCTTTAAAATGGACCCATACTTAAAGCCCAGGTTTTTCTCTTTTAGAAAGATGTGTTATTAAAGACACATCCTTTTAGAAAGGTGTGTGATAAACTAAAAGATTTCATTAATGATACATCATTTTAGAAAGGTGCGTGAAATACTAAAAAAAAATTATTAACATCACATTCTTTTTAAAATGTGTCAAAAAATAAAAGATTTCATTTAGAGGTGTCAAACGGGACGTGTCGGGCTAGCCAGACCGTGTTTTCGTGCCTGGCCTGGCACGTTTATGTGAAGGTCAGCCCGTCAAAGGCCCACGGCATGAATCCGCCAAGTTCGGCTGCACGCCATCGTGCCGCCGCTCGCCGAACCTCCAATTTAAAAAAAATTAAGATTTTGGTGTGTGTCGTCGCGTCATCGCACCTCCGTACAGTCGAACCCCTGATTTAAAAAAAATAGGGTTTCGGCACACGTCGTCGTGATGCCACATCGCCCAAAACCCTAATTTTAAAAAAAATCTATGTTTCTCAGCTAGTGCCGAGGCACAGTACCAATGGGCCACGATACAGTGCCAGGCCAGGCACGGCACGAGGCCCGGTTAACCTCTGCACGGCACGGCACGATTAGTGTAGTGGTCGGGCAAGGCACGAGCCCGGGCATGAAAAATTCCCATGCTGGGCCAGCCCAGGCACAGCCAAATCGTGCCATGACTCGTGCCGGGCAGGCCCTGTTGACACCTTTAGTTTCATTAATAACACATACTTTTAAAAAAATGTGTGAAAACCTAAATCGTTTCATTAATGACATATCCTTTTAAAAATATGTGTGAAAAAATCAAAAAGTTTTATTAATGACACATCTTTTAGTTAATAACATATTATTTTAGTCAATGACACGTCATTTTAGAAATATGTATAAAAAAACCAAAAAATTATATAAAATGGGAAAAATAGAAAATAAAAAAAATAACGAAGATACGTTTGTATGGATACCACTAGAAGCACGAACACTTAACTATGCTAGAATTCAACTAAACCACTCAGAATCAAAAGTTTAATTTTACACTACAACAGTTAACATCTTTGTCCAGCGTTTAATTAGATTCACTTAGATCATTGGTGAGTTCCTAGTCTACTGCGAAATTCTGATATAAAATTTATCAGAACCCCAACAAGTACCACCTTGACGAGAGTGTTGTTTATTTTCAGATTATTATATTTTTATTTTTTTTATATTATATTAATGTGAGTATCCATCAATTAGGCTATCTCAATAAGATATGTCTAGCAGATAAGAGTGTTTATATAATTTTTATCAAGTGTTATTATTTTTTTATGTTCTTGAGATTTCTGCAAATATATATGTGAAATAATCAAGAATTTTAACACATTATTATAAATCTAAAACAAAAACTATATATATAGCATATCATTTAGTTATATAAAAAAATATAATAAATTAATTAAATTAAATTAAATTAGATTAAATATTTAATATGTTGCTTTGTTCTTCCTAATTATGATAGGTAACTTGTTCTCGAATAGTCATTTTGAATTCATGTATAAAACCATTTTTATAATATTTTGTCTTGCTCTACATAGATTTATTTTAGCCTCATTGCGCATGTATAGAGACCACAAAAAATTTCACATCATAATCTAGTTGCGTAGTAGTTGTTTTCTTTTAATATTTCATGCAAACTGTCCATATTTCAATATTTAATAACGGAAATAATAGTAATATTTAAAAAAAAAAAACTGCAATTTTAGTCATCAAAGGATCTGATAGAAGCTGCAGAAAGATGGGGCAATTCAGACCATCCATCCTATAATTTTATCAGGCAGAACCGGCCTAGGCAAATTACTTGGGCAAGTAAAGTTATGCCCACTCGAAACATAACAGAGTTGCCCAGTCCTATAACAGCATTGGCCCAAAGAGGCTAGAAACTTAGTTCAAAAATTTTTTTTAAATCGGGCCGAACTGGGCTTAAACTGGGCAGTGTTGGTGTGCTTCAAGATAGGCCATTTTGATCGGCCCAAGTTGACATCACTAGTTGGGCAATAATTCCGACCGAGCCATTTGGCCCAATCCAAAACTCACATTTTTTTCCCTACCCATGATAAAACCAGATCGCGTACCACCAGCACGAGGATTTTCAAGACAAAGGGTTGAGCCAAAGAGAGAACCATTTCCTGAGCTAACCATCAGGGCTGGAGAAAACACCATGACACAGAGCTATTTTTCTGATAAAATTTTTTAAGTATGCACCTGATCTGACCAACCTAACCAGAAATCTTATCTAACGAATCCAATGCAAAAAGTTTTAAAAATTTATTTTAATTTTTTTTAAAATATTTCATCAAAAGGCTCCACAATACAATGACACATACAATAATCTCGACTAAGACAACAAATTTTTGGACAATAGCTAAGTCCAAATAATAACTTTTGGATTTTAATACGCAAAAATAAGCCATCCAAAAACTAGTCTCATACATATTCTAATACATTTTGTTTTGTACAGCAAGTCACTGTTCTAGTTTTATATCATGTTTAAATATTATAAAATATAATAAATTAAAATATCGAAAATAATAATTACAATTGTTGAAGTTTGGTTTAATTTTTTTTTTTCAATTTTTTCATTATATAATTTGGGAATAACAAACATATAAGCTGCCTCAAACTATATATAACAGTTGCTGTATCTACATAAAAATAATTTTTTACTTAATAAAATCTTTATCATTTTTCTTCTCACCCTTCTCTCCACTCTCTCTTCTACTGTATGGCACGAACCAGCATTAGACAACACAACCCGGACAAAAGGCTGGCCAATGCGCCAAGTTGGGCTGCCCATTTTTAAAGCCGTATTAGAACAGCAAGGTCCGTTAGACACTTTTGTGTTGAGTCTTTATAAAAAAAAAAAATAATGAGTGAGATTAGAGTAAAATCACTTAAAATAACTCAGTAGAAATTGAGAATATATATGTATTCCGTATAGTCTATGTCGGTGAGAATCTTGTTTGTAATCAAATATTATGTGAGTCACCAATAAAAAGACTCGTATCATGCCAAGGCTGATATATTGATAATAATTGATATATAACTATTATTGTATCTCTAGTAGTCGATTGATCTTATGATGTCTAATGTATTTGTATTTTATGACATGCAAGATAATTATTAGAATGACACTAGGGGTCCGTTTGTTAAAAACTAAAAAAATTAAGAGCTAAAAAATAAGTGCAGAAGAATTAAGACTGAATTTTATAAGTATTGAATTTGTATTAAAAAACTGTTTGATAAATTACTATTAATTAAATGCTGAATATAAATATATTATTTAATACCTATAAATGTCAAATACTAAAAATGATATATTTACATATTTTCTCTTATTATTATTATATTACATTTATCCAACATAAATAAAATTTCTAAAGAATTTTTTTTTACTATAATTATTAATTATTAAAAAAAATAAAATCCTTAAAAACATATCCATAAATAAATTATAAATTCAAAAAAATATATATTTAAAAAATAACCATTAATATGTAAACTCTTTAAAACTATCCAAATTTTTAATATAAAAATAAAAATTAATGAACATCTTGTTGATTTGCTATTTTCTCTCTTGAATTAATCATGAAAGAGAGTTAGGATTAAGATTTGTGGTGACAGAAAAATGAGAAAGAAAAAACAAATTCACAAAATGAACTGTAGCATGAATGAGAAAATAAAAAAGAATGAAAAAAAAAAGACTAATAATTTAAAAAAAAATTGTTGAAACTTTTCAGCCTTCAACATTAAGTAGGTCTCTATTTACTTAATATGTTCAATGAACCTATCTAAATTTCTACTTACCTATCTATCTATCTATTTATCTATATGTCTATCTATCTTTCTATCTATATGTTTATCTATATAGTTGTATAACTCTCAACCTATCTATCTGTCTATCTATCTATCTATCTATCTATTTGTCTATATATCTATTTATCTAGTTGTCTATCTAATATGTACACATATATATATTTTTATCTATCTATCTATTTGTAGGTCAATCTACATGTCTATCTATTTATATATCTATCTATCTATCTATCTATATATCGATCTATCTATATATCTATATATCTATCTATCTAAATATATATCTATCTATCTCATATGTAATTATCTATCTTTCTTTTAGCTCCTAATATTTTTTTATCAGACACATTTAAAATTTCAAACCATTAAAAATTTTAATTTTCAAAAATTTAAACATTTTAAGTATTTTATCAAACAGTCCCTAATACTTATGTTGACAAATTATATTTATTTGAAAAAATTTGGAAATAAAATTTATAGTATTCTTTATATGCATGTATTAGGAGAACAATACAATGTTTTAAAGACTTGGATACTTAGTGCAAAGATATTTTTTTCTCTAAAGGATTTTTATCATATTGTGACTCGAGCATCTATAGTTTCAATTAGATCCAACAAAGTTGGAATGATCAATCATACAACTGCAGTAGCTTCATCATATTGTGGTAAAGAGAAAAATAAGAGAGTTGGTATGGGTACTTAAAGAGGGAGCAAGCCAGTGGTGACTAGTTCTTTCTATGAAAGACTGGGACATACTCGAGAGAGATGTAAGATGTCGCGTCTTGAGCTACGATGGACATTTCAAGTTTCAGATGATATATAGCAGGCCTTTGAATCAACTCATGCTACATTCTCTACAAACACATTTATTAGTCTTATTATATTTACTCAATAGTATTTTAAAATTCTCTCATTGAGTATTTTTGTGTCTAGCTGAGATATTTCTATGTCTATAACTCATTTTACTCACCACCTTACTCTAGATTCTTGGATCATAAATTCAAAAGTCAATATTCATGTCACAAGTAATCACTCTTTTAACATCCTTTGTATAGTCTACAACTTATGATATTATTATGGTATTTTTATGCAAGATTGATGAACACAAACTAGATGAATAATTTCACAAAGAATTGAGCAATGTGAATTGTCTCTATTTTTTATCACTCAAATGAGCCCTTCAAGATGTCTGTTTACTATTTATCTACTTAAAATATACTCTCTGTTGGGACATTCATCATCAATAAGCTAAAGATTTTGAAGTCGAACATTAATGGGATGACAACTATTAACTATTAGGAGTATCAATTAGCAAAACATGATAGAGTTTCATGTCTAGTATATCAAAAAAATATTAGAAAAGACACATTCCAAGTAATTTACTCAAATATTTGTGAACCTTGTAGAAAGATAACATATAATAATTTCAAATAATTTATTAATATTGTTGATAATTATAATATATATATATATATATATATATATATATATATATATATTTTTATTAGTATTTATAAAAAGATCTCAATTTTTTTTTTATTTTTTTGAGATTCTAAAAAAAATAAAAACTCAATTTATTCATGACATTAAAACATGAAGAATTGATAATAATTTAGAATAAATATTTCATCAAATATTTTGTTTTTTTAAGGGGCACAAAAAAAAATATCAAACATTATGTTTTGACACTCCTACACATGATGGGATATCTAATAACAAGAAATGATATCCGGTTAAGACAGCTAATATGCTCCTACTGAACATATGTGAACCTAAACAATTTTGAGAAAAAATAATATTAATAGCTAACTTCCTTTAACTAGATATCATAATATATCACGTGTATATTGTTATACTGAATAGAAAAACTTTTTCATCATCAACACAAGATTTTTTGTAGTGCTTGTTTTGTTCAACATCCCTCACTAGGCAAAGAAAATATGATTGTATGTGTCATCAAGTACATAATTATTATTCACTAAGGACTAAATGGATCATTACAAGTGATGGTGTGATGTTCTTCGAGACAAATCTATGAGAATATAAATTTGTGTAGTATTCCATAAATGAGTTTTCCAATCTACGAGAATGTAAAATTGGAAACCATGATGGTAGGTCCATTCCTATGCTCAATTATTTCTCTATCAAGGAGGAGTAAACAATGACCATGATCTTACCCTTGTACCTGATACTACTAGTAAGATTGACTTTGAAGAGTATAGTGAGAGCTCTCTTGAAGTATTGTACCGAGGAGATAAGCCTAGTGTGAGTAACCCAGTAAACATGTGATGAGTCCTCCCAAGAGAGTAAAATGAAGGTTAAGAGACTTGATGATCATAACCTAAAAGTATATACTAAACAAATACTTTCATAATATTTTATAGATGAGTTTCTAATCATGTCATCTAATTCAATTTAAAATAATGACTTGACCACTTGATTGCACTATAAAATGAACTAAAAATATATTATATTCATCATTAATTATCATTAGTACTCTCTTATTTTCATTTTGGTACTATATATTCTAATTTCTTATTCTTTTTTTACAACTATAGAATCCATGGTACTCTTTCATAGTCATTTATACATTTAGGATGGTGACTGATAATATTGAATGAACTAAATACAATCAAATTCTATCATATTTGAGATCTCATTTTGAAACCTTTAGGTAATACAATAGTAAGATGCAGATGAGTGTATATTATAGAGATGAGACCTAAAGGAAATATTGATTTATTCAAGATCATGTTGGTAGCTAGGTAATTTACTCAGACTTAAGGTATTAATTATTAGGATATTTTTCCCATTTGGCCAAAATGATCATTAGATTATTATTTATATTGCTACATCTCACTAATGAAATTTGTATCAGCTAGACATTAAGAATGCATTCCTTTATTGTGGTCTCATAAAATAAATATTAATGTAGCATTTACCAAGATTTATTATTCCTAAGAGTTTAGATATGGTGTGTTGATTGTGAAAGGCCCTTTATCTCCTAAAGCAATCTCTTATAGAATAGTTTAGCAGATTTTCTTATGAAATTATCACATTTGAACTTAATAAATACTTGTCAGATTATTCCTATTTGCTGTATATGTAATTTGTTTTAACTTAATAATCTATTTTAATATTTTCATGTAAGTGCAGGAAAGAAAATATTAAAAGTCCGGAGATACAGCAGTAACACAATAACGGAGGTCCCGCTTCGGTTAAATGAACCGACTGTTTATTTTTGGATAAAATGATTTGTATTTATTTTTTCGGGAGGCTGTTTTTGACCCGGTTCAACTGTTTATCTTCGTTCTCCTCTCTCTCTGCGCGATTTCGCGATTGCCGAATGCTGCATACTGTAAGACGTTATTTCTTGGTTTTAATCTGTAACGCATAAGTATTTTCTAGTGGGGGTAGCTAGTCGTACTGAACGACTAGCGAACCACGTTATTTGCGGTGTTGATTTCTCGTTTTGATTCTATCGTGGATGCTCGTGGATTGAGATACATATATATTGCTTGTTTCTGTGTTGTTTCTATGTTTTCTGTTCTTAATCTCACTACCCGTGAAAGCGCGATTGCCGAATACTATTTTTATTGACGTGGATCAAAAGCTCAATTAGTGATATTAGTAATATATATCAATAATATTCTAATTACAAAAAAATATCAGTTGGATGTATCCCAGCTTAAATTATTTCTATAAATCTAGTTTTATACAAATAATTTAGGATATCTTAGGTATTTTCTAGGTATTAAGGTCAGATACTCAGAAAGTATAATCTTTCTTTCTCAGAGAATATATGTTTTGGATATTGTTGAACCGCATTATGTCGGGATATATACTTGTTAACTTATCACATGTATAGCCTTATCACTTGTTAACTTAAATTATTTCTATAAATAATGATTTTCTAGTTAATTATACCATATATATGAGATCAGAAAAAAACTATACTATTTGACAGTGCTCACACCATAAATTATCTATATTATTAGAATAATAAATTATTTTTTAGATTTTACTAGATAAACACACGTGGATTCAGTCCTCATAATTCTCAAATACATGAAGAGATTCCAAGGGATAAGAACTCATTCAGATATTAGGAATATAGTTGGGTAAAGATATATGCAGATTCTAATTTGACTTTAGTGATCACAAAGATAAGATCTACAACTAGTTTTTATATTTTTCTAAGAGATAATTATCACCTAGAATAATTAGGGAAAGATACTTATTTTTAAAATTAGTACAAATACGTGATAAAAAGCTTTGCATGTCAGTTTAGAAACTAATAACACATTACTATGACAATCTTGCAGCTCGCCATATTATTATCAACCTAGTATTCTATGAGTGAGAGATGTATATTAAGCTTAATTATTACTTTATGTAAGAGAAAATCTAAAACAATTTGATGGTTATTGCTTATATACCTATTAGCGAGTAGACTACATACATCTTCAAAAAGACTCTAAAAGAACCACAAGTTGTTTGTCTCTTCCAAACTAAGTATTTGTGACATGTTGGAGTAGAAATGGTCGGATATCCATGGCATGCCCATGAAAACTAGCCCAGGTATGACTCGACACAATAGAAAAAAGGCAAAGAAATATTCAATTGATAAGATAGTTTGCAATTAGTATCGCATCCCTCGAAAAATAGTCCAAAACACTCATATAAAAAAGAAATGTTCAAATTATTTCAATAAAATATTCATTATTCTTTTTTGCAACCTTATTCTCCAAGGACATGTCAGTACATGAAGTTTAATATACAAATATGCACAATGTATATAGCAGATGTTGAAATTGTCTAATATATACTTTAATATATTATAACTTCTTTTTTAAATATTTTTATTATTTTATTAAATATTTGAAAATACAAATGATTTATGATCTAACACAAAAAACACTCATGTAAATCACATATAATTAATAATTAAAATGACAACATATTTAAAATTCTCTCTAGTCTTATCTCTATTAAATCTTCATATATATGAATGTATCGGGTCGAATAGATTCTTATTTATACTAGAATTACAAATAAGAGAGTGAGATCTAGTATGTTTTTCTAATTAGCATATCTCATATTCTAGCATTGAGATAGCTTCGATAATGAGAAAAATTTTTGTCAATTTAGTGAATGATAGATGATCAAGTTGAGAATATATACGTAATTGGCCAATCAAACTCAAATATCTAGAGGTAAATCCTAGCACAAGAGAAAAAACAAATAATTCACTCTACTTAATTTTAAAAGAAACCTTACTTAAAAGACTTCTATTTCTACAAATAAATATCAATTGAAAAAAAATAAAACTAAAATTAAGTTACTTAAAAATACAACTAATGAAAAAAAAACTAACAAGTAAATTAACAATAAATAAAATATATAAAATAAGAACATGACCAAAATGGATATTATCATGCCCTAATAGCTCTCTAAAGCTTGTCATTGGCTAATATATTACTCATCGAACAAGAAAAAGAATATTGAAAAAAAAAAGATTGCCAATAATATGATTATTAACACATTTGTCGATAATTTAAGAATTTAAAATAGAATAATGTAACAAAACAAGTAAAACCTAAAAAATGAGAAATATGTGTTACTTTAGAAAAGAGTTATGTATACTCATTTCTAATAAGTATCACCACAGATGAACTCTTTGAGGGCTCCTTGATGGCTCAATTAGTCTATCTATCTCTCTCAATACTATGTAATGCTCCAAATCTCATTCATCAGAAAAACTGTCAACACCTCTCCTCGATAAATTCTATCTTCTTATTATATAAGCACTATAAAGAAAAAATGCGTCTACATACTAATATATTATCATTGCTCTCCAAGTTAAAACAATCAGAGAGTTTTTACACAAATAATTTTGACACTAATAGTGAGTTAAAATCACTCTTAAAAGTAGTTTTCAACAATAATAGAGCTCAAGGTTTCTACATCCTAACAATTTCTCTAGATTTGTCGCCATTCCTTATTTTTGTCTCTGATGTTAAAGAGGTGGTAATTAGACATTCACTCCTTTCTTTCCTTGATAGTTCGTGCCAAAATTATGCTCCCCCACCTTCTTTTATTCTTCTTCCTTGCATGACTATTGTGTGTGCATTTATGCAAAAAATACATGCATCTGTGCACAGGGTTTTATATGCACAGTAAGGCAGAAAATAGGATGCCTAAGGTTAAGTAGGCACAAAGTGGGCATGCAATGGAAAAGAGAAAAGAGGACAGTGTGATGCACGCAAAATACTTTAGATTTGATATTACACATGTTAGAGTACATGGTACATTACAAACTATTGTTGGCACACATACATGCATGCATGTGTTTTTACTGTGTTCATGTTTTCGCTCTCTTTAGAAACCCTATGGTTTACACTCATTGAGATTTTGTCTCTAATATTATATTACAATTAAGCCAAAACAACAATTCAAACATTAATAAAAACTCAAAAATAAAAAAGGTGAATTATGTTGAGTTATAGTTCAAAAAATAATTATAAAAAAAGTACCATAGCTTTTTATATTTAGTAAACACTATGATAAATATTTATATTTTGATACACTAAAGCCTAAACCCAATTTTACCCCCATTGTAATTAAAAAAAAATATTCTTCTTACGCTATGGTTTTGGAAAACAAGAAGTCAAAAAAATTTTAAATTTTTTAACTTGAATATATATATATGTTAACATGTATATAGATGAACATATTAAAAATAATATATATATATATATATATAGGTTTAAATATATAAATATATATACTTATACATATATATACATATATAATATATACATATATAAAACATAAAATATATACATATATATAACATATAATATATATATATAACATATAATATATATATATAACATACATATAATATATATATATATATAAACATATATATGTTATATATAGCATATAATTACCATATATATATATATATAAGTATATGTTTTATATATATATAATCATCTATTAACCTATATATATAAATTATAAAAATAAATATTTTTGATAGTTTATATATAAAACTATATATATAGATTTCTATTATATATATATATATATATATATATATATATATATATATATATGTTTATGCATGCATTTATATATACAAATTAAAAAAATCAAAAAAAAAATTGCTTTTTTTTCAAAATCATTTTCTATTTTGAAATTGGATGACTTTGAAAACAATTATTTCAAAAAAAATATTCTTTTTATTAAAATTGGGATGAAAATTGATTTTAAGGTTTATAGTGGATCAAAATATAAACATTTTATATTTTGATGTATCTTTTATTAAATATTAAAAATTAAAATATTTTTTTGTAAATATTTTTTAATGGTGCCCCAAAACATAATTTATCCAATATAAAATATGCACAGCAAAAAGCACTAATATAATGGGCAAATTATATTGGGACAGCTCACTTATTAGATGTTCCCATTCATAACAAAATAGATACAAGAAAAAATAAAAAAAAATATTATCAATTAAAAGCAAGCTAAAACTGTAATAATAATAACAACAAATATATTCATATAACAATAAAAATAGTGTGATGAAATCTTATTTGAGCACTCCCTGTTTATTTAGAACATGACTAAAAATAGGGCATTTATATAATTATATCCTAGCCTTAATATGATAGTCGATCAAGCTACCACGAGTAAGTTTTCTATCATGGGGCATCCAAACCAATAATCATGTGCTGAGTGTTTGGTACCTGACTTCTTTCCATTGACTTGTTCTTCTTCGGTAAGTAACTGAACAGCAGCATTAATATCATCTTGACCAGTGAGGAATATAAGAATATCACCTGGAGGTTCCTGGAAACAAGCATGCAAGATAATAACATTTGGCCATAAGCTTAACTTTAAACATCCACTCCAGTAAAAAAAAAAAAAAACTCAAAGATTAAACATCTACCAAATTGATTTCAAGATGATAATATAAAGTTGCGATGAGACCTATTCAGACATTCACGAAGATATACATTGGTTGTTTTTTTGTTAGAATATAGATTGTAGTAATAATTTCATTATGAATCTTCTCACTGGAAAAAAAAATTCATTTCTATGTTTTATCTAAAGATTAAAATATTGGTTTCTATGAATATATCGATAATTGGATTTTACGGATATATCGGATATATCGAAGATAGAGGTGTCAAACGTGCCGGGCCGGCCCGGCATGGTTTTAAACCGTGCCCGGGCCCGTGCCGTGCCTGGGTTAGGAACTGCGCGTGCCGTGCCGTGCCTGGCCCAGCACGGCTCGTGCCGTGGCACGGCACGCCGGCACGGGTTCGTCCCGTGTCGGTTCACGCAGGCACGCGTGGGGCGTGGGAGTGAGCCTGGCCTCCCGACTCCCGTCGACCCGTCCCTTCCCGATCCCGCACCCGCCTGCCCGGCCCTGCCTCTCTCTCACTCTCAGCGGCTGTATGGCCAGGCCGTGCCCGCCTATATTCAAACCGTGCCGTGCCGGGCCGGCCCGTTTGACACCTCTAATCGAAGATATATCGGCGGGTATTTGCATGTGAGCATCAATCAATGATTGATATATCAATCTTAATGTATAAATCGATACTTAAAATTTATGGATATATCGGAAATTTCTATCATTGATTTTATTTACTCGTAAAATACATGATTAAAAATTATATATCTCAATATCTGACTATTACAATGAAGAGTATTAGAAAAAAAAAAGATAGAATGATGATCTCTTCAAATATGTGTCGAATCCAAAAATAGAATAATAATTATTAATATAACTATATATTTTGTAGTTGTACTAGATATCAAAATAATAATTTATTCCATATTTAAAAAATATTAACACAGATTTAATATATCTTAGATAAACCTCCTCTTAGCATAAGTTAGTGTTCAACCCAAATTTGAATACCTAGCAAACAACAAGTACTCATGATCAATGAAATTGATATTGAGCCTTGGAGAATTCTAAACATATATCAGTATGCAAAGAGTTATTTTTGGTTTAGCATATCAAAATAAATCTAAAAAATAATTAATTATATTGACTATATAATTATAGACTAAGTCTGATATAATAATGGCTAGATAATAAATTTTTAATGTGATTCTCGTGTAAGTAATTGAGTCGGCTACAAAAGTCATAACAAACAATAAATTCGTAGTTGAATCAATATAAATATATATTGGAGTACAACCAAGAATCCATCAAAGCATCGAGCGTATATATACTCTTTGATAAAATAGTATCTATTCCGGAATAAGATACATTTATACTAAGAAAATATCTTAGTTTCATATGATCTTTCATCTTGAACTATGACAGTAGGTACTTGTTGAATTGAGTGGCTCATAACTTATCATCCTACACAAGCAAAAAATAATTCATATACACAATGAGCAAACCACATATGACTACCTGTGAAAATCTTACAAATCAAACTCTTAACGATTATTTTAAGTCATACAATATATGAAACCCAAGTGACTACTATATGTATACATCATTCTCAATGTTACAGTAATTTAATATATTCAATACATCTAATTGATGTATCATCTATTTGTAAGATATAATCAATAAAATAAGAATTCATACAAAAATAATCTTGATCACTGAAAAAAAAATATCGTGAATATCCATATAAAATATCTGAATGAATCTCCTCACTACAAGTCTTACTTTAAGACGACCTACCTTCACATCTGGACATGTCCTCACATCAAACATTCACTCAACTAATAATTAACATTCCTAATAAATTTAATATTAATTCACAAGTCTCAATATGGTGAATAATACTTATTTCTTCTATTATGATTTAGCAAAATCCTTGATGAGAAATATCTTAGAACTAGACATGAATATCATTGTATTTTCCAGATAAATAGTAAAGAAATAAAAGAAAAATTAATATATTAATACAATAAAACTTATGAAATCGAATATTGAGTACAACTCATATGTTTCTTTCACATGATGAACTAAAGGTTAAGATTAAAAAGGTTGGCTACAAAAAAAAAACTAGTTATGTTATAGACTCATTACTAATCTGAATAGACTGTATATGTCATTTTCTCCTATTATAAACACTAAGTAATTGGTGATCAAGTCTCATAATCTACAATATCATTTGAACTTGAAAAAATTTTTGCTTATGAGAAACTTCACTTTCTTCGAGATCAACATAATTTATACTTATTGATATACATGACAACTCCATAAAATTGATTTTATATTGTAAAGATATGGAACTACATAAGAGTAGGGTTAAGCAATATGACTAAATGTATCATCTAAAGCCTTAATCTGACTAAGCTCACTAAAAAATCAATCATACTCAAAAAATATAACATCGATACTCACTAATATCCTACTAGATTCTAATAAATATATTTATATTTTTTTGTGTTGGAATATCAAAGAAATGTATTCTCAAGACCCTAAGTATGATCTTATCACATCCTGAAGAAAAATCATTAACAAATAAATACTCAAAAAAAAAATTCTAAGAAGTCGGTTAAACAATCTCTTACAATTATGTGGGGCCTCACAACAATAAATGATATGCAACAACAATTAGTTAATGAAATAGTGTCTGATTGATACATCAGCTCCCAAAAAATATTGTGAAACATATTTTTTAAAGAGAATAGTTCAGATTATTTCAATCATATATTTATTTTTTTTTCTACAATAATATTTTAAAAGTGTGTCAGCACATGAAGTTTAGTGTATGATCATATAATTCATATAATACGTATTAAAATTATCTGATATATATTATCACACATTTTGACTGCCAATATTTTTAATATTTTTATTAAATTAATTTTTTTATCATAATTGTGATATATATAAAAAATAAAAAAAATAAATGATTTAGAACAAAAAAAAATATTCATGTAAATTAAAAATATTCATCAATAAAAATAATTAAATACTTAAATTCAACGAGTCTCATCTCTATTAGGTCACCCTCCCAGTATGTATGAGTATATTAAAATCAAATAAATTCTTAAGCAAATCCATCTAGAAAACATGATAAAAATCTTTGGTATATTTTTTTTTTAACTGACACATACTCTAGAATAGAAATATCCTTCGTATTAGGAGACAATATTCTTAGCTTAGCCAATAATAGATGATTAAGTTGAAAATATATAAGTAAAATATTCAACACACTCAAATACTTAATAGAAAATCTTACCATAAAAGAATAAATATATAATTCACTATGCTCATTCACAAAAAAAAAAATTATCAAAATTTTCTGATCTTACAAATAAATATCAATATAATAAAAAATAAAATAAAAATTAAATTATCTAAATAAGCAACTCAAAAAAATAATAGAATAATCAATAATGAAAAAAATAAATTAAAGAAACAAGAGCTTAAGTTGCATATTATCATACCTAATGGCTCTCAAAGAATGACCAAAAGCTACAACAATATCCAATGAACATACAAAGAAATAAAAAAAGTAATTATCTTTAATGAATATTAGTTCTCATTTATAATTCCTTAAGATCATAAAGGACTGTGAGAATCCTTAGATGAATTTAATAATTGACTTGTTTTCTTCGACAATCTATGGGACTCTCTGCACATTCTCTGAAAATAACATCCAACAATTACACATAGGGTAGTTCATCCTCCTATAGTATGTTCACTAAATTGATATTCTTATTCCTCTACCTCTACTATGAATAGCACCCTCCCTATTGCTAGTAAGCGTAGCATGAGATCTCTATCTATTATTTCCTAGTATATCTAGTGGGAAAACTCCCTATCAAACAATTAAAATTTGGCTATAAATACTAAAAAAAGCATCAAATAATGAATATAAAACAATTATATCGAAAAAGTAAAAAATCATCATGACTTGCCAAGATTCAAGTTCACATTTGAGTTCTAGTATTAATTCTAGTTCTTAAAATGTTGAACAAAAAAATATGTTTTAAAATTTTTTATTGGATCTCAAATCATTGTACGAAGAATTCTAAGTATTAGTCTGATGAAAATTTCATCAACATAAATTTCTTATATTGGCATAACTAGCATGGGACATATTAGTTATGTATGTTTCTTATGTTTTCTCAGAGTCAACATTCGACCTTATGATTATAATACTTGTCAAATATAAACTTTCAAAGACATGTGAGATTGTAAAGATATCACTCTAACATTGTGATTGAGAGCGTGCGGCAAATAGATGTAACAAAGTACACCATAGATTTAGATGTTATATTCAAAAATAACAATTTATTTTGAAAGTTGATAATATATATCTTTTTTATTTTATTTTTACTCATCTTTTATTTTCTACTCTTCATAAAATATATCTCGGGTAGTTTTTTAAGTATAAAAATGATATATTTTTTTTGAACATCATCGTTGTATTGTTCTACTTCAAGTACATTTATCCTTTTTAAATAAAAATGAAACAAAAATTAAACAATGAGCCAAGATGAAAATGTCCAATCTAAAAATAAAACTCAGATATTAGTAATGGCGATCAGGAATTAATAGTAGTGTTCTAATCCATGATAAAAATCCAAGAAATATTAGTAAGAAATTTCATTATTATTTTTTTTTTTTTTTGAAATTATATTAGATAAGAGAATGAAATTAAAAGCCTAGATCACATCCTTATGTCACATAGTAATTTAGTTAGTTTATGAAAATTAATTTGTAGAAGCAAGATGAAAACAAATTAATTAGTTAGCTTATGAAGATTTAAAAGCCTAGATCACCGTGCTCTGCTTAAAATGTCAAGTATGAAATTGGGCCAGGCTGAAACTATCCCGATCTCATCACCTGGCCGGGTCTGCCCGGCCAGGTGATGTGATTTGGCCCAGCCAGGTCAGACAGCCCAAATTGTCATGCCTTGCCAGCAGAATCTCGTTATATCTCCTTCACCTATTCAACAAAACAACGAATGCCTGGAAATTAGCAAAACCTGTAAGTTTGCAGCACAGATAAAAATACAGGTACCAGCTGTATCAACCAGACAACAGCTTTAAAATTGTTAATGCTGGTTTTATCTTATTTCTTGCCCCAAAACATTGCCTTGATGCACAGTCCCAAGAAATACAGAATCTTCTAATTGCAAGACATGAAAAATAAATATATACAAAAACTTGTTCAAACATCGCTAAAAAACCTGATCATGAATCAACAATGCTGTTGAAACAGCACACCGAACATAATCTGATACAGGCTCCTCCAGATAATGAATTGTTACATTGAATCCTCTTCCCTGAAAATGTCATTCTTATGAAGTCAACCATAAACAATTAGGATTTAACATATTTAAGTGGAAGAAAAAGAACATAAAACATGATGAAATTAATCATTATGTCATGCACTGTAGAATTTTTTTTTTTTTTTTGTATGATTACACAAGCACTAACATATCAGACCTCATAAAAACTATAAAGTTATATATGTTTGGATGAAAATAATATTAAAATTACTGATTACCTAAGAAATCTTTGTGTTGCATGCATATATTAGAAGTCATGTCTTAGTATGATGACAAGTATCTTCATAAAATGATAGGTCTCATATTCGAGACTTATCAGAAGCAGTCTCTCTGACTTTCGAGGGTAAGTATGTCAAGATATTAATCTTTCCCTGATATCATTTTAAAGTTGGAGACTTGTACATTAAATCCTCTTCCCTAAAAATGCCATTCATATGAAGTCAACCATAAACAGTTAGAATTTGACATAGTTAAGTGAAAGAAAAAAAAATCATAAAACATGATGAAATTAATATTTATGTCATGCATTGTATAATATTTTATGTTCATGATTACACAAGCACTAACACATCAAATCTCAATAAAATTATAAAATTAAATGTGTTCGGATGAAAATAGTATTGAAATTACTTATTACCTAAAAAATCTGTGTTGCATATATATAATAGAAGTCATATCTTAGTACGATGACAGGTATCTTCCTAAAATAATAGTATGTCTCATATTTGAGACATTAGACAAAGTCTCTCTGATTTTCGAGAGTAAAATTATTGAGATATTAATATTTACCTGATCTTATTCTCAAGTGAGAGACTTGTACATTAAATAATCTTTCCAAAAAATATCATTCATATGAAATCAACTATAAATAGTTAGGATTTAACATATTTAAGTGGAAGAAAACGAACTTGATAAAACATGATAAAATTAATATGTCATACATTATGGAATATTTTATGTATATAATTATACAAATACTAACATATTTGATCTCATAAAAATTATAAGATTAAATGTAATTAGGTGAGAATAATATTGAAATTACTGATTAACTGAGAAGTTTGTGTTGGTGGGTACATATACTAGAAGTCATGTATTACTACGATAACAAGTATGTTCCTAAAATGATGAAAGATCTTACATTCGCGACTCATCAGACGTAATCTCTCTAACTTTTGAAGATAAGATGGTCGAGATATTAATTTTTCTCAGATCTCATTCTAAAGTAGAAGACTTGTGCATTGAATATTACATCCAATTAGAGGTGTCAAACGAGACGTGACGGGCTGGGCCGGCCCATTTTTTTAGGCCTGACAGTGCTTTCGTGCCGTGCCTTGCCCGGCACAGTTTTGTAGAGTTCAACCCGGCACGGACCCACGGCACGACTAGCCTAAATTTAAAAAAATTAGGATTTTGACACGCGTCATCGCGCCGAACCCCTAATTTTAAAAAATTATGGTTTCGGCACACCCAAAACCCTAGTTTAAAAAAAATTAGGATTTCAGGCTGCCAGAAACCCTAATTTTAAAAAAAAAATTAAAGAATCAGGGCCCCCGTAATCCTAATTTTTAAAAAAATTTCAGTTTCGGCACGATACCATGCCGGGCCAGGCACGGCACAAGGCCCGGTTAGCCTCAGCACGGCACGGCACGAGCCCAGGCACGGAAAATTCCCGTGTCGGGCCGGCCCAGGCACGGCCGAATCGTGCCGTGCCTCGTGCCGGGCCGGGCCAGCCCGGCTGACACCTCTACCTCCAATGTAAAATATTTTCTATTCACCACTTCGGTATTATTCATCATGGAATTTTTATGGCACTGTTCATTTGTATTCAATGTCAAAGCAGCATCTTTCGATACTTTTGTCGACTCCGGAGAGGATAGAGGTTGAAGAATGTGCAAGTACAATCACGCTATCAATAAAATCATTGTCAGATCTTGGTTCCCTATTCCAAGACTTCGTAATGTGCTTGGTAGCTAGAGCTGGCAAACAGGACAACAGCTAAGGGCCAACATGACCTAAAGGCACGGGTCATGCAAGGCCTAGAAAGCAGGCCTACGTGCAACCAAAGAAGGCAGCATGGCTCGACACAAAATGTTAGTCCAACCTACCAACATTATGGTAGTCCGACTGGCAAATGAGAGAGACCGCCGACCCTTGGAGATGCGAGTTAGATCCTCAAAGATATCAGATATATTTCTCTAATATATCTTTATCAATTGCTTTACTCATACTACTGAAACAAAGTCCTTGCTTTCTTTGATTTCGGATCACCAAGATACGTATATGGGAGCGAAGAAATAATATGGGATAGACTATAAGAAGATGGAATAACCATATTAAGCCAGATTTGACTTTGGTTCCAATTCATGCTCGGATAATGCTTAGGTCGTGTCTAGGGCCAAGGGATGACCCAGCTCCAAGTATAATGCATGAGAATCAAGTGGTATTTAAAAAATTCATGGGTCAAGTTTGATCAAACGAGCACATTGATAAACCCATATCCAACCAGAGACATTTTTTTTAGAGGTAGCAATAGCCCAAGACTTGCCTAGCCAAAGCTTGGGCTATTGTTATCCTAGCATGAACCTAAGCTACGACCATGGATTGAGCTTGGGTTGTACCAGGCATGATTTGTGTCCTAAACCAGGGTCATATTTGAATATATGTCATAATAATTATCTAATTTAGTATCTTATTCATGAAGAAGTAATTCACTTCTATGTATTATGTCTGCTGATAAAATAGCAGACTTGATATTATATATTTTATTATTTGATTATCATAGTAAAGAATTATATAAGTAGGTAGTTGATATTCAATATCCAAGCAGATGACGGATCCAAAATATCTCACAAACAATAATTGCCATTGCCCAAAACTCTACTTCAGCATTGGATCCAAAATAATCATATGTTATAGCTATTCTATAAAACAAAATTATTATTAAGAAAATTATAATAACTTGTGATAAACTTTATCTTTGTATAAGTTGGTGTTCGACTAAAATCTAAATATCTAATTAATTATAACTAAATACATGAGATTACATAAAGAAATTCGAAGTCATAAAAATTTCTTGATATTTCTCAATATGCAAAAAATTATACCTAGGTAAACATGATGATAAGAATCAAGAAAATAACTAACTATATTGATTACTTGAATTAAATTTAATCTATTAAGAATCAAATAATTAATCTTCACTATAATTCTTTTGTAAGAAATTGAGTCAACTGAAAAAGTTATATCAGATAAGAAATTAAAACTTTCATCAATAAGAGTAAATTCTAGAGAACCACCAAAAATATCAACATCAATTAGTTTATCAATCATAAACCTCTTCTATGACAAAATAATGTCTCTCCTAGAATTAATTATTTCTATGCCAAGAAAATATACGAGTCTTACAAAATCTTTCGCTTGGAACTACAACTAAAGATATTCATTTTATTGGATAATTCTCAACTTATCATCTTATATAATCAAAATAACAATTACGTACACAACAAGTAAAAACATCGAGTCGCCAAAACTCATTCAAAAAAATAAAGAAAAAAGTTTAACACACATATAAATTGAGCAAAGTGAAAGTATATGAAAATCTAACAAATCATACTTTTGAACTTGATAATTAAACAGACCATATAATATATTTCACAATCTATAAATCATGTCTAACTATATTACACCAAACTTGTATGGTTATGTCATATACATAGTATCCTTGAGATCACCATGAAAGAATATATTTTTCAAGTATAATTATTATATTCTCCATCTGTGCGATATCATCAATGAAAAAAAAATTTATATAAAGACTATCTTGGTCACTAAAAAAAATATCATGATAATTCATATTAAATATTTAAACAAACCTCCTGACTATAAATCTCTTCAAGGTGATCTATCTTTTGATATGAACTTATATTAACTATGGATACATATTTTACACCTAATAATAGATTTTCACATTGATCGCAATACTAATTTTTAAGTCTAATTAAAATTATGAGTACTTATCTATTCAATCAAGTATGACACCATCCTAAGTGATATAATATCGTAAAAGGAGACCTAATATCTTAGTATCATCAAAAATAATAATAAAAAAAAATAAAAATATATATATATACATAACAAACATATGAAATCGAGTACTAAGTATAACTTATGTATTCTTTCCAAAAAGGTGTCAAAAGAAGAATTTGATGTAGGATTATATTGCTCCTCGATAAATTCATCTCTGATTTGAGCAGGTTGCACATGTCTCAATCTCGAATATAGACTCAAAGTCATGTTTAGTCAAGTAAATCAGTCTCAGACTCATCATGAGTCTGAACTAAAGCAAACTCATATATTACTACTTCATCTCGACCAGAGATAAAATTTTGCTCCTGTAAAATCACATTATCTCTAAAATCAACCTCATTTGTACTTGATATATATGAAAACTCAATAAAAAAGTATCATAATATAAACCAATAAGTCCATACATACACAATTGGTGAGACTCTTTCCTAAATTGAGGTACAACAAAGTAAAAAAATATTTGAGTGTAGATATATCCTTTGAACTATCATTCTTCTTAGAATCAATAAAAAATGAGTCTTCCCAGAATCTCACCAGACTTTGTTGAAAAATACTTATATTAAGCACTAGAATATCTAAGGATGACACATCTCATGGCTTTAGGTGTTAATTTATCTAATCCTAAAGAGAGATCATAGAAAAAACAAGTATTATCATAAATTTTTGGAATTATGCTAAATAATTTTTTTCTATATTATGTAGGATCTGAAAGGGCTTTTGATTGATAAAATAATTTATAGTTGACATTGCATCTCGTAAAGGATATTTCAGAACACTCCTATCAAATAAGAATACCCAAACTATCTCAACTAAATATTCATTTTGTAAGTGTACGACACTTGAGGTCTCATATATAATCTCGTAATTCAAACAAAAAATAGGTATCTAATAGTTGGGTGGCCTAGAAAACAGCTAAACATGACTAAAACCATGCCTAGAAAAGGATAGGATCACCTTGTGGAATGGCTTGGGCTGTGTTGAACCAAACTTTCTAGCATGCATGCTACAAAAGATGCGGCACATGGCCAGGCACGTCGGCCCATGTTAAACTAGACATGACCCAGGCTAGCATGGACCTCGCCCAGACTAGTTTAGAATGAACTCAAAGTAGCCTAACCCGACCTAGCACGAACCAACATGACCCAGGTAGTTAGCAGGCCAACAAGTCATAGCCAATGCTAAAAACCATGTTATGACCAACATGACATAATGGCCTAGCTTGGCTAAAAAAAACAAGATGTACCAGTCCGTCATGGCATGTTGGATACTCTAATGGTAAGTGAAATATATCTGATATATATCCTAATGTATAATTATTTCATATTTTTTAATATTTTTATTAAATTAATTTTATATTATTTTATTAAATGCCTAAAAAATTTAAAAAAGAACATATAATTTAACATGAAAGAAATATTCTCATGTAAATCATAAACAATCATCAATAAAAATAAGCAAATATTTAAAATCATCTAATATTTCATCTCAACTAAGTCCCCAAATATGTTAGTATATTAGATCAAATAGGCTCTTACCCACACTAATTTGATAAACATGATAAGAAATTCTAGTATAATTTTTTAATGAACACATCTCACATTCTATGATAACCCTTACTAATCAAGTATTCTCAATTTGACTAATGATAAGTGATCAAGTTAAATATGTATAAGCATATAGTTCAATATACTTTGTTGAGCAATTATCATTCCACGGTGGTGATATTAAGATACAGAATAGAACAAGAACAACAAAACAATAAACAATATATATCCAATCCACAATCCAATCACGGGAGAATCAAAAAATGAGAAATAAAATACCAGAAATAATGTGGTTCGCTAGTCGCTCAGTACGACTAACTACATATACCAGAAAATACTTATACATTACAGATTAAACCAACAAAATATCTTACAGTATATGCAGCACAGAGAAGTCACGATAAATTGCGTAGAGAGAGAGAAGACGATGAACAGTTCCATGTCTAAAAACAGTAACCCAAAAATAAAAATTACAAAAATATTTATAATAAAAAAACTCTCTCAATTCATTTAACCAGAACGAGTCGGATCATGAGACCGGTCAGACTCTGCTCCAAAAATTTCAGTCCGCTGACCAGACAGTGGGACCTTCATTATTGTGTAACTGCTACATTCACGGCCTATTAATATTTTATTTCTTACATTTACATGAAAATATTAAAACAGAAATATTTGATTATACAAACAATTTATCAAAAACAAATTAAATATACAGCATACTCAAATACTTATCAGGAGATCTAGCATAGAAGACAAAACATATAGTCTATCTTTCTCAATCATAAATGAAGACTTTCTTAGATTCTTCTGATATTTCAAATAAATATCAAAAGAAAAGAAAAAAAATAAAATTGAATTGCTTGAAAAGCAACTCATAGAAAAAAAAATATAGGACAACCAAGAATAAGTAAAATATACAAAAAAAATAAAGAATCAAATTGCATATTATCATACCCAATAACTTTAAAAAGAATGTCACTGTCTAACACAATATTTAAAGAATAAGCAGATAAGATAATAAAAAAGTATAAATATTTATAATGTGTGTATTAACTTCAAAGTTAGTAATCAATCAGTGTTAAGTGGATGAATGAGTCACAAAACATGTAGTACCTAGAGATCAAGAAATAATAGTTGATACCCCACTAGAGAGAAATCCCAAATTTCTCCCTTCATCATGGGTTATGGTAAAAAGATTTTGTGATAACCTCAGGATATATCCGATAGATGGCCAATCTCTCTCAAATTTATGTAGTGCTCATGGACACGTCTTTGTAAATAACTCACATTAATTATTTTTGGTGTAGCTCATCTCCTACAAAATGTATGTTAAACTGAATCTCACCCATCTTTATATCTATTAAGACTAATACCCCTCACTCATTAGCAGACATAGAGAGAAATGTCTCCCTTCATATAAACTGAATTGTTTGATAATATAATTATGGTCTGGTTTTGGTAGTAAACTTCTTATATCCCAAAAATCAAATTGAGAAATCATAAAAACTATTTTGGAAATAAATATAATAATATTATGCACAAGAGCATCTCAACTATCATGCTCTCTTTGTTTCATCAATTTGAGCTGAAAAACATTCAAGAACTGTATAAACAATTGAGTGAATTGTGTAACGTGAGTGATAAGTTAATCAAACTCATTGATACTCTCCAATCTCAATCCAAAAAATTAAACAATTACATCAAAAATCTAGGTTATTTAAGATGTGAGTAGTGATGGTAGAAATTCTCACAAAAACTTACATATCTTACTAGATACAAATTTGAAATCAACTCTATATCAATTGACTGTCAGATCAAAATCAAAAGGCAGGAATTTACTTGTAGCCACTTTTCTTCCGTGTCATTGGTAGGTAGTTTTTGTCAAGTGATCTAGTATCACATATCCAAATAGCATTGTTCTACCTCCTGTTATCTACTGTGAATAATTCCAATGTTAAAACTTACAAAGAGTAAAAACCATAATTTTCACCTATTCCATGTTAAATCAAAAAATAATCCAAGAACAAATAAAATAAAAATCAACCTCCAAAACTGAAATTTGAGTTCCTCAATCCAAAACACTTATTTGAATAAAAAAGTTGCCCCACCAAATCACAATTATGGTTTCCCAATCCAAAACTTTAATTAAAGTAATTCAACCGATTCTTCCTAGAAACTAGGGCTGTAACCGAGCCGAGCTGCTCGGTGTTTGGCTCGTTAGAAGCTCGCTCGAACTCATTTATTAAGTTAAACGAGCCGAGCACGAACATCATTTTGAGGCTCGTAAGTTAAATGAGCCGAGCCAGAGCACCCTCAAACTCGGCTCGTCAGCTGGTAAACAGGCTCGTGAGCAAGCTCGTTAACCAGGCTTGTGAACAAGCTCGTAAACCAAGCTCGTGAACATGAAGAAGGCTTGATGCACAACAAATTTTTCCTACAAATAAACATGATGAATATTTTAATTCTTAAACTTTAATCAAGTTAATTGAACCTTTATTATCTTATCTTTTTAATTTAGTTATATGTTGACTATTTTAGATGAACAGTTTCTTTAATTCCCGAACATTATTTTAAGGCTCGTAAGTTAAACGAGCCGAGCCCGAGCACCCTTAAACTCAGCTAGTCAGCTCATGAACATGCTCGTGAATAGGTTTGTGAGCAAACTCGTTAACTAGGTTCGTGAACAAACTCGTGAATAGGCTCGTAAGTTAAACGAGTCGAGCCCGAGCACCCTCAAACTCGGCTCGTCAGCTTGTAAACAGGCTCATGAACAAACTCGAGCCTACTCCTTTAAAACCAAGCTGAGCCGAGCCTGCCTAATACTCGACTCGACTCGGCTCAGTTACACCTCTACTTGAAACCATAATATGCATGAATTCAGGAATAATTCTTCACACACAAGTTGCCCGAGACATTATGCCTAGTAGGCAATTTGCTTACATCGCACTACCATGTTTTTAGTGCAAAACACTTAACATGGCTAGAAGTGGCAAATGGGTTCCACGGTCCAAGCCCTATCCATGGCACATCCCACAAAAATCATGCTAGACACGACACGAAACGGCTAGGAACCAAGTCATCATTGGGTGAGGCCTAGCCCACATCATGGCACATGTCGTGATAAGTTTGGCCAATTTGAATGCATGCAAAAGCATGGCAGGAGCAACATGACCAGACATGGCGTATGTAATTCACATTAGTCCATGTTTAATTAAAAAAATATAGGGATGCAAAAATTGGAACTGATATTTTAATACTTTTAAGAATAAGGCACATAAAGCCCATGAGCCTCATTTTAAAAATAGGTTGTCACCTTGGCAATAGCATTTGACAGTTACAACGACATCGCTATCGATAAATGTTATTTAATAACATTTTAAAAAAACAAAAAAAAATTAAAACTTTATTAATAAATCTCAACCATTAGATTTGTGTGCAATAATTCCTAACAAAAATCTAGCAACTTTTAGATTTCTGCCCACGAAAAAAATAAAAAACAATAATATTTTAATTTTAAAAAAATACACAGATAATTAATATTTATAGTTTTTCATGTTTGTTGCGACTTTGTTAAAAAACCTAATTTTAATGGTATAATAATATCTCAAAAACTCATTAATTAAAAGTAACTCGTTAACTGAAATCCACATATGCATATGTCACATAAATAATAGAATAGATTTTCATCCAAATATCAATTTCACATTGAATAAATTGATAGTTAGATTATTCAACAAAGAGATAATTCATTTTCAATAAAATTGATATTTGAATTATTAGACAATCTTAAGTCCTTGATTTATTTATTTAATCTATGAAATAATGTTTATGTTGCTTGACATATATTACGTTAGATACAGAACAAAGATTTATATATTATACAATGACTCTTTGTCTTAACAATATAAATAGTGATTATCACCATTGATTTTGTCTCGATGATAGACTCCTCATAGTTGTTAACTCGATATATCACCAGTAGGATAATAATTCATATATACTCAATAATGATTCATAATCCCATACCTTTTATACAATTTCATCAACTAATATTGATTGTTATTTCATTTACATACTCTTATTTTTTGACATCAAATATCATAAAAAATAAAAAATTAATATGATTTGTAAATATTTAGACTTTTTACTTCATAAGTACTATAATCACATATTTAAAATATTATTCTCTCAAGTTTCACTAGTAAGAATCATATAAGTCAATGTAACTCACAAAAGATATTACTACCTTGTGAGTCACAACATACTCACGAAAATGTTCAAAAAAATTACATGTTATTGTTCTCCTCGATAATAATATTACTCTCACACTAAAGATGAGTTCTTTAGGAAACCATTCTATATAGCATCTATCTTAATTAAGTATTGGTACTTTTAAGATGTATACAACAAATTAACATGTAAAAATATTTACATTTAGTTCATAAGTATCACACACAATGATTAATATATATAAATTTCAGATTTTAACAAATAGATTTATCTCATACATCATAGTCAGAAGAGCTGACACTTCCTTCATACCGTATGCACAAGAAACCTTGTTGTTTGCATATTATCATCCACCATAATAATCTCACATAAACATACTAATAATTAAAACTCTAATTCAAGTTCTATTTAATCATCATTCATCAATATTCATAAAACAAAGTAAATCAAATACATTCATTCATTATTAAAAACTAAATTCAGATCATATATCTCAATTTACATAAATCCAAGATTCGTGCTAGTTTGGTACAAATTCCCAAACTCACCATAAAGAAAAGAGATTTGAGAGCATCACCCCTCAACTCTATGGATTCGCATTAATCTTGCATCTATTGCTTATTCGTTAAACCCCTAGAAAGTGTGAAATTTTCCCCCAAGATTCAATAGTTGAAATAAATTTGCTTGTTGTGTGAGGAAAATGTGAAAAAAAGAGAGATCCAATGAAATTTCTCTATCTTTCACTTTTATACTCGAGAAACTTTATATTACTCTAAGTACGAGGTAGTTGTTTTTAGAAGGTCAGAATTTTATCATTTATATATTCAACTAGAGGTCACGACTCTGATCTGCATCTTGATCTTTTTCTGACACAAAGTCACGATAATAACAACGACCACATCTTGGGCCTAATATATCTGTAATACAAAATCACAGCACTGTAAAGTGTCCACAAGCATAGCTTCATATATTTATCTTCTTGTCAGCAATAAAGGGACGTGGTGTTGAAAAGTAGTTGTGGAGTAGTGAATGACTTCTTATTTTCTTATATAGCCATGACATTGTGTAGAACTGACGACATTGACAATGATTTTTCTTGACTTTTATATGATCGCGACAATGAAGAATAGACATGGTGCTAAGATCTCTTGTGTGTTGGTTGTGGCCGCAGCATTTAAAAATAACCACAACAGATAATTTTCCTTTCATATCTCTTAAGTGTCCATGACTTTGTGTGTGACTAAAATACGGACATTATCTTCTCTCATATATCATGTTGCACTGGTGTTACAAGGATGTAGCACTGATAATTAGCTTGAAAGTATAAATCATGGTTATACCATCCTTTGATGATAAGAGTCACAGCCTTTAAAATAATTATACTCGAGTAATGTACAATGTAAAATTTAGTATTCTAAAATTTTCAACTTTGAATAATTATTGCAGCTCTCACATGAGTAATTATGAATGTAATTTTATGTTGCTCAAAAGCATTGGATTTATAAAAAAATTATAACTCTGACTTGGGACTAACGAGATATATTAAAGATAAAATCACAACGCTTGAACTTAACCGTAACTTTGAACACTAGTGAGATATTTGATTATTGTGATAAAAAATTAATATAGTAGTTATTTAAATTTCCCAAAATGAATATGATTACAACTTTATGATAATCATAACCACTAAGAATGTGTCACACAATGAAAAGATTGTATTGACGAGTTAGTAGGATCATGACAAACAAAAATTATTCAGACTAATTAGGTAGAATTTCCACTAAGAATGAATGTCAAAACTATACGAGACTTAATGTTCTAAGCCTTCTACTAAAAATCTCCAAAAAAATTTTGATTTCACAATTATTCATAAAAATTGATCAAAATGTCAAAGTCGTAAAATCAACTTAGATTATTTTCATTTCAATATCTACATATCATCATAAACCATCAATATACATAAAAATATCCGATAGTTTAAACACTGAACAATACTAAAATTATAATTTATTCTCTCTAATTCTCTAAATAACTCAACTATAATATTATAAATTTTTTAACTTTTATTTTAAAATTATAAAATTATGTAAATTAATATTAGCGAGTCATGTGTCAAGCGTTCATGATCAATAAAAAATAAATTGTGGTTGTAGACTTACAATTGGTCGACTTAGGATTCATTTCTATATTTTTATAATGTACAAAGTTTCATTTATTCATAATTATTTTTTCAAGCTAATTTTAAAAGTATATAAACTTTCTCCAACATGAAAAATTCTAAAAATTAAAAAATAAAAAAAATTATTATTATGAAAATAAATTAAACATAAAAGTATTTAATAAGTTAAGTTTAGAGGTGTCAACCGGGCCGGGCAGGCCCGGCACGACGCACGGCACGGTTCAGCCATGCCTGGGCCGGCCCGGCACGGAAAAATCTCGTGCCTGACCGGCACGGTTCGGCCCGTGGCACGGCACACAGGCACGGGTTCGTCCCGTGTCGGGTGTCCCTCGAGCCCGACCCCGCAATCGCCCCTCCCGCAAAAAAGACCACGAGTCGGGTCTGATTGGACCCTACCCGCGGTCCCACTATGCCCGAACCGTACCGCCAGGCCAGGCCCAACTTTTTTAAACCGTACCTGGCCAGGCACGAAGGCACGCTCGTGCTCAAAAAAAATGGGCCGGCTCGTTTGACACCTCTAGTTAAGTTGGACTAGCACAACCTATAATTTTTAGGCCCAACTAGCCACCATGTCATGTCTGACATAGCATCTTCCACCCTTGTGGGCCATGTTGTGTCGGCCCGAGTTGGAAAACAAGGCATGTCAAGGTCATGCCAAGTAAGGTCAAATTCAAGTCACTCTCGACAGGAAATGGCCAGGCATGATTTCATGCATGGCCCAACCCACAACAAACCCAAGCTAGCTTGGGTTAGCCGCCTAGCGTCTTGGCCTATGGCCTACCCTAGTCTAGCAAGTAGACCCTCCCCCATGGCTTAGGTTAGGCTAGGGGCCTAACTTGGTGATAAAGCCCATGGCCCTATGTGTATGTTTTCTCTATAAATTAAATTTTTTAAAAAACAAATTATTTTTTAAAATTGAAACTATAAATATAATATGCATGAATATCAATATAATCAAATAAAATAAAAAAACACATAAGTCTGAATTAAAAATCAAAATCTATATGTAAAAAAATACAAAAAAAAAGACAAAAATGAAATGGATGTCAGTGCAATGCTAATAGCAGCAACATAAAGAAAATATCATTTTGTCTAATACAAATCATCAAACTCTAAGTCTCAACACTATTGTTTTTGTAGATATTTTTATCTATTTGTTACTCTTTTACTTTATATTAAAGACTCAACAATGTGTCTTAATATTTTAAGCATGATAGAATTTTAATTATATCTGATTGTTGTGTGTTCTACCTATCTAAATTTATATTAACATCAACAGTAAAAAAAAACTCCAATATTATGTTGAATGTTTAAAGGGTTGATAGATCACACGTTATTTTAGATATCACGAAAAAAATTAATTCTAATGATTTTTAACAACTCAATATATTTTTTACAACATTATTAGACAATATGAAATAGTAATTGATATCTAAGTATCTCGACACCTCATTTCTATTTGACTGACCTCTAGTTATTTGTTCCTGGCTAATTAAAAAAAATATTATCTCTGAATATAATTTCAATTTCAATACTCGGAGATTTGATAAAACTATCAAATTTATTTTTACAATATTTAAAATTTTAAATTGATTATCTACTTATTAATAAATCCTAACATCTTGTTTATGTAATTGTTTCATACAGATGTATATAGATTTGATAGTATTTTCCACTTCTTTCACTTTAACCATAATATTCATACAAATATCTAAGCAATAAAAAGATATAATGAAAAATTAATATTTTAAATACTTCTTTTCTATCTCAATAGTTGTCACTAAAATATAGATGTTATTTATATTAGTTAAAATATTACTCATGTTATATATGTACCTAAGCACAATATAAGTCATGAGAGTATATACTGACGAATAAAAATTTATTATTTCATAAAAAATTTATGAATTTTAAATTCAAAAATCATATATCCTACTCTAATACATCAATTAGTATTTTATCAATTTTACTATTAACATAATTAAATATCACATATAAATAAATAACACATAAATTCAACAAAAGATATATACTTAAAGTAAAAAATATTTAAGTCTACTAACTTACATAGCATGTAAAAGTCTTGTAATTTGTGAGGAATCCTAATATATTATAACAAATTATATATTTGTTTTAATGAGAAAAATATTTAAGTTAGCTTGCACTACTAGATTTATTATATAACATATTTACTTAAAGTAAAAAATCATAGCTAAAAGACAATTTATAATGAATATTACGAAAATATTTATTACAATATCATTATTTGAAGCATTAACAAAAAATTATACTAAATATTTTATTTTGTATCTCATTTTTTTAAAGACCCACGTTAGACACTTATATATGACAAAGTCATCTAAATGATAGAGGATCTAAAAAAATTCTAATATTATTTATTTTTTTTCATGCATTTTCTTTTCTTTATAAGATTTATGGAATCTATAGCTGATTAGTTTACTTTAATTATCAAAGTTATATGGGTTTTTTTTATTTTATAAAGTGAATTTTAATTTTTAGTGAAAATAAAAAAAAAATTAAGCAATAACTAGGAAAATCTGCAAATGCTAGGGTAGAATTCGAGCAAGTTGAAATTCAGCAGATTTCATACTGGGCGGGCAGACCCAGTCAGGTCATATGATTTGGCCCGGACAGACCTTCCCAGCACAGAGCACAGACAGACAAGTAAATTTTTATGGTCGGGTCCACAGGCCAGGCTAGGTCCTTTCCTCGTGGAACAAGGATGAGTCTGCCAATACTAGTTTGGCAGGATTGAGCATGGCAGGGCGGATCCAAATTGCCAGGCCTAAATTCCAAGTACTAATTGTACATGTACAATATACCTCAACAGATAAAACAGCAGGCTCCTTGCTTGGCCAAAGCTCATGTTCCTCTTTCCTTTGTTGTCGTCTGCTTGTCCCAAAAAAACACAATTTGAGCCAAAAAAAAAATTTAATGTGAGCAATATTTAAAAGGAAAAATTATGTTTTGGTGTAAGCTATAAAAAATATTTATCATTAAGACTATAAAAGAAACATATTTAATGAGGACATGAGATTTAAACAGACAAAAATACCCCTCTAATAATATGTAATGGGACTCTTTCATTGTGATTTACTGTGTGATCAAAGAGTGTTAACACATATTTTATTCTTACTAATGTAAGATACATAGTAAGAATAAAATCAAGATTGCTTCTAATTGTGATTTATTGTGTGCTCTCTCTTTCTCCATCCCCCCCACCCTTTTATTTGAATCTTGACTTTGCCAATTGAGTTGCAATTTACCCTAAATATTTATATTCTATGTCACATGGCCAAAGCTTAAATAGATTCGATGAATCGACGACAAAATCTTGGGGCAATACGATTGCTCTTCACATTAGTATTGAACCTTTTTCATAGTTCCAATCCTGATTGGATTCAGAGTACTTGTTAGTACTGTTGATTCTTGACATTGATATCAAAGATTATATCTAATATTAATGCTTATATTTGGTATTAGAGTAGAACTTAATATTTGGTATCAAGCTCTAATTCATAACAAGACATGTAAATAATATCTCCATAATGCAGGATCTGAAAAGGAATATAAATAAGAAAAAAGAAAAAAGACATTTGATTGATGAGATAGTTCATGATTAACATCACATCTTCCCAGAAATATTTCATAACACTCCTACCAAATAGTAGTATCCATTTTGTTTCAATTAGATATTTATTTTTTTCGATAATCTCATTATATAGAGGTGTGTTGACACAAGAGCTCAAGTGTATAATTTCTTGATCCATTCAAATAATGTGCAAATTATACTACATATATACTAATGTATTGTTACTTTTAAATTTTTTAATATTTTTATTAAATTAATTTATTAAAATTTTAAGAAGTGACAAATAAATGAAAAAAAGTTGTGATATGTATCAAAAAAATATTTATCATGTAAATGAGTAAATCATGAATATTAATCAATTAAAATAATAAAATACCTAAATCTTTTTTAGATTTTATCTATACTCAGTCCCAATATATTTGAGTATATCAGAACAAATAAATTATTATTAAAATCAATCTAGCGTTTAGTATAAGAAGCTTCCGTATATTTTTCTAATTAAAATTTCTTATACCTATGGATATAAATATCTTTAAGAGAATGATAAATTATTCTAAATTATGTTGTTGATGGGTGATCAAACTGAAGATAAACAAGCAAATGATCCAACACACTCAAATGCCTAATAGAAGATTTTATTATAGAATAAAAGATATAATTCACTATGCTCAAATTCAAATAAAATATTTCTCAATTTTTTCTGATTTTGTAAATCAATATTTATATGAGAGAAAATAAAGTTTGAATTAAGCATAAAACAATAATTCACTGAAAGAAGACTAACAGGACAATAAAAAATATCAAAAACATAATAACAAAATAAAGGATCAAGCTAAATATTATTATAATCAATAATTTTTAAGAGCTTATTATTGGGTATCATAATATTCAAAAAATAAAAAAAATTTGTAATCAAAAAAAAAGAATTATCAATAATATGAGTAAGTGTTTGTAATAGTTTAAGTGTAAAATTATATACTTTCTTTTGTAATATTTAAAGAAATTAAAGAATAATCTAAGAGTCTAAAATTAAAAAATAAATTAATAAATTTATAATAGTTAAAGAACAGTAAGTGTTTGCTATTATCTTAAATAGAATTTTTGTATACTTTCTTTTTTAAGTATCTTAGTAGTTTAAACTCGATTAAAATTCCCAGATAACTTTGATAGTTAGTCTTTTTTTCCCAAAACTACAAATATTTATAAATATTATTAACTACACTTGCATTTTTTAAATGCAAGGGTAGCCAGTAGTGATGTAGTTTAGAAGGATGATATTGTCATTTCTAAATATTTATATCTTTAATATTATTTTAAAGAGATTGTCTTTCCATTAAATATATAACTTTTATAGCGTAATGACAAACATTTATTCTAATTTACCTTAAAACATAATTTCCACTATTTAAAACTAAGGATAAGTTTGAACAAAAACAAAATTTACCCACCCAGCTCAAAGTTGCCAAGAAATAATATAAAACAACTCCAACAAATGAAGGTTCCACATAATAGGTTTATGCAGACATAATACAGAATGATCAATATGCAGTTGAACCCAAATTGAGATGAATTTGTTACCCATATGCATGAAAGTAAATACAAGATCACAGAAAAAGATAAAGAAGATTATTATAAAAAGCATGGTCAAACAAATTGGTGAATTATTAGTAAAACATATATAGTAAACCCCTTTTAAATTAAGTCTATCAAAATTAAAAACATCTTTATATTAAATGGGGAGTAACTATTGGGCACATAGAGTCATACTTAAATTTAAAAATCAGGCTATAATAAAGCACTAACTTGGGTCCTTGTTCATTTAATTTGTTATAATTTATTATAATTTAGTTATCGTATTAAAGGTGTCGCGTCTAAAATTATAGAGAAGATAAATTGTCTCTTTTTATATAGACTATTGTTGTCACACTTAAAAATTATTGAATCTCTTCAAATTGAGGAATAGGAGAAGGTGGTACGCAGTGTAAAATTTCATGATTAACATTAGATATGAAAGAAAATAATATCTTAACAATTTTATCTTTAAATATTAGAAAGATTATATCTAATAAATTTCGAACCCATAATCTATTTTTCTATGACAAAGACATTTATAATCGCATTAAGAATTTAGAGAGTTAGAAATTTAAAGATTTAGAAATTCAGGAGTTTAGTAATTTAATAATTTAGCGATTTAGGAGTTTAGAAGTTGCTGTATATGTAATTTGTTTTTTATTTTATAATCTGTTTGTATAACAAAATATTTTTCTGTTTTTAATATTTTCATGTAAGTGCAGGAAAGAAAATATTAAAAGCCCAGGGATGCAGCAGAAGCACAATAACGGAGGTCCCGTTGACCGGTCAGCGGGCCGAAATTTTTGGAGCAGAGCCTGACCCGTTCCATAATCCGACCCGCTTCGATTAAATGAACCGATATATTTTTTAAATATAAAATGATTTGTAATTTTATTTTCGGGCAGCTGTTTTTGGACCCGTGGAACTGTTCATCGTCTCTCTCTCTTCTCTCTGCATGATTTATCACAACTGCTTTGTGTGCTACATACTGTAAGACATTTTTGTTTGGTTTTAATATGTAACACATGTGCATTTTCTGGTGGAAGTAGCTAGTCGTACTGAGTGACTAGCGAACCTCGTTATTTCCTATGTTGATTCCTCGTTTTTTGATTCTGTCGTGGATACTTGCTGGATTGGAATATAGATTGCTTATTTTCTGTATTTCTGTTATTTCTGTTTCTTAATCTCACTACTATGGAAGCACAATTACCCAACAGAAATTTATGAGTTTAGGGAGATTCGTGTTTAAAGGTTTATGTGTTCATTTTTAAGGAAATATGAGATTAAAAGATTAGCATTTGGATCTTTTGGGGTCTATGTGTTGAGTGATTTATTGGTTTATTTTAAAAAAAAACTAAGAAAAATTTTAATTTTGTAAATTCTGTATCATTTTCAAAGATTATAGCTTTTATAGATATAATAATTTTAAATTTTTTTTTATAATTAGAATTCAATATTTATACTTAATATCTTAATTATAATAATCTTAAGAATATTATCATGTTAATTCAATATAAACTATTTTCATAATTAATATTATAATAATAACCAAAAAATAAATTAATAAAGTATAACTTAAAAAATATTTATTAAAATATATTTATAATATTTAATATGATTCAAATCAATGTAAAACTTATTACTTAATAATAATTAATATTTTTGGGTTTTAAATTTTTTTTTTTTTAAGATTATATATTCACTATATTATAAACAGATTTAGTAATTAATATTTTTCACTCATTATATATTTTATAATTAATATTTTAGGTTTAACAAACTTAGAAATAAATAAAATGAATAATTATAATTATAAGATGATAAATAAATAAGATTTATAATTTACAATTTAAGGTTTAGTGGTTTAAAATTTTATGGGTTTATAGATTTAAAAATTTAAGAATTTACTGATTTAGTTGTTTAGAGATTTAGGGATTTAGTATTTTATGAATCTAGGAGCATAGGTGTTTTGTGGTTTAGTTTAAGGATTTAGAATTTTTTGAGTTTAGAGTTTTAGAATTTTAAGAATTTTAGAAATTAGGCATTTATGAGTTTATAGATTTATATTAAAAAATAAACTAAGAAAAAAATATATTTTATGAATTTTATATTATTTTTTAAGATTATATATTATAAAAACATAATAATTTTTAAATTATTTTTTCTAATTTTAATTCAATATTTATAATGAATAGTATATTATGTTAATCAATATAAGCTAGTTTCACGATTTATATTATAATAATAACAAAAACATAATTTAATAAACTATTATAAATGACATAGCTTTTTATTAAAATATATTTATAATACTTAAAATATTTCAAAATCTAAGTAAACTTAATTACAAAATAATAATTTTTGACTTTTAAATTTTACTTCTTTTTTTAAAACTATATAGTCTCTTGATAATAAACAAAGCTTTTCAAATTAAACTTATTTAACTCATAATATATTTTATAATTAATATTTTAGTAAAAATAAACTTATAAATAATTAGAATATATAATTAAAATTATAATGATAATTAAAAAATGAGATTTATGATTTCTAGTTTAGGGTTAAAGGATTTAAGAGTTTAAGAGTTTATATATTTATGAGTTTAGAAGTTTATAAAATTATATATTTGAGAATTTATAAGTTAAATATTTAGATGTTTAGAGGTTTAGGTATTTAGTTTATAAAATAAACTAAGAATTTTTATTTTATAAAATTTATCTTATTTTTGAAATTTATAAACTTTGGAAATATAATAATTTCTAAATTATTTTTTTAATTTGAATGTAATATTTATACTTAGAATTTTAGTTATAATAATCTTGAGAATAATATATCATATAAATTCAATATAAGCTAGTTTCTTGATTAATATTATAATAATGACCAAAAAATAAATTAATAATTATTATAAATGAATTAAATATTTATTAAAAGATATTAGCAATACTTAATATGATTTAAAATCTAAAATATATTACTATATAATAATTTGACTTTGAAATTTTTGTATATTTTTATAAGATTATATAGTCTCTAGATGATAAATAATTTTTTTAAAATTATATTTATCTCACTAGTAATATATTTTATAATTAATATTTCAGTAAAAATAAACTTATCAATAATTAAAATGTATAATTAAATTTATAATGATGACAAAAAAAAAAAGATTCATAATTTATAATTTTAAATCTAAGAGTTTATAGATTTAAAGATTTGAGAGATTAGATGTTTAGGTTTTATGAAATTATGTATCTAGGTTTTATGAAATTAGGTGTCTAGGTTTTATGAAATTAGGTGTATAGGAATTTTGAAATTTAAGAGTTTAAGAGTATCAATATTTAGGAGTTTAGAAAATTACATGTTCAGTGATTTATGAGCATTGAAGCATAGGAGTTAAGAATTTTAGGAGTTTAAGAATTTAGGAATGTAAACATTTAGTGATTTAGGGATTTAAGATTTCAGAGTTTGGGACTTTAAAATTTAAAATTTAGATATTTAGAAGTTTAAGGATTTAGGGATTCTTGGATTAAGGGATTTAGGGATTAAAGAGATTAGGCATTTAGGGGTCTAAGTGTTCAAGTGTTTAAAAGTTTATAGATTAGTTTAAAAAATTAATTAAGAAAAAATTTTTATTTTATGAATTTAATACCATTTTTTAATATTATAGCTTGTGTAAATAAAATAATTTTAATAAAAATCAAATCTGAATTCAATATTTATACGCAATATTTTAATTATAATAATTTTAAAAATATTATATTATATTAATTCAATATGAGCTAGTTTCATGATTGATATTATAATAATAAAATAAAAATAAATTAATAAATTATTACAAATGAGATAAATATTTATTAAAATATAGTTACAATATGAAATTTGCCTAGTCACAGACCATGTCACCCCATGGCAATGGTTCATATCATGCTGGGCCGGCTCAAGTCGTGCCTCATTGCAGGAAAGGAATGACTCATGTGCCTAACTCGATGGCTCAAGTCGTGCCGACTATGGGTCATGAGTCAAGTCTTATCGGGTGATCACCATACGGGATAGATTATTATTTTTAAAAAGAATGTAGCCATGTAAGTCAAATCTTGTTCAAATGGCCAATTGCATTTGGCCGGCCACATAAGCTAGTCACCCATTGCATTTTCACGCAACAGGTTCAATCAAGGACAGTACGACAGGAATGGTCCGACATGACCTTACGCTTTATCATGCCACTATGTCATGTTAGGCCGGCCGGCCGGCTAATTTTCATGTCATGCTAGGCCGGCTAGCTAATTTCCATGACATGCCTAGCACAACATGCGAATCAAATTGTGTCGTGTCTGGTACGACACGATGGCACAGCCATGTCTCGCTCAAACGGGTCGCTCACATGCATTATCGTACTCAAGTCTTCTCTCTTCTTTTATCTCTTTTATTATTTTTCATTATAGTAGTACGATACTCAAGTCTTCTTCTGAAATATTATTTCATAAAGGATGAGATCGTACAATGTTGAAAAAAATAACTATCCTTCACTCCAATGAAGCTTGGGAACCAGTGCATCAATATTTATGAAAATTTATTAATAATTGCAAGTAGATGTTCAATATGAAATCTCATTCAGACTAGAACATAGATCGCATAAATATGAAACTTATTGTGAGAGATTTACTCAAAAAATAGCATCAATTATTATGATATTTTGACTCCAGTAGTCAAGATTACATCGATATTAATATCGATATCTCTGACAATTTCTCACAAATGAAAGATACCTCAATTAGACATGAGGAATACCTATTTTCATAGTGAAATTGAAAAGAAAATATATATATAAAGTAGTCATCTTTGATTCAAACAATACAATCATTCTATTTGCAAATTATATAAAATATTATATAACCTAAAATAGTTACCAAAATTTTGAATTACGAGATTCTTACTAGCAGTCACCTCGTTCAATTTACATATTTATGTCACTAACTAATTATTTTTTTGGAGAAGTTCAAATAACAAATTTATATTATAGATTATAAATATAGATGATATCCTTATTATAAGAGATAATAAATTATAAATCCTCCAATTCAAAGAATACTTTTAGTCATTATTCTAAATAAAAAATCTTAAGAGAATCAAATACTTTCTTTATTTATAAGTAATTTACTTCATAAGAGATCATGTGTTATCAAAAAAAATATCCTTATTATAAAAGATGATAAATTTACTCTCATATAAATTAGTTTTCTAAGTTGTTCTCTAATAAATACTCTTATTAAGTTAGATATTAAATTTTTGTCTAATGTTAACTCTCTAGTTAACTTAATTAGGTATAAAAAAATAATATAAAAAATTAATTATCTAACAATCAATAGAATATATATAATTTATACAATTAATATAATTTCTAATTTTCTAAATTCTTCATGACATATTCACCTAGATGCATCTCTTTGCATATTAACATATATGAAGAAATATCTGAACCCAGATATTTCTTTTAATGATCATGGGCACCAACAACTAAATATTTAGATTCAAGTTAAATAATAACATTCATTAAGATGAGATCTATTACATATTTATGTACTTTCTTAAAATCTTGTGTCCAAAAAAATAAATGATATATTTTTATTTCTTAAACTAGTATGTAGATAGGTTTAAAATGACCACAATCATTTTTGAGATATTTTCGATTGAATATCTTTTTAAAAAGATGAAGTACTTGTTTAGTTCTCTTACTACTTTTTATTATGATACTTAGACAACAAAATATATAATCTTCAACCTAATATTTTATAATTGATTGAAATACAAAGATTGACTACTTTTTCAATGATAAGATTCATAATAAAATTATTATTATTAATATATTTCTTCAATAAAACAATCAATTGATATATTCACAAGAACTTGAAAAAAAAAACTCATTTAAATTTTTCTCTAAATTTAGTATTCAATATATTTTTGCACCAACTTAAGGAAAAATATTTTTATTTTTATTTATTTGTTTTACCTTTTATCTATTTTTTATTTTGAAAATGAGAGCGCTCAACAGACTAAGTATAACTTATACATTCAATATAATAATATAGTAGGTCATTTCATATATTCTTTCTTCATGAAATATTCCTAGACATATATCTTTGCATGCTATGGTATGTAAAAAAAACATTTGGGCCTTGATATTTATTTCAGTAATCACGGGAACCTACAACTAGTTGAAGTTGTGTGTTCAAATTAAAGTTGAATACTAGCATCTACTAAAAATGAGATCTACTACATATTTTTAGATTTTTCTTAAAGATTATCTTCTCTCCTAAAAAAATAAGTAATAGAAAATTATTACAAAATCTATTTAACAAATAGAGTTTAGAATGACACTGGTAGTCACTTGTGAAATACTAAAAGTGTCAACTAGGTAGAAGGCCCAAGCATGAGACACAGCACGAGTCAGCCGTGCCAAGTACAATATGGCCTGATTCAGAGTCATACCTAGATGTGTCATGGGCCGGCATGCAGCATTGCTCAAGCCAAGCCAAGCCAAAGATTTTGGCACGACACAAAAAGGCATGGCTTGGCACGACACGACCCAGATGACTGCCCATGTAGGCTAGTTTCAGCCTAGTTGGCTAAACCAACAAGCCTGGTCCTAACCTAGAGGTGTCAAACGGTCGAGCAAGCCAGACATGGCCTAGAGCCTGGCTCGATTCAATCATGCCTAGCTCGCAATGGCACAGTTTGGAACCATGTAGCGGGGCAAGCCGAAATGAGCCGTGGTTCATGCTAGGCCAAGCACGGCCCATGTGCCTGACCCAACAGCATGGTAAACCAGCTAAATTTTTAAATATAGCTGAGAAAACCAAATACAGCCCGACCCAACCCGACAAGTCCAGCACGACCCGGCCCAAACCAGTATGAACGGAGCCGGCAGTTCTCAAGCCATATCATGCATAGCACAGCACGGTTATTGAACTTGATGCCTGACATGGCATGGAGTCCCAATTGGGCCACCAAAAAATGGGACGAACCTGCCCAGCCCATTTAACACCTATATTCTGACCCAAGCTAGCCTGGAATAAACAGAGACTAGCCTAGACTGCACTCAAGCTAGCTTGAAATGAGCCAAATTAGCCTAGCCAAACCTTACCCAGCTTGGCATTACCCAGCACGAACCAAGCAAAAAACATGCTAATGAATCATATTAGGCTACCTCTTTTTAGAATCATACCAACATGACATGGCCCATGATAAATATTGTATCATGCCAGGCACAGCAAAGTGGTTCAGACAGGGTTAAAAAATGTGTCTTGCGGACAAGGCATGACCCATTTGAAACCTCTACAAATTACTTTGGATTAGAAACCTTCTTAAGGTGATCAAGTACTCGCTTAATTTTCTTAATACTTTCAATTATTATAATTAGATAACTAGGCATAAAACTTTTAACATAATATTTCATGAGTAGATAAAATATATACAAATTTACTATTTATTTCTTAACGAGAATATTCATAATAAAATTATTATATGATGATTTTTATTCAAGTTTTTTTTTTTAATTTTAATATTTTATATAAGGGCTATTATAAAAAATTCTTCAAGTTATAAAAATTATTATTTTAATTTTTCTTAATTCTTCAACTAGGCGCTTAACATGTGAGCAATTTGAGGGGGAATATTCATTATATGTAAATAGGGGTTCTCACTTTTTTTTCTTCAAGTTTAATATTCTATATATTTATATATCAACTTTTAGGAAAAATATTATGATTTAAATTTATTTGTTTTACATTTTTTTGATTATTTTTAATTTATAAATAAGAGCACTTAACATGTGATCGACATCAATATCAATCTAAATTAAATATTATTTATAGAGAATTTATTAATACATTTGATGATGAGTTTTTATAAGTATGATTTTTGTAGTCTCCAATTCATACTCTTTTAATTGGAATTTTTGTTGCTTTACTTGATATAATATACCTCTTGAAATTTTATTGATGTTTGAGATCATGCGCATCTATTTCATTCGATCATTTTTCATTATGTGATGTTTATGGATTATTATACTAAATGTCCATAATTAGTTCATATGAAACAAAAATCAAAGATTGCATCCATTTTGAAACAAAAATCAAAGATTGCATCCATTTTGAACAAATTTCACACAATCTTTCATAATCTTGACTATACATGTATGGCATTCAACTACAAGTGGAAAAACAGGTGGACCCAAGCCCAAAACAACCGGAACCATGACCCATATGTTTGGCCAACAACAGACGTGGCAAATGAGCTGGGCGGTATAGGCACGACACAAGGCACAGCCCGACTGAGTCGTGTCTGGCCCAGCACAGCATAGTCTTGAACCATGCCTGGACCCGGGTCTTGCCGACCAAAGGCTGAGCTCGTGCCATGCTGGGCCAGAAGGCTTTGTGTCTCGTGCAGGGCGAGGCACGACCCGAATGCCTGGCCCGTTGGCACGGTCCACCGGCTTGGTTACCGTGACCTGAGGCCACATACCGAGAAGCGAGCGCGGTCAATTAGGCATGTGCCTGCCCGCCTGATCCTTTTTTTTAAAAAAATACATATTTTTTAAAACTCCACCCCGCCAGGTACACGTGGTGGGTTTTTTTAATGAGCCCGCAACGTGATTGGCAGTGCGCGTCCGTGTGGCACAACCGAGGCGCACACGGACCAGCCAGGTTGGCTTGTACACCAAACACACACATGAAAACCAGTACGGCATGGCCCGTTTGACACCTCTAGACAGCAATAAAATCCAGCCTGACCCATTTTTGCCGGACCAGCCAGGTCAGTCAGTTATTTCTGCAGTCAGAGTCAAGCTTCATGGGCTGTACAGACCATAATTACCCAGTTCAAATTATCATCTCAATATTCAACATTTTGAATCACTATCTCACGCCAAATGGGGATATCGATGACATATCAAAATTCAAATAATCCAGAGTAACAGAAGATGGGTTCCTAAATAATTAGAAAAGGCAACAAAAAAAATAACAGAAATATCAAATTGATACCTTGATTGGAAGAAAGCAGACATGGATTTAACTGCAATTGTAGCAGAAGATATAATCACACGTAACTCTGGTCGTCGCTGTTGGATCTAGAGATTTGAAATGTGCCAAAACAAAACAAGAAGTTAAGCATAAAACCAATAAAAGAAACAAATTTGAGCTTCCTTTGACTTGCCTTCTTCAAGAGACCCAGCAAGATGTCAGTCGAAATAGACCTTTCATGCGCCTCGTCTATCATTATGACACTAAAATATTCATTTTTTGGAAACAAATGTTATAGAAAAAGATCACATAAGAAGTTCACCGTATTTACAAAATTTCTTTTTCTCATATTGAAATGTATGCTGAATTAGAGGTGTCAAACGGGCCGGCCCGGCCCGTTATTTTAGGGCACAATCGTGCTTCCGTGCCGGGCCTGGCACGGCACGGTTACTGTACCATACCGTGTCTTGCCTGGCCCACTCGGGCTTGCCTGTCCGAGCGGTTCGGATTACGGGGGACCGTGGGTCGGGTCGAATCAGACCCGACCCGCAGTCTTTTTTTGCGTGAGGGGCATCATGGGGTTAGGCTCACGGGACACTCGGCACGGGATAAACCCGTGCCGGTTTGCCGTGGGGCGGGCCGAACCGTGCAGGGCCAGGCACGGAATTTTTCCATGCCGGGCCAGCCCGGTTGACACCTCTATGCTGAATGCCAAAATTTATATGGGTTCTTAGAAAATATTATAAACTAAACTAAAAAATAAATAAAAGTAGAACTGAAAAATAACTCAACACAATAATATAGATTTTACAATATTATATAGGTGTGTCAGCACAAAAAATCTAGTATATGATCTAATAATACATATAATAAGTATTAAAATTATCTAATATATACTCTACTACATTAATTTTGAATCACTTATTATGTTCCTTAGAGTTATTAAGATCTAGTAGATTAATGTTTGCGTAATCACACACTTAAACAAACTTATTTATTCAAGTGAAATCATATTGTTAAGTTTTAGTATAAATTTAAACAAAAAAAATTTACACCCTGACCTTGGATGAAAGGTAAAATAATATCTCTCCTAAACATATAAATTGCATTGGAATACAAGTTGAGAGAATAAAAAACAAAATCAAATCATGTATAACATTAAAAAATTAATATTATTTTTCCTCAAAAATATCTAGACACGCTCTTATGCAATAAAAGTATACTAATCATTTCAACTAGATATTAAATTTTTTTAATTATCTTATTATTCTGTGCAGGAGTACAACAATAAAATAATTAATAAATCATTATGTTTCTCAAATAAATAAAAAAAATAATCATAAATATATTCTAAAGCATTGATATTTCTTAACATCTTAACACAACCGTCAAACTAAGTTTTTATTTTTTTTATAAAATTTCAATAACAACATATTTGTCATATTTTCTTAAAAACTAATAATCATATATATCAAGTATAGTAATTAATAAAAATAATAAAATATTTTAAATAATCATATGTAATTGGCTTATTAAATTCTCAAACATCTGAGTAGTCAAATGGAATAAGTCTCTTCTAGTTCTCTCTTAACATGTCGGATAGGATGCTCTAGCATGTTTTCCTAAATAAAATATCTCATCAACAATAAGCATCACTTCTCTCTCTTTGGTGTTCAACTATAAAATCTTCAACATATCTAATGAATATTATCCTAACCGAGTAAATCACTAGTTGATTATTAATATATAGACATCTAAAGAGACACATGTAGGTGGAGAAAAACATGTATGAACAATATAAGAAACTCTAAATTCTACAGAGAAAATAAAACATTCATAATTACATGTGACATGATTATTAACTACCAAATTTATAACCCAAAAATTTAGAGTGAGGTGGATAAAAAAATTGACGATAGACGTAAATGTGCCTCGCCAGTAGTCCCATGAAAATAAGTCTGACATACACCTAAGCAAGCATAGATACAACAAGACCAGAAAAGGAGCAATTATGAGTAGATTCAACAATGTGTTGTACAATGTTTAAACCTCATAAAGTCCATCATACTTTGTGATACAACATCCAACACATCTCTTGAGCATGTTTTAATCTCCCATTAAAAAAAAGTTACTATCAGCATTATTCCTCACAAAGTGTCTGTTAAATCTCTCAGTTCTCTCATTGTCACTACATAATGAATATCTAGTAGCATTGTGACATATGGATAGGGCTATCCCCTTACTTGCCATATTTGGATTGGATAAGTAACCCAATGCCGCTACTCAGAAGTCAGCCAATCCCTAACCAAAAAGAATAACAACTGGTGCTATGGAAAGAAAGAAAGAGAACTGTGTTTGGCCTTTCTCGTCTCAATCCCAACTACTAGTTCCCACTGGTGTCATGACATGCAACACCACGGCATGACCCAAGCCAAATTTGGCCTCGTCAAGCAAGTAATCGAGTCGTGTCATGCCATATGCCTTGGTGGCTCATGGACCACCCCTCCTGGCCCCTCCGAACCATTTACACGGACGAGTCAAGCCAGGCAGCTCGGGTCATTTTCCATGTGTATACATGTTCTTTCCCAGAGATCCAAATTCTCATAGAAGATGCACGTTGAGAGAAATTAGCCTCATTAAGATGTTAATATATGAAAAATAAAAAAATTGGTCATTTACTAAAAGTCAAAAGTAATAACAATTATGCAACCCTTCAGTAATACCCACGTTACAACAATGATAGCTATCATAATATTCATCAGCAATAATTAGTATTGGTTGAGAGAGCTGAACCCTTCGGAAATCACATGGCAGGCACACTAACAACAATTATAAAAGAGTGGAATGAACACGATACAAATGTGATGATTGCAATCACTGGCCACGAAAAAAGAGTGACAGCAACAAAGCAGCACCGACACACACCAATAGCAGAAAAAACAACACGTGTCGCCCATAAAGCAATCACAAAATAATGGGATGAATAAAACCATAGCATGGGATGAATAATTTCGAGTTCTGGTAATGAAGAATAGTGCAGGTGGGGGGTGATAGACACAGAATCATCATCTCATGCTTCAGGAAAAAGAAAGGTTGACACCACATGCTTCTTGGAGTTCTGGAATATTAACTCAATTAAAGTGACAGACAAGGAACACGTCAGATAATAACATGGCAACACAACTGCTTAGTGACAACACCACTGCTTTAGTCATTCTTTGATACCGTGTTACATGGGCACCCTAATAACATGACAAGTACCACGTCAAAAACATGCATCATTATGTAACAATAACTAATACCTATACTTAGTCAGAAGTGGATCATCCATCATTTCTCTAAGTAAAACCCCATCCGTGAGAAATTTTATCACGGTTTTGTCCTGTTGTCACATAGAGAACTTTGAACATGAGCATGACGGAAACAATGAACAGTTTCGAAAGACAAAAGATAGCTTACTGGATGTGTAACGTCTTCGAACCGTATTGTATAGCCAACTTCAAGTCCAAGCTTGACTCCCATTTCTTCGGCCACCCTAGAAGCAACCGCCTGCTAGCAAGAAAACAACTTAAGAAAACCACAAACTGTTATTGCTGTATATGTAATTTGTTTTATAAATAATCTGTTTGTATAACCAAATTTTTTTTCAGTTTTAATATTTTCATGTAAGTACATGAAAGAAAATATTAAAAGGGCAGGGATGCAGCAGTAGCACAATAATGGAAGTATCGCTGACTGGTCAGCGGACCAAAATTTTTGGAGCATAGTCTGACACGTTTCATGATCCAACCCGCTCCGATTAAATGAACAAAGAGATTTTTATTTAATTATAAATATTTTGTAATTTTAATTTCGGGTGGCTATTTTTTGGACCCGTGTAACTGTTCATCATCTCTCACTCTTCTATCTGCGCGATTTATCGCAACTGTTCTATGTGTTGCATACTGTGAGACGATTTTCTATTGGTTTAATCTGTAACGCCTAAGCATTTTCTAGTGGATGTAGCTAGTCATACTGTGCGACTAGCGAACCACGTTATTTTCGGTATTTATTTCTTATTTTTTTGATTCTGTCGTGGATGATTGCTAGATTGGATATATATATTGCTTGTTTTCTATTATTTCTGTATCTTAATCTCACTACCGTTGAAGCATAATTTCCCAACAGTTATAATTGAGATTGAGTTAAAATAAACAAAGCTTTTAAACAAAAAGAACAAATAAACACAATTGTTAGATGTTTATGAAGCCCCAAGAAATTCAATGAAGAACGGACACAAATACAGATACAAATATACGATACAACATGATATGAAGATACGACAAATTTCAAAAAACTAGAATACGAATACGACTATGACATAGCTAATTTCATATAATTTGCATATTTATATATTACATTTAATCATTCAAAATAAATTATAAAATAATTATACTTACATATTATATATTGCATATTTATATATTACATATTTAAAAATTAAAATCATGCATTTAAACCCCACCCCACCTCACCCCACTGCTCCAGCTTTGTAATTTCATATAATTTTTTATTTATTACATATTACATATTTAATAAATAAGCATATTTATAAATTAAAATAATACATTTAAATCCCCCCCCCCCTCATGTTACTGCTTCGAAACCCCCCCCTATCTTACTACGTCGAAATCCCCCCCCCCAACTTACTGCATCAAAATCCCCGCCCCCTATCTTACTGTTTTGAAATCCCAAAGATAACCCCCCACCTCGACGTCATCTGCCACTCAGTGTAGTCAGCAAAATCCCCACCTATTTTAAGCTCATGTTTCCATCATAAATACGCATCGGATACATATCAGATGTGTCCACGTGGTGTATCAAACACGTATATGACATATCCATGTGTCCGAGACAAAGAAATAACTATATAATGTCGTATCCATGCTTCTTAGCCAAAAATATTACCAAAGATGTCATGTCATCAACATAAGCTCGATCAGATTATGTTCGTGAAGATATTGCTAAGTAAAAAAGCATCAAGAATGGAAAATATAATTACAAACAATCACACCTATGATAATATTTATTTATAAGATATTTTGAATAATTCATCTATTCAAAGAAATCGAGTAATGCAATCTCTTTTCTCAGAATTTTTACGGTGATGGTCAGACTGTGAAGTATATAACCTCTAATCTGATATTTCATAAAAATATGAAATGAGTCGTGTTAGACTGGCACCGCACAAAATTTGATGGCCCAGTTGAGCCAACATTTCGTGCCATACACGACACAAATTGGGTACATGATTTGTATCGTGCCAAGGCATTATAGGAGGTCGGCTCAGTACAACACAATGGACCATCTTCCTCAACCAAGCATGTCGGGTTGTGTTAGATCAGACCGGGTCATGCAAGGTTGGTCTAGGAGTGGGCAAGCTTGGTGCTGTGCATGCTAGCAGGCTCCCAGTGGCCAGTGCCACTGCATTGCATAACGCCATTGGGCATTGGGCATTGGGCATTGGGCATTGCAGAGTGTGGTGCCAATGACCATGATGATTGCTGATGTCGCTATGGAACTAACTTTTATCTTTGTGTTTTTTTAATTATAATTTTAATTTTAAAATAAAAATATTAAACTTAAATTATATTACAATATCAATTAAAATATATAAAATCAACAACATGCATGATAATTTTCTAGTATCTGTGATCAATTTGTATCTATAACTCAGTTTGTATAGTCAAATTTGATTTAAAAAATAGTTGTAACCTCAATATCCTCGATATTATATGAATTATCATTTACTAATAACTCTCGCTTTATTATAACCTTAGTTGAGCAGGATTAGTTCTACAATAAACTATTTTATTTTATTATGAATACTCATCATTAAATCATCTCAATCAATCAAGCATTGAAGTATTTCGACAATAAATGATAATATAATAAATTTCATATCTTAGATAATATTTACAATAAATACAAATAAACTTTAATACTATGTTTGATACCGAACAGGTCAATAAATCATGTGTCATCTTAGATGAAACAGAAAAGATAAATTAATATGATTTCTACCAACTTAATATATATAAAAATAAATTTTTTGTGTCATCATGTAATATGATGAAAAAATATACAATATTTAAGTACCAAACAACTCACTCATTTTTATTGAATAACCCTGTCATTTGTCTTTAGCTAATTGAATGAAAAAGTTATTATCTTCGAATACATTATTTTATGTTCATATTCAAAATTTTACGAAAATAATCATATCTAGTATTATAATATATAAATATATTATCTAATTATTAATGAATCATATCATCTGATTCATCTATTTGGTTCATATAAGTGAATATGTATTTTTATATATTTTTTACTCCTTTTACCTTCACATTATGATTCATATATACAATCAAACAATAAAAAAATAGAATGAATAACAAATATTTTAAATATATGATTTCTATCTCAATTGTAATGACACTAAAATCAAGATGTCTTATAAATTTGTTAAACATAATATTAATATTGTATATATATCTAAATGGAATGTATATGATGAATGTATATACTGACGACCACATATTTATTATATCATATTAAAACTTCAAAAAATTTAAAAATAAAGTTATCTTTTAATTTGAATTATCAATAATAAATTAACTACTTTTATTATTGACGTGATCGGATATCATATGTTGATAGTCAATACCTTACTCTAACATCATATGGGTATAATTCTAATGATATCTAATATTTGTTTGAATTTTTTTTATTTTTAGACCTATTGATAAATATATAATATAAAACTCTTGTTGCTTGCTGGGTATTTTATAAAATTTAGTAAATTTATTGTGCTTTCTATTACAAAAAAAAATTAATTTCATTTCCGCTTGTAGTATTATATTAATTACATAATACATAAATCTAATATGAAAAATATCAGCTAAGAACTCGTCTTTTAAGATTTTGACAAATATGCTAATAGTTATATCATTATTTAAAATATTATAAATATAATACTAAAAATTTTATATTAAATATTATATTCCCTAAAGATCATCATCAAATAATAATATATGATGAAGTTAACATGAGAATAAAAAATCTTAGAAAATTTTAAAAAAAAATTATTTAATTTTTACTTAAAATTAACATAGTGAATGATGACACACACAAATAAAATATCATCATAACTAATATAGATATCATATGTCATAGCGATCACTTCATTATATTTGTTAAATTTATTAATTACTAATTATTTTTCTAATTTAAAATATTTTATTATGTTATTTCTACTAATCAATTTAAAAATTCCACAATAATCAAAGAGAATGTAAATTTATATAATAAGATCCTCAAAAAATTTAATCAAAAAACTAATACTAATAATCAATTTCAACAAGCTTTTCATCTGAATATATTCAATAAATGAAGGGGATCAATGAACATGTAGTTGATCCAACTTCAAATACTATATTTTTTAATAGATTAATCAATATATTTTTTAATAGATTAATCAATATATTTTTTAATAGATTAATCAATATATCTCTTAAAATGGCTAGTGCTACCTGTACTCCTACAAATATATATATATATATATATAATGATATATATATACTATCAAATCTTCTTTAATATTCCAATTATTTTTATTTTTAATTATATTAAAATATATCAATACTAGCACTATGAAATTTAGTTTATTTTTAAATTTTTTAAGCACATGAGTCTGGGTGAAGATAATAAAAAAAACTTAATTTCAATCTCGAATATTTTGATCAAATTATCATTATTATCTATGTAATGTCAAATTCACTTTAATTATATTCAATGTGTATCATTTTTTAATATAGGAGACTGGATTAGAAGTAAAAGAAAGAAAATAGTATTTTTAAATTTATTACTTATTTTTTTCTTTATTTATTAATCTAAAATTTGTTAAATAAATAAATAAATTTTAATGCAATGTATACCTTAATTTTATGTGATCAGCAAATACTTTGGAGGTTCTACCTTATATTTTCCTACTTGGAAGTTGCAGCTCATCGCTAAACTAGCACTGATCCTCCTCCAAATTAAAATTATAAATTTAAAGAAAATAAATGAGCATATAGCCATAGACCCATAGACAAGGCACGATGTCAATATCAGATTCAAAAAATTAGAAGAGATGAGAAAAAATTATAAATTAAGTGTGAAAAATAAAATATATCAATATATTATATATAAAAATTATTAATATTAAAAAAATATTTTTTAAAATAGATTTTCAATAGCCGTCAAATATATGCCATGAAGCTATGGTATGGAATCCAACAACTCAAAAATTTTTAAAGTTTTTTTTTTTAATTAAAACCTACGTGACAGGGACTAGCACTATTTTGTTGTTGTCAAGTCAACGTCAACGAACAAGTAATAGGGCAAGTAGCTATTTTAAAAATAAAATCTTTTTTTTTAAATTGTCATGCCACAAGCCATGCCATGTGACATGTCTAGGCTGCCCAACCCACTTGACATCTCTAATAGGACGGTATCATGTTTTTCCATGAAAGAGTGGCAAGTAAAGCTAGCCTAGTATTGTCTGGTTGATACTTCTAACAAAAAAGTGGATTATTTCTTTTTAGGAGAGAAGATTCAAAATTAAAACATTAATATAACATATATTCAAATAATTGAGCAACCAACAAATATCTTCATGATGACCTTAAAATAACCTTAGCTTATTTTTTATTAAGTTTAATATTATAAACTTATACATACCAGCTTGACAAAAAATGTTATAATTTCTTTTTGAATTCTTTTATTTTTTTATATACTTTTAATAGGAACATACAACTTGTGAATTATCTCGATCACTTTTTTTATTATATAATGATATTTGATATATAAATTTTATTAGGAATATTATTGTATTTATTTTTCAATATTATTTTATAATATTGTAGATTTTGCTTAGTAAAAAAACATCAAGAATGCCAAATATATTTATAAACAGCTACGTCTATGGAAAGAAGTTCTCACAAAAGTGATTGAAGCTCGAGAGTAGCACCTGAACTGCCAATCTTCTTGGTTGCGTGCAGGCTACCACACGCCCACCATCAGCCCAACCAGCTTCTTTAAGATACTGTGAATTGAGCGAAAAATGGATGAATTAGTCAGCACCAAACAGAAATAACTCATGTAGTCCAATCAACATCAATAACAACAATACCTTTCCACCAGAAGTGATACAGGACATGAATAACTCTCACAGTCAATGAAACTTATTTCTGGAAATTTGCCGCTTTTTATTTTTTAGTTCAGTTTCACATTTTTTTTTTTGAATGAGGAAATTTGTTGGGATTACTTTGAGTCCCACGTTTCCAAAACAGAGAAAGTAAACAAACAGATTAAATATAACTAACACTTATAGCTTCATTTACCTCAAGATTTTTTTTGTGCATTATATATTTTTTAGTTCAATTTCAAAAAGAAATGCCTCAAAAAATGAATCACATAATGTGTGAGCTGCCAAAAATATTTTCATCAGTTATATAAGGGCGATATGTAATATGTTATTCATTATGAGTGTAATTGTTCAGCTTATATTTGTCAATTTAACATGGTATTAAAGCTATATTAAGCATGTCTCTGTCTCCTCTCCTAAATTGTTCTCTAATTTTATTTTTTCTATCAACTGTAGTCACACACCCATTGTATATTACTACATTACCCACGAGTGCATAGTAAAGCATGAGGCGCATGCAGTGACTCACAGTAGCGCACAAGCTGATGCACAGACACACAGTAATTACACATAGTGGTGCACGGTTGTGCACTTAGATGGGCACACAATTGGGCACAATGGTGTCCACAGTTGAGTGCCTGATTCAGCACAGTGGGGCACATGGTTGTGCCAAGTGGCTTGCACGATGATTTGCATAGTATTGATGAACAGAAACCCTAATTGGGAATCCATTACCATTTTTTTTCAAAATCAATGTTAAATACAAAAAAAAAAAAATATTTTGTGCATTTATTTTGGATGAACTAGAAATTTATAGAATTATGATATTAAAAATAGATTGAGAAGAATCACAATCCAATTTACTCATTGAAAAAAGATAAAACACACCCAAAAAAATTGTTGGATATTATTTCTGAAGAGGATACAAAAAATATTACATAACAATAAGAGAGAAATTAATTGCAAAATTAATTCATGAATTCTAATTGAATTCACTCACTGTGATACTTACTTGAGAAAAATATATAAAACTTTTCTCTAAAAAAGTAGCAAATCATTCTTTTTTTCATGTATCACCAGTTATTTTACTCGTGCTCTCACTTTGACTCCTAAATTATTGACATATGAGTAAAGATTCACATCACAGATAATAATACTTTATTCTCTAAATTATTTTCTTATTCTAAAAAAATAACTATCGTAAATGAAAAATATTCAAAAATAATTGAATATGATACTATTTATCTTGATTTTTTATTACTTTTCTATGTCATGTTTGTTCTGAGTTATCATATTGATTTACTTTTTATGAGTTATCTTTTCAGACAACTCAACTCCGACTTTATTTTTACTTTTATTAATATTGATTTATAGAATTGTCAAACTTTAAGAAAAACTCATTTTTCAAATTGATAAGATTATAATTTATGTTCTCCCTTCCATAATAAGATCTCTCTAGATGAATGAATATTTTAGACTCATTCTTGTGTATTCTCAATTTAAGTATCCGTCATTAATCAAGTTAAGAATATTTTATCATTATTTTAAAGATATTTTGATCATGAAAAATCGTGCAGCCTAAACATAAAACCTAGCACAGTACAGTTAAGTCATGATGGCATAGCACAGTGCTGTTCAGAACTATGCCTAGACATGTCAGGCCTAAATTTTTAGCACGAGAGGCACGACATAGCACCACCCGACATGACGGCCCATTCGGGCTGATTTTGGCCAGACTAGCCTATGGCACATTCTAGGCTAGCCTAGACTGAACCCAAGCAAACATGGTCAAGCACGACCGGTATGACCCAACATGACTCAGCACAACCTAACCAAAATATGTGCCAATAAATCATGCAGGACTACTCATTTTCAAAATCGTGTCTCACAACATAGCCCATGCTCAACCCAGCACAATGGCCTAACTGGGCCTAAAAAATATAAGTCATGTAGACACAAGATGACCCATTTGACATCTCTAGGCATGTCAACTAAAAAATCATATCAAAGCTTTGTATCCTAAATATTAATCTATGACTAGTAAAGACTCATTTGATCTAATAATCAAACATATGAAGGCCTAGTAGAAATATGATCAAAAAATAATTTAAATATCTGATTACTTTTAATGATAATTATTCCATATATACTTAAATATATCACTTTTTTAAAAGATCACATATTTTTTAAAATTTTCAGATATTTCATAAAATGATAATTATTTGCAAATCTAATAATACATTTGAATAAGTGTCAACTATCAAACCAATTTAGCATATATAATATGAATTATAAAATCATACACTAAAATTCTTACACTAACATACCCCGATAAAATAGAGTGACTAAAAAATAAATAAATATCTAATGGAGATAGCTCGAATGCTCCTAGTTAGAAATATGCTTCAAAATATTTTTAAGGAGAGGTAATTTTAACTTCAATATATCTCATTAATCAGATATCTTCTTCTGCTCTTTCTCAATACATACCCTTTCAGATCATATATCCGAGAAAAATATTATTTTTAGATATATTTATTTTGTCCTCAATTATTCTCTAAAATGAGACAAATTTGCATCTAAGTCTTGAGATGCAATTTTATTGGATATCCTAGTACTCAAAAATATATATATAAATATCTCACTAGATACTAATAGAATTTTAATAGATATAGATATTACTTTTGACCATGACTCATTATTTAATGAGTCTGGGAATAATATAAATCTAGATATTGCACCTAGATCCATTACTCGTACTCACTTACCTATCGCCCTGCCTAGAAATATTTTTTACCAATGCATGGTTACATTTTTATTTATGATAATCCTTAATCCCGAGTACATTGAGAATATTTGATTTTTTAATCATGTACAAAAAAGTTTGAGATCTAATAGTGTCCATCTAAGAAACACGGATATGGATACAAGGATACGACACAGCAGGATACGGGGACGCGGCAAATTTTAAAAAACTAAGATACAGATACGACTAGGATACAGCATGATAAAAAAAATTAAAATTAAAATTAAAATAATTTCCTTTATAAATATTAGGTATTTTATAAAATAAAATAAAATATTTTATTTTATAAAATAAATATATTTTTTTATTTTATAAAATAAAAATATTTTATTTTATTTTATAAGATAATATTTGTAATTATATTATTTTATAAAATATTATTTTATATTTATATTATATTATAAAAAATATATTTTATAATATATTTTATGATTCTGTGGGTGCCCCCCAACCCACAAAATCATGCCCCCCCTCCCCTCGCCGCCCACAGAATTGTGCCCCTGCCTCCCCAGTCCTCATAGAAACACGCCAACCCCTACCGCCCCACAGAATCACGCCAACCCCCACCGCCTCACAAAATCAGCCCTTGGACGTAGTGGGCAACGTCGGCCACTCGACATCATCAGACGTCAGCCACTCAGCATTTTCAGCATGGATACGACATCCAACGCATTCATCCAATATGTCATGTGACATATCGAACACAGATTAATCAATGATACGTCACGTGGCATATCAGACACGTATCCATGTCATGTTCATACCATGCCCACGTGTCCACATGTTCGATACGTGATCTTGGCTATAGGATGTCGTATCCGTGCTTCCTTAGTGTCCATGTACTCTAGAGTATTTTTTATTTAAATAATTTTATTTCTCTTACTCATATTTGCAGAGAGAGTAATTATGATGAGACTACTTATTTTGTAGATTGAACTAAATTTCTAATAGAATGATGAAATTAATACTAATACATATCAATTTGAAAGCTCTTATTTAATATAATAATCAATTCGATAGCATTCACCATCTTCGTTCCTTGCAAGATCGATACTCAATATTGTAAAATAGGATTTTAATTGATATTGAACTTCCAGCATTTACTGAGATGTATCAAAGCATGATACAAATGCACATAATTATGTCTAGACAATAATTAAGCAAGGATGCTTACTCACGTTTCTTTAGCATCTCCTATCACTCCAAGTGATAGAAAGAGATCATGAACAAATATTTTGAGTGAATAACATTATCATCATTTTCTTTGATTATGATAAAGTGTGACGTACTTAGATCATATCAATATTCATTCATCAAGTCCATCAATATTTCAATGAAGCATATGATCAACTAAATTTTCCTTATAAACTACATGCAACTCAACCATACTCATGAATTGTGGCCTCGGTAGCACATACTCATGTTATATATAATAAATGTTTATTTAATACTTTTTTGATTCTATAACATTTAATATTGTAGTTGCCAATAATATTATTATATGAAGCAAAAAAATGATGACATCAATATTGGCTTTAATAATATTATACATATTTTATTTATTTTTAAGTTTTATCATATTATTTTAGAGGTTAATTATTTTACAAAATAATTAGATTGTAATATTATTTTTTTCTTTTTATAATAATTTTGTACATTATCAACATTTTTTTAGGACAATTTTCTTGATAAATCAATTTAAGCGTGATAATTTATACTTATGTTTCTCCGCCATTAGCAGTTCAGCTAGATATCTGGTTACTATAGATTTTTTGATCATTAATTCTTAATTTAATCTTATTTTTCTAACCAAGTGAACATTAATAAAACCAATCATATAAGGATTAACATCTATTAGTTATGTGACACATCAAAAAATAATATCCTAGAATTTTCGATCTCACATATCAAGAGAGTGCTAATAGAGACTTATTCAATCTAACACATTCAGATATTTAGGAATCAACTATAATTCATAAGTATCTTCCATGTTTTGTTACTTTTGTGAGAGATTTTATTTGGCGTGCTTGGATTTTAGTTTTTAGAAGTATGACTCGATTTTTATCATTTTTACTACGCCATGAGAACTAGTAACTATATAATTTGAAAAAATATTAAAATTTTAAAAAATAATAACATCCTAAAATGTACTCGTGAGTTTTTCTTTTTCTTTATTAAAAACAAAAATAATTTATCAGACATCTAATGTTACCACTCTAATTTTAAATGAAATAATTAAAAGTAATAATAAATATTTAATAAATATAATTATAACACTTGTATTTCGTATAAATAAATCTAAAAAATTCTACGATGACACCAAAATTGCCATTAATTATTTGATAAAAAGACATTATTATGTTATTTGTTAACATAATTTATATCCGATTAATATTCGGAGAATAAATTATTTCACTAGCCATCCAAAGTATTATACATACTTTATTTATAATCTATTACTTAGTTTTTTTTTTTTAATCAATTTCAATTTCAATAATTATTCCACTTTTTTGTCTCACTTAGATTCAACAATGGTAATTTTTGATTGGTGCATCGGAGAGATTTCAGCAAAAAATCAATAATAATTTTGTTTTATAAAAATTTCGAATCTATAAATCTTTGGTTTATTAAACTCAGCATATTACATATTACATATAACATTACAAACACAAAAATTACTGATTGCGTACTCCACTGAGTAATCCCAGAGCTGGATGTAATCTTAAGGCCGATAAATTTTCTTGAAGCAAAATAACTTTAACAAATTTGTTTGAGATGAGGGTACCTGTGGAATCTGAGTCGTTTTGCCACTCCCGGTCTCACCGACAATAATAGTAGTGCCATGAGATTCCACCAAATACAAAATTTCTGTTCTGTACTTGTACACTGGCAATCTCTGCCTCTGCTTATCAATGCTAACATGACCGTACCTGAAATTGATATAAGAGAAGCATGGACATGGAGAAAAATATTGGTATCACTTGAACTGACAGCAAGAGTCATAGCAGCGTGCCCGGATGATGATGATGATAGAGAAGAAGGGAAGAATATAACACCGCCTTCTTCATCGTCCACTAGGCGTGGTTTCTCTGTGCCTGGTTTCCAATAGTGCGACATTGTTTAGACCAGGGTGCTCTGTTGAAAGAGTCGAGATTAGAGGTAATTAGGCAAACAGATGAGTCGGAGCTCGGGGTCGGGCACAATCACCAAATTTACGAAACAAGAAAAAAAGTAATATTAATATTTAAGAAAAAATTATAATTATATTTTACATTGGAATATGTTTATATATATAAACATTGATATAATATATAAATAATGTTATGTATATTCTAAAACATATATAATGATATGCGTATATATATACATCTGATTAAAAGTTGAATATTCTAAATCATATAATATCATATATATATCTACATTTTTTGTTATATTTAACATCACACTGTGATGTGTATATAACAGTATATCTTATATGATATAATATTATACATATCACACTGTGTGTGTGTGTGTGTGTGTGTGTGTGTGTGATTTAGAATATATAATTATATATGTATCTGATACAAAACATTATATATAAACAGTATGTATAATGTTTTGCATATTATATGTTATATATAATGTTATACATACACAGCAGGAAAAAATGGAATTAGAAATGCTCAATTTCATTTCTAATTTCGTCGCAATGCTTAAATTGTGACTGAATTAGAAATGAAAATAATTAGAAAATATTCCTTTCTAAATTTTAGTAACAAATAACCCTTCAATATTTCTATAATTTGGGATGAATTTTTTCGTCGCTAATTTTAGCGACGTAAAAGGAATATTGGATACTATTGCTAAATTAGTGATGGAATATAATATAAATGTAAGATTCATTTTAAAATTAGAAATTGATTTTGAAATGTCATTTTCCATTTCTAGTATATGCAACAGGAGCATGTCTCATTTGTTACTGTTTCTGTATGCAGTATACAATATAGAAATACATACAGAAATCATATAACGTATAGTCAAATATGTAAATGTACTCATTATTCATCAAATGACATTCACATAATATTCACTATAGAATAATACGACACATAACATCCATATAAGTCCATCAATTACAGTGCACATTAATAACTTAATTAAAAAAATAATAATACAAAAAATAAATTTTTACAGAAAAAAAAAACTTTTGTTGCAAAAAATTAACAACACATCACAAATAACTACGAGTCTTTCTCGAGATGAGTATTGTCTTCTGGAGATCTAGATGGATTCTCTTCAAAATGATGAAAAAGAGATGATGTCTCTGCCAACTTGCAAATTATTTTCTTCATTTTTTATATCTTCTATTGCATTTATTCTTTTCTTTTTATTCTTTCCTCCTCTCATTTTATTCTTTCCTCTTATCTTTTCATTCTTTTAACTTTTATTTTTTTTTCATTTCTTTTATTTTTATTTTTTCTATATCTTCATTTTTTTGTTCCATCTCTTCATTCTTTTGTTGCATCTCTTCATTCTTTTGTAGCATCTCTTCGTTCGTTTGTCGCATCTCCTTATTTTTCCTTTGCAATGTATCCTAAATTTTATTCATCTCCTTGTGCATCTTCTCGTCAAATAGGTTATTGTAATTAGAAGATGATGATGATGAACTTCAAACAGAACCTTGAAAAAATGTGGATGTATGGGTACCAAGAACGTGCACTCACCATTTTTTTTTTGGCTCAATTCCAACAGCCAAAATATAAATATTCATAACATCAATATTTGTGGTCTTTGTAAAAGGATTTATCAATTATAAAGCAATGACGACCATATTCTCCATAGCTTCCTACAATTATTAAAATACAACATAACTCATCATTATTATATTTTGATAAAATGTAAATCATCGCGTGAAACTATCATCACCCCACTAAAAATAACATAAAAATAAAGTTAGTTATTACTTTAATGATTCCAAATATTATAACTCATTAGTTATATTGAGAAAAAAATTATTTTAGTCTGCATATTAATTATAATTTTCATAAGACACTATAAGTACAAATTTATAAACTCACATTAATATTATTTGACAGCTTATTCATAAATAATTCATTATTTTACATTGGCATTCACTTGAACATCTTAAATGGTATTGGTGTACGTCCAAACTCAACCTCTTAAAAAAAATAATAGTTACTATTGAGGTGCGTGATACATTTTCACATATATATTATCATTTGCATTCAAAAAAATCAAATAATAATAAAATATGAAAAACAATCATAACAAATCTACTGAATATTTGTAGATCACATTTGAACCTCCAATATGTTTCAAAGGTATTGATCCTTCAACTATTTTCTTTGATCAACTATTGTATGAGGTCATCTGGGACAATGCCCTTAACTCCTCATTATTCTAATATTCTTACCACTTAATCCAAACGTCAAAGGAAGATACTATTAGTTTTTGTTTCTTTACCATACTTTTTATATATTTTCTAAGCTTGTAATTATATTTTACACTTGCTGCATATTTCCATGCATCCTTCACCAAGACTGCCAATGTATTATTCCATCTGTACTAATTCTGCAAAAACTAAATAAAACAATAATACATTGTAATGCATTTATTTTTATAGTATTTCATATTAAACCAAAATGAAAAACAAAAAAAAATGCATGAAAATTGTACCTCAAATTCTTACTAATAAAATTCTTTCATATTTGGGGGCACTTTTCTCCATTTTATACTCATCGCAACTAGCTTCTTCTTAAATAAATTCTCAATTATATGAAAAGCATAGAGAATAAACTTTTCAGTAATTTAACATAAATATGTACAATTACATATAAACAAACTACATTAATTATTCTGCTACTGAATTAATATTTAATTCATTTTATTTTATTTTACAAAACTCTGAAAGGCAAATATTAACTTTAAATGATAATATTCATTAAATAGCAAAATCATTGTTTGTTATAAATTAAAATTATTATATATTAACCTTGATCATTTACTTATAATCTCATTCACATCTGCTAATTAATTTTTTTAGAAATAAAACAAAATAAAAATTATAATATATGCATATAGTAAATTTAAGAAAAATACATACCGCTTATTATCAATTTTGAGCCGAATGAAGATCTTCTCATGATTTAGCATGAAACTATAGATTATAAATATCCAACCAGTGTCACCACTATAGTATCAATGCACGGACCTCATAGGTAGGTAGAATGAAGCTAACAATAATTTATAGTACAAAATGAGACAAATATGAAATATCAATGGCAGTAATTCCATGTGTGTCATGATGAGGTGAAGCCAACACATCATCCGTACTTGTAGGAGAATGAGGAAAAATATCCGTAGCGTTGTCGTCAATAAATAAATATAGATTTTCTCCTCCATGAATTATTAGTTGACTTCCTCTACAACTCCCGATATTTTAAAATCCCCATCCACTTGAATGATCACATTTCATACATGTATCAAGTTATATAAATATTAAAAAATATAAAGACAATAATAACATATCATGAAAATGTCATAATAACAAAACATAATGTTAAACAAAACAAAATTCACAAAAAAAAAATCATATAACATATAAATTGTAACAGTTACAAAATAAGTAAGATAGTATAACATGGAAGTCAATAAATATCTAGTCATCACTGGGAATTTCTAATAAATCATATATATATATATATATATATATATATATAAACCATAATTCGATTTTCAATTAATTCCGCCTCCTTATTGTCTTCTTCAATATAGCCATTATCAATGTGCATTTAAATATGTCAATGAAAAAATGACAAAAAAATACATTTAAATATGCCAATACATTTAAATAGTTAGATGCCAGCTATGAGATAAAAGAATAATTTTTAAAATATAAAATAATGAGAGGTGTTATTTCTTGGATTGCACCTTTAGTGAATTGTAGATAAAGTAACTCTATGAATTTTGAGATGAGGTTCTAGTATTTTTAAGTTATTCATTTGATGTTACATTTCACCATTTGAATTACACACCTTCAAAATTGTTTATATTATTCATTGTTATTACATTTCAACAAATCTTAGTAAGAAAATTAAGTATTTAATTAGCATGATCAAAACTACATGTAAATAACAAAATACACAAAAATTTCATACCTCGATTAGGTAACCCAAAAATTTAACAAATTATAGTATGTGCAAAAAATGTAAAATATAAAATGTATCAATTAAAATGATATAAATTCAAAAAAAAGAGAGAGAATTCAGTGAGAATGTTAAACATTAAAAAAAATTATAGGTAACAACAAAATACACAAAAATTACAATTCTTAAATACAATACATACGGAGAGATTTGAAATACTAAACTAGATATCTCAGTTATGGATTATTAGCACGACGAAAACTAATTAAAGGGATGCAATTTCAAAAACAAATCTTATGAACTAGGAATTGGAATTAAAAACCCTCAAATCCTAACTTTTTTTCAAAGTTTTCATTGTTAAATGTCATGCAAGATTATCTACCCACGACAGCACATTACAATTAGCAACAAAATGAAAAACCATTAAAAAATCCATTGCTGATCAGTGATAGATTTTTTTCCATTTCTAATTTTTTCCAAAAAAATGTCATTTCCATTTATTATCCATTTTAACTCCATTCTGAATTTTAGAAACATAATTGGACATTACTAATTTCCATTTCTAATTGGCTTATTTCTTGCAGTAATATGATTTCTAATATAAGATATTTATATACAACATTATACATAAATATTATATATATATATGTTTGTGTGTGTGTGTGTAACCATTTGAAAATGTTATATATATCATGTGTTCTACAACATTATATATATATATATATATATATATAACATTTTGTATTAATTATAAATCACATATATACTATTTTTATAGTGTTTTATATTGTATTAATTAAAAAGTTAGTTAATGTGGCATGAGGATGTGTATGGGTGACCCATCTTAAAAAGTCTTTAAAAGTCGATTGAGATGGGATCTCACTTGTGAGCCAATGTTATTTTCTCATTATAGAATTACATAATTAGTGGAATGTAATGCAATATTTGTAAAATTAATGATGTCATAATAATGGATGATATTAAATGACAAAGATAACTCTAAATATAATATTCTGTTTTTTTAATGATATCAAGGTTAAATAATATGGTAATATTAAATGATAAAATATATATTTCTTTATCTCATTCTCTTTCTATCTTTCTCTCTTTATCCTCTCTCTATTTCTCTATATCTCCCTTTTTTTCTTATCTTCGTCTCTCTCCTCCCCTTTTTATCTACCACTCTCCATCTCTCACTTCTCTCATTTATTTATCTCACTCTTTTCTTCATCTCTCTCCCTCGCTTCACCCCCTCTCAATCTCTCTCTCTCCTCCTCTTGATCTCTCTCCCCCCTCTCAATATTTCTCTTCTCACCCTCTCTTTCTTCTTCCCCTCAATCTCTCTCTTCTCCCCCTCTCTTAATATATCTCTATCTTCTCCATGTCTTTTCGTGTTTCTCTTTCTCATCTCTCTCTCTCCCTCTCTTATTCCTACACATGTATTTATCCTCTCCCTATTTTTCTCTTTCTCTCACCCTCTCTCTCCTTTCTCGTATCTTTGCATGAAAGCCATTCATAATCTCATATATTTTAGGCAACTTTGTCAATTGTTATTGATGGTTACTTTATATGAATACTCTTATTCTCTAACTTCAATTATCATAAAGATCAATAATTTATGTGTTTTATGATTTTTTTTATACTTTTTAAATTCATAAGCATCATACTTGTATAATTAATATATGCTTTCCTTGAGTTTAACTAGTTAAAACCATATAAGTAAAAGTAGCTCACACAAGTTGTCACTATCTTGAGAGTCACAATGTACTCATGCATGTAATGAGGATTACTGGTCCACTATTCTCCTATGTGATGATGTGACTCTCACACTAAATATTAACCTCATGAAATAATATTCTATATAATATCCATCATAATCAAAAACTAATTCTTTTAAGACATGCATAATGAATTGACTTGTAATAGTATTCATAATTTTAACTTTATAAGCATCATACTTTTGATGATCAACATATCCAAATATTGGGGTTCAACATATCAGTTTGTCTCATGCATTGTAATCAGGAGGGTTCTCGCTTTCTTCATTTCATATTAATGAGTGAGTCTCGTGGCTCACTTGTCATCAGCTATCACAATAATTTTGTAGAAATTTATCAATAGCTGAAACCCTAATTTAAGTTATATTTAGTCACCACCCATAAATTTGCATGTATAAAATAAATTAAGTTATTAATGCTCTCATAATTAAAGCTAACTATATCACATAATCTAAGGGGCTGTTTGATAAACCACTTAATTTTTTTAAATCATTGAAAATGAAAATTTTAGTGATTTAAAAAAATCAATGTGTTTGATAAAAAATATCTGGGAGTTGTTAATTAAAAAATTTAAGTGAAATATCATTTAAAATATTAAGTAAGTAGAGGCATACTTAATGTTGAATGGAGAAGGTTTTCAACAATTTTTTTTAAGTTACCATTTTGTCATTTTTTTTAATTTCTTTTTCGTATTATCATTCACGCTACAATTCAATGTGTGAATCTGTCTTCTCCTCCTCCTTTCTTCGCCACCACAAACTCTAAATCAAACTCTCTCTTGTGATTAATTAAAGAGAGGAAATAGCAAGTCAACTTGTTGTTCATTAATTTTTATTTTCATAAAAAAAATTTTGGATAGTTTTATTAGTTATTTTTTAAACATTTTTATTCATTTTTTGGATGTATGACTTAATTTTGGATATGTTTTTTGCGATTTTATTTTTTATAATAATTAATAATTGTAGTGACAACAAATTTCATTAAAAATTCTATTTATGTTGGATAATATATAATACAGTAATAATAAGGGTAAATTTGCAAAATACATTATTTTCCGCATTCAGCATTTACAGTTATCAAATAATATACTTATCTTCCTCATTAAATTAATAGTAATTTATCAAATAAATTTTCAATATAAATTCAACATTTATAAAATTCAGCACTTAATTTTTCGGCACTTATTTTTCAGCACTTAATTTTTTTAGTTTTAAACACACGGGCCCTAAATTACAGCAATACTAGATGATGCTAGTTTGCTATAAATTTCTGAATCTATCTTTCAAGGAGAGACAATTAATAGCTATGTCTCCAAACTATGAGAATTAGCACATATCATGTATCCCATGTTGTTTGTGGAACCCATATGGATTATGAAATGTACTCACAAGATTTGTAGTTGATGTGACTTTGCTTGTTGTGTGTGGAAAAAAAACAAATGTAAGTCACGTTTAAAATTTTATATCTTTTACTTTTATAGTCAAGTAGTCATGCATCACTCTAAGTGAGAAGTTGTGACTTCCAAAAAAAGGCATCAACTCAGTCTTTATCTATCCGTCTTGAAGTCATTACTCTAGAAAATGGTAACGACTTAATTTATTATATTGATAATTAAAATTATCTAGCACAAAATTATACTGCTAGCAATGACTATGAATTAAGCATAATCTTTTTGTAACACAAAAAGTCATGACATTATAAAATAATTATGACTTCGTGCATTTATCTATTTATAGTCCATAAATAGTTACGATGCAAAAAAGTGACCATGGAGTGGAGATGACTTCGAATACTATGACACTATCATGATGCCATGTTGAGGTCATGGAATTGGAAAATGGTTTTTCTTTTTTTGTATGTGACCCGAGCATTGAGAAATAGCATGATGCTGAAAAAGCCTTTCACGTGTTGCATATAGCCATTATGCTGTGAACTAACCATGACATAAAAGTAATATTTCATATCTCTTAAGCGTCCACGACACTATGATTGGCCAGAACATTGACTTTTTTTATATTATTTAACATATTGTTGCTATGCTTTTAGGTTGCTATGTTATTGATGCTTAACTTTTGCATAAAAGTCATGACTATACATTCTTTTGATGATAAGAGTCGTGACATTGAAAATAACCATACTTGAGTAATATCCTATGTAAAATTTAATATTCCAAAAGTTATTGCCTTGAAAAATCAACACAACTTTAGCATGAGTAGTCGTGGCTTTTTATAACTTTTTATAACTCAAAAGTTATGTATTTATATCAATTGTTATGACTCTAACTTGAGAATACTAAGCCATATAAAGATAATATTGTGATATTGTGAAATTGAGTATGAAATTGAGTATTGGTGGAGTATTTGGTTGCTACAATAGAAAATAATATCGTATCCATTTATATATTTTTAGCTAAGTATTATTGCAACTCTATGATAATATTATAATTATTGAAAATATATCACACGGTACAAAAGTTATGCTAATGAGTTGATAAGGTCATGATGTACAAGAAATGGTCTCAACCAATTTGGTAGAGTTTTGGCTGAGAATCGATATCAAAACTACATTAAACTTATTAATCAATCTCATATGCTAAATACCTCCAAAAACTTATTAATTTCATAACCATTCATTAAAATTTTCCAAAATACTAAAAATCATAAAATCAATAAATATTAACTCGATCTCCACATCCAAAATCATTATCAAATACTGACAAAATCTAGAATTTTCAATACCTATACTTGAGTATTTTGGTTCCAACTAATATCTGTACCATAATTATAATTATGATAGTTTGATAAATAATATTGAAAGAAAGAAAGAAAGAAAATGATACTTTTTTAGATATTCTAATTTTATAAAAGAAGATAATAAGTAGGATTATCATAGGGCACTCACAAGGAGACATAAGGAAGGATCCCCGTGGGGGTGAGTTCATAGTGAATTATTACTACTATAATCAAATAAAATATTTTAGGAAAGATTGTCAAAAGCTAAGACGCACTAAAAAGAGGGTAAAAAAGGACATGACCTCGAGAGGCCGAAGCATCTGACGAAAATGAAATAGGAGAATGACGACCCAGCAAGCGCAGGGGAACGGGAACCGTTACCTGTTTCCCAGATAAAACTGAGCTGGGGGAAGGGGATGATGCAAATCTCACAGCCGTACTCACCCGTCAGTACCACCATTTCCTCGTCCATAGCCTCTCCGAAGGGCCAACTCAAGCTTTCGCGATCCATCATATTGTCCATAGCCTCGCTGTCCATTATCTTGCTGTTTTCTCTCGCATCACTCTCTTTCCGCTCCTACTCAGCCTCGACCATCCCGCAACTCGACCCCCACCTCTTTCCCAGCAGCCAATCTACTGTCGCCAAGTTACCTGCGAATCCCCCCGTACCCCCCTCACTTGCCTACCTCATATCAGGTTCCAGAGGGGACTCTGTTCGGATCCTCAGACTTCTCAATGCAACTTACCACCCCAAAAATCACTACCTTCTTCACCTGGACCTCACGGCAGACCCCAATGAGCGCGAGCAGTTGGCCATCGAGGTTCGTTCGGTGCGCGTCTTCAGAGCTGCCCAGAATGTTAACGTGATAAAGAAAGCAGATTATGCCTACTCCACAGGGCCTTCTGCGATATCTGCAGTTCTCCACGGGGCAGCTCTGTTGATGAGGTTGTCAAATACCTGGAATTGGTTTTTGAGTCTTGGGGTCGATGACTATCCCCTCGTCACGCAAGATGGTGAGTGTTCCTTCCTACTTTTTCGTTGCGATCAGTTTACTGATTGGGTCTCACGACGCTTTTCTCTTGTGCTTGGGGTGTGCTTCGTTAACATGGGATGCAATCTGCAAAATTGCATCCCCATTGCCCATAGTTCGCTCTATCTGTTTTTTAGATGCCTCAGTAGGAAAAAAAACAGAGAAAATGGGTTCGTGTTTTCTCCCTGTTAGATCTGCATCAGGGGAAAGATGAGTCGAGTTGGGTTTAACTTAGAAGAACAAAAAAATGAGCCACGTTATCATTCGCGGGGGTGGCATCACGGCAACGTCGTTTTCATATTCGGCATCACTGTGATTTTCTAGTGCATTTTGTTTCTCGGAATTGTTTATTTTGCTCTCTGGGACGATCTGCAGATCTTCTTCACACGCTCTCTTATTTACCGAAGGGTCTCAATTTTGTCAAACATAAAAGCTACGCTGGCGGGAGAGAGTATAGTCGCTGATTCAATACGCTTTTTCTTCTCTGAAACTCTTTCGGTTTCCCTTCTTCTTGATTATTTTCCGGCGTAACGTAACAGGTCTAGAAAATTGAAGCCGATTATTGTTGATCCTGGACTTTATTTATCAGAAAAAACTGGGATGTTTTATGCTTCCGAAAAGCGAGACCTACCAAATTCCTTCAAGCTATTTGCAGGTTCTCTCCATTTGATCACTCCTTTCACTTCATTTCTACTGCGGACGTAAAAATCAATTCATTTACTATCATAGCCTTGTAAAATCACAGCAACTCTTAAATATATACAATTCATTTACTAGTTGAACTTATATTTTCAAAAAGTTGGTTTGATGTGGAAATCAAGCTCAAAAGCTCACCATTGGTAGCGAGAGAGAGAGAGGTTCATGAATGTTAAGCCACATCCACAACTATATAAGGTAGCATGGATAAATAATGTATCAATTCTAGTTAATCAATGTTCTTCACTTGGTGGTGTTTATAGCAATTCTATTGTGTGATGTGATTCTTATGAAAGTAGCAATTATTATTCTTGAGTGTACGTGGATATATGACCGAGATGTGCATCATAATGGGAGAGAAATTATCTATGGATTAATGTCTAAGTACCAAAATGTGGTACTAAAACCGATGTCAACTTTTGAAATGGGAAAATATAAGGTACAAAAGTCAACAAAATTTCTTGAAATCATGAAGAATTCTCTTCACATTCTCACAAAGAAGAGCAGATGGCACATGTGTGTGGGGTGGACAACCATGCAATCAATATGATAACTATTAAATATCTCTTTCCTATCTCTCTACATGATATATTACAATGTATCTAAATTTATATTATTACCATGTAATAAGATAGATTAATAATCAGTTTTTAAGTATTGAGATAGTTTGTTTTTATTTGATTGATTACCTTCTCATCATTTACTTTCAGTTAATTGAATGATATTTATTATATTTTTTATATGATATTTATGTTTGTACTCGGAGGATTATTTAAATTATCATATCTTGTATTGTAATATGTAATTTGTAAATATGTAATCTAATTTTTTCCAAATTTCACTATCTAATTTTTTGTTTGGTTCATACAAGTGAATATGTATTTTAATATATTTTTTATTTTTTTTATCTTAATTATAGGATTTATATAGACTTCTAAAAAATAAAGAATTAAAATAAGAGACTAATATTTTAAATGTTTAGTTTTTATTGTAATAACCATGATTATAAAATTAGAGCATCTTTTAAAAATTGTTAAATATATTATTAATGTTGTATATGCATTTGCAATACATGTGGTGGGTGTGTGCACGAACGAATACTTGTTTGTTGTATCATACAAAAATTTATATGAATTTTAAAAATAAAATTTTTATTTTTTAGTCTGAAATATAAATAATAAGTTTATTATTTTTATTATTGATGTAGTCAATATTATTTGTTGGTAATTAATATATGACTCTAACATCTTATATGTATAATTTTAATAGTATTTGATATATATTTGAAAATTTTTTAGGCTCTTGACAAATATAGAGTATGAAATTATTGTCATCAGCTAGGTGTTCTGAGGTATTTTAGTAAATTTTTTATACTTTTTAAAACATGAGAAATAATTTTTATTTTAGGTTGCACTATCATGTAAATTACATAATATATATATATCTAATATCAAAAATATCAACTAAAGCCCATCTATATTAGTTCTAAAAACATATTAATTATATATTATAATTTGAAGTTTATCGAATATAATAATAAAATTTTATTTTGAATAATATATTTTTTTTAGAATTACATGAGACACTTATATATGATGAGATTATCATGAAGATATAGAATCTCATAAATTCTTTAAATTATTTTATTTTGGTTTACTTGTAATCAATAAAGTTTCCGATGACATATATGAATGAAATATCATCATGAATAATTTGGATATATGATGTCATACACATCTCTCTCATTATATCTTATAAATTTATTAATTATTAATTATTTTTTTAATTTTAAATATTTATTTGTAATCAATTTTGTCATATCATCTATTCAAAACTCATTATAATAAAAAAATAAAAAAATAAATCTAAAGTTATTCAAATTTTAAAGTCCATGTCGTTAAGTTAAGATTGTTTCGGATTCGGTGAATCATATTTTTTAATATATTGATTGACATGTCTTTAAATGTGACTAATACTACAAGTACTTATATATAAATTTATTTTTTATTATATATTTACTATATTAAATTTTTTTCAATATTTTTAGTATTTTTATTTTTTATTATGTTAAATCATATCCATATTATTGAAGTTCATTTATTTTTAAGTTTCAGGCACATGGGTGAATACTATAGGAGAGAATTTAGTCATAGGTTTAGTTTTTTTCGTTGGATTATTATCATCATCCATATTTATGTTTAATTTATTTTTATTAAATTTTTTATTTATTAGTTTTTTAATGACATTGGACTAAAAATAAGAGGAAAGATGTTTTTTTAATTTGTTACTAATTTTTTAATTTATTTATTAATATAATGATTACTAATTAAAAAAAATTATATTTAACATAATTAATATATATTTTAATTTTGTGTGTAACAGATACTTTGGATGCTCCACCTAATTTTTTTATATTTGGTCATCTGGAATTGTTGCTTGTCACTAAACTAATATTCAAATTTATAGTGTTGATAAGAGTTTATAGATTATAACTTTCTTTAAAAAAATATTTTCTATTTTTTAATCCGATTAAGGATAGAAATTTGATAGCCATTAAATTTCTATAATTGAGCCGTGGAATATAATCTGACGACACAATTTTTTTTTAAATGTTCTTTTTTGTATTAGACTCGACATGACAACAAAATGCATTGTTCTGTCGTCTTGTTGGGGTGCTCGAATGTTCAAATAAAACAAGCAACCCTTTTAACAAATGGCTGTTTTTTAAAAAATTTTGTCGAGTCATTGGTTGTGCTTGACATGACATGAGGCTCGTGCATCCTTGGTTCAATATGACATGAGTCATAACATGGGTCTGCATAACTATAGTCTTGACATGATTTTTGACAGTGTCGTGATAAGCATGGTATGGCTAAATAATGTCATATTTGGGTTGCTTGATTTATGTGACATCTCTAATTTTTCTGATAGTAATAAAATTAATTTGGAAGAGTCATATCAGACAATAAATTAATACATTAATCTATAAGAGTATCTATTAGAGTACAACATAAATTGCTAACCTTTATAAGAATATAAATTTTATGTCTTCTTTGTGACAAAATAATCATTCTCTTGGAAATAGTCATTCTTATGCAAAAGAAAATATTTTAGTCTCCTAATATCATTTATCCCAAATTATGATTAAAGGTACTTATTGAGATTTGAGAATGATTTTCAATTTGTTAATTTTTATAATTACAAAAAATATCGTGCAATCATAATTCTTTAGAAAAAATAAAGAAAAATTTATAATTATGACTTAAGGTACTTATGGTACATATTTTTTTAAAATTGAACAAAATGATTATTTGTGAAGAACTTACAAACTAGTCTTTTTTACTTTGGTGACAAAACAATCATTCTCTTGAAATAAATCATCTCTATACAAAAAAATATTTGAGTTTCATAATATTATATATATAGAATTATGATTTAAGATACTTATTGAGTTGAATAATTTTTAATTTGTTAATTTTATAATTACAAAAAAATATTTTGCAATCATAATTCTTTAGAAAAAATAAAAATTCATATCACACTTGTGTAATTTGAATAAAATGATTACATGTGAAAATCTTATAGATTGGTCTTTTGAGGATTATTGCAAGTTATATAATTTTTTTCATAATTTATAAACTATATATGATTGTTGCTCAAAATTCATGTGATTGTTTCATATACAACATAAGTTTTTCATGAAAAAATATATTTTCTATGTTGAGTTGATGTATTCTCTATTTGTGTAATATCGTCATTAAATAAGAATCCATATGAAGTCTATCTTTGTTATTAGAAAAAAATATCATGATTTTTGCACAAAATATCTGAGTTAACCACTCCTTACAATACCCACTTTTTGAGGATGTAGAATTATAACTGAATATATTTTTTTTTGTTTTGAGTAAATGTCAACTTGTTATCTCTCATAGTCAGAATATTATTAATGTACATAATATGCAAAATATTTATCCCATTAGATATTTTTTTGTATTTAGTGATTCTCAACTTTACAAATTAGGTTTTCTATGATTGTTTTAAATCGTACCATGACTTTTGTACTCTATATATTTTGTTTGGTGGTGTTATTTGATTCATGTGATTTTTATATACACACATCTTTAAGATCATCATGAATAAATGTATTTTTCATGTCTAATTGGTCTATCTTCTATCTATGTAATATTGTGAAATAAGAAAATAATCTTAGCTATATAAGAAAAAAAATATCATGATCATTTATATCAAATATCCGAGTGAATTCATTTGCTATAAGTTTTATTTTAAGATTATTTACTTTTTTATTTGGATATGTTTTTACAATAAATACTCAGTTGCAATTAATATTTAATCGTCATATAGGTCATGATACTAGTTATTAAGTTATATTCTAGTGGGTGACATCTTTCTATTTCAACATAACATAGTTCATTCTAGGTGAGATAATCCTTCAGAAGGATACTTGAGTATCCTTGTACCATCAATAAAAGAAATAAAAAAAATAAAAAGAAACTTTTCTAATTGGGTACTAATTACATCTCTTTTATTTTTTTTGGAGGGTAGGGCTAGTTGCATGATCATACGACTTTGGTAGATTCATCTTTGATTTGAATAAGTTGTGTGTGTTTTATTCTCTTAGTATAAACTATAACTTCTAGGTGGTCAAGTTATCCAATTAAGATTTATTATGAGTTTGAACTAGAGTAGACTTGTGAAATACTTTATTATCTAGATTGAAATGATATTTGTTCTCTTCAAAAATTTTGTTCTTTTTAGAATTAACTTAATTTATACTTATTAGTATATATGATGATTACATAAGAGTAGTATTATAATGTGGATCAATAAGTTAAGATGTGATCAATAAATGGGTCTCTCTTCTAGCTAGATGTCAAAGTGAGATTACAGAAGTATAAGAACAAGTAATGAGTTAAGATGTATCCTTTTTTTTTTGGATTCTCATATTTCCTAAGCTTTCTAAAAAATGATTCATATTAAAAAAAGTATTGTTAGCACTTAAAATTATATTAGATTTTGATGAAAATTTTTGTTTTGTTTTTGGGTATTAGAGTTATCAAGGAAGACATATCTTAAGAATCTATTCTCTTGTCCTGTTATGAGAAGAGATTGTGAATAAATTTAATATTATATAAAATTTAGGAATATATATTAAATAATCTTTAAAAATGATATAAGATTTGAAATGGCTCATGCTGAGAAAAGAGAAAAATATTTAGTTGATGAAATAAATTACTGTTAAGACTACATATCCTTACAAATATTTCGTAACACTTCTATTAAGCTTGTCCATGCTTTCTCAATTATATGTTTATTTTTTTTAATAATCATATTTTGTGTAGGTTTACTTGAAGTATGATATATAATCTTGTGATTTATATATTAAATATTGAATTTGTTTTACATATATTTTAGTATATTATTTTTTTTTATTTTTTATTTTTTATAAAATTGATTTTTTTATCATTTTATAAAATAAAATAGTTAGTGATTCAACATGAAAAAGAAATATTCATATATATTATAAATAATAATTAATAAAAATAATCAAATATCTAAAATTTGCTTGAATTTTATCTTTAATAGGTTTTCATATGTTCAAGTTTATCAGATTAAATAAAATTGGTTGATAGAATATAAAATTGATATTTGCTTTTTTAATTTACAATTGTAGTGGTGTCAAAAGGGCCGGGCAGCCCAGGCATAGCTTGGTTCAACAGTGGTTGGCCTTGCTCGGCCCGGTCCAGAATTATGCCTAGACTTGTGCCGTACCGACATGTGGCATGACTCATGCTAGGATAGGTAGTGCCTGGCCTTATGCTGAGTCAGGCATGACCTGAGTACCTACCTGCAGGCATGGTCCAATGGCATGGGTACCGTGCTTTAGACCTCGGGCCGTGTATTGGGTGTGGTCCAATCAGACTGCTCCTGTCTTGCCTAGTGTTTTTTAAAATTATTATTTAATTCTTAAAAACCTGCCTACCCTGCCTGGTACGTGTGATGAGTTTTTTTTTCTTAACCCGCTACGTGGATGATTGAGCATGTTCGTGTAGAACGAATAGGCACACATGGACATACCTCCTCCCAGGCCTCAAATCATTGCACTAAAAAATATGATATATTAGATCCTAGGTAAACCCAACTGAGTGATGGAGTTTTTGAGATTGAATCTAGTTCAATATTTATGCTAATCATCTTTATATACTATAATGAGTTAGTGGAAGAAGACATGATCTAATTGATCATCATGTTGAGCCTTCAGATTAGATTTTTGGATAATTCAAAGATAGTCAGTATTATATAAATATATTTTCTGTCTGCATGTCATATGATTCCTAGGTCTACATGTAGGAATGACATACAAAAATATTAAAAGTTAAAAATATAAATAATAACAAATGAATTTAGGCAATATAATGATGTGATATTCGTGATGTTTGATATCTGTACTAGTCGCGGCTATGTGTCTTTTATATGCCTCATCACTTACTATTTAGATTATAAATAGATACTTAATAAAAAGATTTTAATATTCTTAGAGATTTTTTATTCACATGATGACTTTGTTATATATTAATGCATAATAAGAATTTTTAGAGATTATAATATTTAAAATAAAATATTTAATATCATATTTAATAATGTATATAATAATAGAATATTTTCTTTAAATATTTATTAGGATCATTAGAGATGTGTCATTAAGTGAGATTCTTCTCGTTAGATGCATCTGTCACTAAATGTGTCAAATGGGTCGGGTGGCTTGAGCATGATCCATGACTCGACCTGGTTTAGTAGTTCCTGGCCTAGCACAAGATGGTCTAAACTATGCCTTGGGCATGGTTGGGCTGTTCCATGGCACGGTTTGTGCATTGCTAAGTCTATAGGAGTCGTGTCTCGTGCTGGGCCAGACATTATCTATGTGCCTACCCCGATGTCATGGTAAATTGGCCTGGGTGATCTCTCGACTGGGTCCCCTTCGTGCGCTCCCCCTAGTAGTTTATTTTTTTAAAAACAATCAATTATGTGGTTAATTGTAATTGGTCAGCCACCCTTCGGTTGTCATTATTGTGCACTCGGGGCTGTGCAACCTTTTGTCATTGGGTAATGGTGTTGATGCATGACCTGTGCATCTTCGTTGTTCGGCATGGTCGGGCATGTCTGTGCACTATGCCCACAATGCCTTGTTGGGCTAGTGGACCATGTCATCGTGCCGTGCACTGCATGACATGGTGGCATGGTCATGCCTTGAAAAAATAGGCAGTGCCAACACGACAAGACTCATTTGATACTACAATGTGTCATATCATTAATCTGATAGTACAAGTATGAATGAAAGTTATTTTTTATGCTCTAAAATATTTTTAGATGTTTAGCATATAGTAGGAGTTTTGTAGTCTCTATTTATCCGACAACATTTCATTATTATTTATATGATAGTACAATGTGATGTTTAGCATATTGTCTGGATGTTTGCATGGATTCAGAGTTAAGGTGGAAGAGATAGACAATATTTTAATATTCATATCCATATGCATGAACTAGGAATATTACCTTGAAGGATTCATTCACGAAAATTGACTGAGTTATTTATATACTATGACACTAGGTATGGTAGTAGTTATAGACAAATTTCGGGTATAAACATGAACACTGTATTCAGAGATAATGACTCATATATTCAGTTAGTGAGGAGAAAATAATGAAATAGTTTATTGAATATGAATGAGTTATTTTGATACTTAGATATTGATTACTGATTAATTCTATTACATAACGATATCAATAACCTTGATATTATATAATAGTAAAAATAATTGAGTCCACATATCTTGTGATGTCTAAGATGGTATAAATCTATTGACTTCTCTGATGTATAGCATAGTATCAGAGTCTGTTTTTTGTTGTAGTTAATATAATTTTGGACATGAGATTGAAGCTATGATCATATATCATTGAGGTATTAGCATGCATGAAGGATTGATCGGATTCGATATTAAACATTCAAGATTATACTGGAACAAGAGTGAATGAGTTGTTGGTAAATAATGACTCGTTGAATTTTGAAAATATTGAGCCCACCACTAGTGATACTATCAGATGCTTAAGTGATGATGATTAATTACATATTTACATCAATTGATATTGAGATTGAGCTTGTATGTCGCATTATTATGATTAATGATTTTTATTTTATGTTGTTGTGACGTGTTATTTTATTTTATCTTGGATTGGATTGAATGAGTAACTTAAACCGCAACTAGTAATCATTAAAATCATTAAACCGCAACTAGTAATCGGTCGACCTAGGATGGTTGTCTCTGGGCTCAACCTGGCCATACTTGGCATGACCCAGCATGACCAAGTATGACTTGGCTCGAATCTATTTAGATTGGGGCCAGACGGGCCATGCTGGGCTGACCATAATTAAGTTGTGCTGTGCTTTACAAGGCATGATTGTCATATTGGGTTGTGCTGTGCTTTACAAGGCATGATTGTCATATTGGGTTGTGCTGTGCTTTACAAGGCATGATTGTCATATTGGGTTGTGCTGTGCTTTACAAGGCATGATTGTCATATTGGGTTGTGCCTAAGTGTCAAATGGGCCTGCTCAGTCCGGCCCAGCAAGGGCATGGCACGGTTCAGCCATGCCCTTGCTTGGCACGGCACGCTATAGTGTCGTGCCTCGGCCTGTCGTGCCGTGCTGGCATGTGGGCATGGCATGCATGATCACACATCGAATGTGCTCAATACGTGCCGATGCCCAATAGGTGAGGCTCGACGAACCCCGAAAGGGCGAAGATGCGTGGTGGCGCGCCGCCGAAACCTTTTTTTTTTTAATTAGGGTTTTGTCTGACCTGAACTGGGTCGAACCCGGTGGTTTTTGGGCCGTGGATCTGTGCCAGGCTAGGCATGGTAGCCAGGTTGGGTGGCCTAAAATCGGGCGAGTCGTGCCGGCTCGGCCCATATGACACCTCTGGCCTTGCCCGACCCGACATAGTGGCCAGACTAGGCCATCAAAAATGGGGCTTTCTGGCATGGTAAGGCATGTTTCACACCTCTTGTATACTATTAGGCTTTGCATATTTATTATATATTTTTCTCTATTTCTCTAGCTTGTAATTGTATCTCACATTAGTCACATATTTTTATGTATTATTCATCGAGATTACTAAAATATAATTTCATTTATATTTTGTCAGCAAAAATCAAATAAAGTAGGAATATGTTGTAATGCTTTTATTTTTAGAATATTTCATTTTAAATCAAATTGAAAAATAAGTTAATGTATGAAAATTATACCTCAAATACTTTCCAATAAATTTTTTTCATATCAGGGAGTATTTTGTTATACTTTATAATCTCTGCAACTAATTTTTCTTTAAATATCTTTTCTATTATATGAGAAGTAAAAAAAATAAATCTGTATGTAATTTAACTTATTACATAAATATACATTTAAACAAAATACACTCATTTTTTTACTTCTAAGTTAATATTTAATTCATTTTTATTTCTTATCCAAAATTTCGTATGACAAATAATATTTGAATTTTAATTGATAATGTTCAATAAGTAGCAAAATTATTATTTATTATTAATTAAAATTATAATATTTTAACCTTAATAATTTACTTATAATTTATTCACAATTGCTAATTAATTTTTTTTGAAATGAAATAAAAAAATATTATAATGCATTCATGTAGTAGATTTTAGAAGGCTATGTACTATTTGTTGTCAATTGTGGGTTGATTGAAGATTTTCTTATAATTTGGCATGCAAATTATGGATTGTGAAAATCCAACTGTTGTTGATGCTGTAGTACCATCACATGGTCCTCCCGAGATAGGTGAGACAGAGCTAACAAAATCTTTCGGTGCAAAATAAGACAAAAATAGAATATTAGTGACAGTCAATTTGTGTGTCATGATGAAGTGATACTAATGTATCTTCTATACGTATAGAAGAATGCGGAAAGATATTTATAGTGTTGTTGTCACTAAATAAATATAGATTTCTTTCTCCACGAACTATTAGTTGACTTTTTTTATTCCTCCCCATATATTGAGATTCTCTGCTTTTTAAATGATTATCTCTCATATCTATATCAAATTAATTAAATTTAATTTTTTTTAAATTTTGGATGATAAAATCCATTTGATGAAAAATAATGCACAATAACTTAATTACTTTATAATTTCATGCATTTTTTTTCATTATGAAAAGTTTGGTTCACCAAAAATTAAATATTTTGTGTTTGATGTACCAAAATACTAATCTCCTAAAATTATTAATCAAGTAATGAAATAACATCTAAAATAAATTATTCAAAATTAAATTCTTTTTTTTTATGGTAATTATTATCTTCATCCAATATATCAATAGTAGAAAAATATTCACTATCATGTGTCCCATATCAAAAGTATGAAAATATCTACTAGAATAAAAATTTTCATTTTTAATTTGTATCAAATTGAACTCATTTTTTTTATATACTATCTCTACTTGTATCTAGTATGAAGTATTAATTAGGCATAAATATTATAGATTTTTCTATAAAATTTAATCAAATATATGACTTTAATGTTAAGTACTTAATATTTTATTATATATTTTTTTTGTAGGAATGTGAATAAATTATTTGATTTGATGATATTTGAGTCTATTGGAAGTTGAATAACATAATTCTAATAGCATCAATATTACCTAACTCATTATCTTGAAGCCATGAGTCTCTAAGGAGGGGATCTTCTTTTTCTATAATTTATTTATCATCTAAATTAATTTTCTCTACTAAAATTAAATGAGGTTGTAAAGTGGTAAATTTATCCATAGGTCTCCCAAGAATAGGATTCACACTCTCACTTACACTCTCATTCTCGCTCTCACTTCTAAAGATATTTATTATTTTGGACAAGATATTGTTATGCATTGAAGTTAGACATATACTAATTTCTTATGGCAGTTCATTTTTTTTTTCTTTAAAATTGACTAATATCTCTTTGCATTTTAATTTAATATTTTCATCAACTTTGGTGCATGGTTCATGGATTTACTTGATTAGAATCTGTTTTATAGGTTGTACTGTATTGTCGTATGAAAAAAAAATTTTGTTACATGGTTTCATATCAAGATGTTGAGTTTCGGCTAAGTTATATTTTAGTTTATTCACTTCTCTCGCACATATTTGATTGTAAAATTTACATTTCAAATATTATTTATTTTAAACTTCAATGACATATTTCTATATAAAATATTTTCTTAAATTTTTAGAATATAAAAAACTCATTCTGCTAAAATAACTAATATTATATTTAATAAATATTAGAGATATTTAAAAATTTTATATTTTTTAAATAAATTTAAAGGCATCACATTATAATTTATAAATTAAAAACAACTTATAATAAAATGTTATAATAAAATTTTGGAATATTATTATTATTATTATGATTGCCAAGCTAGTTCCTGAACAAGCAGTTCAAGCTCGTTCTTGAACGAGCAGTCCAAGCTCAATCCAGCACTTTGCTGGAGCTCATTCTCGAATGAGCAGTCCAAACATGTTCCTGAACGAGCACTCCAGCTCGTTCTAGCAATGAGCTTGAGCTTCTTCCCTGACGAGCTGTGCAAGCTCATTCACTTGGATAGAGATGACATCGTTATACCTTTGCAAAGTGTGAATCTCTAGAAATTGCAATATTTCGGGAGTTTTTGGCATAAAACTAAACTGCTAGCAAGTGAAAAATAAGATGTCTCTTCTCATATAAACTAAACTGCTCGGTAATATAATTTTGATATGTCGAGAAATTCTCATCACTCAAAATGTGATCGTGGAACTCATAAAATTAGTTAGGTAAAAATATATAAATAACATGCTCATATGCCTCTCTAATTGTTTCACTCTTTTGCTAGTCTTAACCTCAGCTAGAATTCTTTCTTGGAACTGGGTAGTCAATTGTATGAATTGTGTAAAATGAATGGTAACTTACTCAAGTTTGTTGTTACTCTCCAGTCTCAGTTTAAGAAATTGAACATCATCATATATTTGGGTTTTCTGCTACAAGTATAGTGATGTTGTAAACTCATCTAAAATCTTGTATGTCATATAAGATACAAAAATTGAATCAATTCTATTTCGATCTGACAAAACAATTGCGTTTTAATTCTCGTTGTCATTTATGATTAATCTTGATTTCAAAGTTTACAAAAATTGATCAACTAAATATTTCACCTTCCAGATGCTAAATGAAAAAAATAATCCAAAAATAACCAAAATAAAAATTTGTGAAAAAATCTACCTTGCCGAAATTAGGGTTTTTTTTTTCAATTTGAAATCCTAATTGGAGAAATACAACAAATTTTGTTTTGAAATCAAAATCTGCTTGTATTCGGGGATAATTCTCCACACAGTTAAAAAACAATATGCCGACTCATCACATTGCATTTTTGGTGCTATACATCACACTTGATGTCAATGAAATGGGCATCAACGCTCGCCACACAAAGTGAGTGTGTGACATTAAATCATGGTGTGGCACATTAACCCTGTGCCTCTTACTCTCCTCTTTCGATGTTTCATAGTGTACTGCTACATGTGCTGTGCGGATACAATACACATGCTCTCATACAAATTCTAAGGTTTGTACCTCTTTGTGATTTTGGCTCTAATACCATTTTAAATTGCAAGTCAACATAAAATATGGAAATTTTAACAACTTAAAATATAATAGGTAAAAAGGAAGTTTTTATATGAAGGGTTTGTGGGATTGGTGCAACTGCAACCCAAAAACTATGTGCTCTCATATATAATGTAATAAAATAAAATAAATAAAAAACAAGATCTATAAATCATAACATTAATATTATAACTAAATAATGGTTCTCCTAATCTATAGTTTGCTAATGTTTTGCATTGAATGCCATTATAATATCATTAATATCTTAGAATCTAATTCAACCTTATTTACATGGATAATGTATATTTCTCCATCTAGTCGATCTAAACGACTTCATCTTTATTTATTCTTCATAAAAATTTTGAAAAGCCTTTTTATTGTCATCATAATACTTTGAATTCGAGATAATAATTAAAAAAAAATAAATAGAAATTACATTCAATATATTTGTTTAATAATAATTTTTTTTATCGTGAGATATAAATTTTAAAGTACGTATTTCTTATGATATTAAAAGTAGGACATCTAATATATGGGATTGGAAAATTTATTATTTTAAATTTTATAGTACCCTCAATAATCAATGATAAAAATTTCTGATATATCCACCGATATATCTCCGATATATCCGTAAATTCTAAGTATCGATATATTCATTAAGACCGATATATCTATCCTTGATTGATGCTCATATACAAATTCACACCGATATATCTTCGATATATCCGATATATCCGTAAAAATTGATATTTTAATCATTGTCAATAAACTTTCTATGATTATTATTCAAATTCTTTGAATGATATGTTCCATTTAGTCTTTCCAAATTATTTGTGTGGTGATGCACAAATGATCAAGGAGAATCATATCCAATGATCTCAAATTCAACATTTGATATTTGATATGTTATTGTTGTCATTTTTTTTTATTTTATAAAATAACATTATATAAATACTATTACTTGATGTTTTATTGTGTGATAAAGATACAAAATCTTGAGATATTTTGTATGTACGAACATGTGATTAGTATATCTAGATCAAATGCACTTGCAGAGCACATAGATCAGAACCTTGGCAATTATTTTATGTTATAATTTATGGGTAAATCAATTATTTGATAAGATTGATTTTTCAATTTTTTGTTTAATAACTTTATGTTATGTTAGCAAAGCTATAAAGCATTGTTTTCAATCTAATCATTAATCAATGGTTGAAATGCAAAAATGTTGTTCGTCACTTGATAGAATATGAACTTGCTTATTTCTATTTCATTCTTGACATACATGATATTCTTGTATTAATTTTTGTGGGATTATTATTATTCGTATATTTTATATTCTATTTTATATAATTTAGTTTGTATTTATATATTAGATAGTACATATGAGGTCTCATGTCTTGTCCGATAATAAGATTCTTCGTTCAATATTGGTAGGTTTTGAGTTCGAGACTCATCAGAAGATACAGTGATGAGTATTAAGTGATATCAATAACACCCATGATTTATTACTATTGGGCCAAATGCAAGAGTAAGGGCAAAATTAATTTTCGACAAGCATGAGCTGGATCATAGTTCTATTACACGTACACATGGGTGTATGCTGGTACCCAATTTACTTGATCTTTGTAGTTTCAATTTGTTCAATAATATTTGTAATATTCTTAGGTTAAAAATAATTTGTGTTTAAGTGTTTTTGTTTATGGGAAATCTTTTTCGATGGAGAGGATACCAAGAGATGTACAATAATTGAATTTTACACAACGAGGCACATCGATTCAATCTAGTCCTTAAGAATTATGATAGAAGTCAATGTACATTTTCTTTAGAGGCAAAAGTCTTTTCGTCTGGGGCACATGATGATTACTTCAATATTCATCGTGTATACCAATAAAGATACCCTTCAATGAGTAATCCGCATTGAGATTTTAAGCCCATGATAAAGGCCTTCAAAAAGTTACGGGAAACATCCACATAGGTGCACTACTTTTTTTGTCTTTTATTTTTTTATTTTATATTGTGTATTTTTTAGGTCAGGTAATCTCAACTTTATTTTGGTTGAACGATTATTTTTCCTCATTTTTCTTTATTCTCTTTCCATTTTAATTGAGTTATATAAAATAGCTCGTGCACTATTCATAGAAATAGAGAATTTGAAGAGTTGAAGAAATGTTTGCTTATTTATTTTATTTGTGACACCCAATTTTGCTCTAGTATTTAGTAAGCAACTGGGCGAGTGTGTAAAATTTCACCATTTGTTTTTCCATTTTTTGAAGCAATCCGATGTGATAGGGCTTTCAATTGGGTGGACACCACTAGAGGTGTCAACCGGGTCGGGCCGGCCTGGCCCTACACGAGGCACAACATAGTTTGGTCGTGCATGAGCCGGCCCGGCACGGAATATCCCGTGCTTGGGCCCGTGCCGTGCTGTGCCGAGGCCAACCGGGCCTTGTTCCGTGCCTGACCCGGCACTGTTCGGTGGCCCATGGCACTGCCCCGTAGGCATGGTCGGGGTCATCGTTCACATCCAGTTCGGCATCCGGCACTCGTAGTCCCGCACCCACTGGCCCGCAGACCTGGCTTCCAGCACCCTTACGAGTCACGAGTGGGTTCACTGTGACTCGGGACACTCGGGCCAACGCCAAGCCAAGCTTCCCATTCCCACAAAAAAGACAGTGGGTCGGGTTCAATCAGACCTAACCCGTGGTCCCCCGACCCGATCCCCCCCCCCCCCAAACCGGAAAAAAAAATTTAAATTGTTGCCGTTGGATCTCACCTCCAACGGCTAGGGGGCAGAATCCAACAGCCCTCATGATTCTGCCCCCTAAAAAATTAAAAAAAGAATCAAAAAATATGATTTTTTAATCTATAAAATTTATTCCCCCTCTCTATAATATTTATATTTTTTATAAATATTTATTCTCTCAAATCTTACATTTTCTCTCTCTTAAAAATCTTGTTCCTCTCTCTCGGGACTTAGGAAGTCAGGATTTCGTCATTTGGTTTAACTTTTCGGGAATCTCAACTTGGGTTTTAAATTTTGAGCTAGATTATGGTGTACCGTGTACGTGATCGACCTGACTGCTTTACCGGATAATTTATTTTAAATTTTTTTACTTTCTCTCTCTTTCTCTCTAGTCTCTCTTTCTAGACCTAAAATAGTTAAATTTAAAATCTATTATCTAGTCTCTAAATAAGTGTCTTATTTAACAAAAATCATAAAAAATGACAAATACAACTGAAACATATTTAAATTTAGAAAATGAAAATATTACACAGAGGTTTGAGGCTGCTGAAACTTTGGTTTCTCCAGTCGTCTTAACCCAAACTTCTAAAAAACAAAAAATTAGGACTTCTGTAGTTTGGACTCATTTTAATATAATAAAACAAAAAAATATTAGGGGTGAGGAAGAAGAAATAGTACAATGCAAATATTGTATGAGAATTTTAACATATAAGAGTTTGTTTAGAACTGGGCACCTTAAGAGGCATGTCGAATTAAGCACCAAAAAATATGGTCAATTAGATCCTAGGCAAACCTAACTTGACACTGTATTTTTTGAGACTGGATCGAATTCAGTCTCAAAGTTTACTCCCTTCATATACTCTAGCGAGTTGGGTAGGAATGGTATGACCAGACTCATCATATTGATGAGTCTTCTGATCAGATTTTCGGAAGATCCAAGGGTAGTGTTCATCATGCAGACATATTTTCAGCCTGTTTATTGTAAGATTCCTAGGTCCACATCTAGGAATGACATACTAAAATTATATACGTTAGAAAAACAAAAAATAATTAATAAATTTATGGCATATAGTAGAGTGGTAGTCCGTGATGTCCGATATCTGGACAAGTCACGATGAATCATCTTATGAATGTCTCACCAGTCACTATGTAGATTATCCATCTTCATGATGACCCGGCCATTTTTGAGTGTATGATGAAAATCATTAGTGAATATAAAATTTTAAATAGAATTTTTAGTATCACATTCTATAATGTATCTAATAATCGAGTAGCGGATTAACATGTTTATTAGGAATATCAGAGACGTACCATTAGGAGAGATTTTTCTTGTCAGATGCATGTGTCATGTGATTAATGTGATTAACGTAATTCTTCAAGTATGTATGAAAGTGTGTTCCCCCGCGTTGGATAATATACGTAATGTACTAAAATATATTTGCACTCCTTACAAATAATAAGAGTTTGGTAGTCTCTGTTTGTCTGCGAATCTTAAAAAGAAGAAATTCCAATCGGATGTGAGACATCGTTGGAATTACACGTACCTGATGTTAGAATCATGTATATGATACGAACATATTATATCCGACTACGTTAATAGTAAGAGTGACAAACTTATTATTGACGACACTGACTGGGCTTCAGGAATTTTATTTATGAAATTCCTAAAGATTTTTTATGACACAACGAATATGTGTTCGTCGGTTTATACGCTCACAACTTGCATTGCACTCAGGTGCATGTGCAACATTAGTAGCATGTTTAGGAAGTATCGAGCTGACCTGATACTTAGTCATATGGTTGCAGAGATGGAAACCAAGTACTTGTCCACCGTTTCATCTTTTTATTGTCTCGCTGCATGCATGGACCCTAGGGTTAAGGTGGAAGGGGTAGAATATACCCTGACTTATATTTCATCGTGCATGAACCTAGAAGAGCCACCTGAAGGGTTCATTCACGAAAAGTTGACTGACCTATTCACATACTACGATACTAGGTATGATGGTGGTGGTAGTGAGACTATGATTACGGACATGGATATCTTATTCGGAGATAATGATTTTTCATTTCACTAGTGAGGGAGAAACATCGGGGTGGACCATCACATAGGAGCGAGCTTTCTCGGTACTTAGACACCGATTACTGCTCAATCCTATCACATTCTGATATTAAGAATCTTGATATATTATAGTGATAGAAATCATATGAGTTCATCTTTCCCGTGCAATCTAGGATGACACGGGATCTACTGACTCATCTGGTGTCGAGCGTAGCATTAGAATCTGCTTTTTCCTGTTACAGTGAACGTGATTTTAGATAGAAGATCGAGATTACGTCTAGATATTGTTGAGGTTTTGGCTTTTTTGAAGGATTGAGAGGATTCAAGGTTTAGTATTCATGATCGTGCTAGAGCTGGGATTGGGACAGGGACTGCAGCCGCATCCACTGCAAAAGCGGATGAATTGATTGCTGATGATGATGATTTATATGATACTAATCTTGATGTTGCGGCTGATGATGCTCATGATATGCTGATTGATGATTTATGATGATCCACTACTTTTTGATTTTGATGTTTTGTTTTTTATTGATTGTACGCTTTATTTATACGTTACGTTAAAACTTTAATTTGTTTGGTTCGGACCTTCGGTATCTACTGGCTGATTGGTTATTTTTCATTTGGTTTGCTTTTGTTTTTTTTACTTTTTAATTTTTTTTAACTAAATTTTTTGATTTATTTATTTTTTTGTTTTATTTTTTTATTTAAAAATTTATAATTATATTATTTAATTCTAATAAATTATAAACTAATTTTATTTTAAATTATAAAAAAAATTTAAACTTTGTAAATTAATAAAATTTAATCAATTTTTATTTTATAAATTTATTATATTATACATTATCTATAATTTTAAATATAATTTAATATATTTTATAATTAAACTAAAAATTAAAACTATAAAATTAAAAAAAAAATTTTAGCCTGCAGTGTACGGCCTGGTTTAGTCCGTATGGCCAGGTTAGGCTCGACCGGGCCGTGCCAGGCGTGACTTTTATAAACAGTGCCGGGACATGCACGACACGGTACATTAACCGTGCCGTGCTTGGCCCGCAACGAAAGCACGGCCGTGCTCTAAAAAATAGGCGGGCCGGGCTGTTTGACACCTCTAGACACCACAGTAGAGATTATGAAACCCCTTCCTCTTTCATTCGAACTGAACTACCTCATCTCCTTTTGCTTTTACCTTTAGCTTACAATAATATTAATTAAGATCTAAATTCAGGTTGAGTTTCTCAGTTTCCCTTCACCTTGAAGTTGGGTTCCAAAAATCCCCCTTAAGATCTCCATGTTTTTTATTTCCATAGTGGAGTAAGGAAGTCAGAATATTGCTCCTAGTAGTAAAAAGTTCCTAAACACCAATTCTTGTTGACGAAATGATCACCACCTATGTTGCACGTGGATACGGCTAGGATACGTCATGATAAAAAAAATAAAAATAAAAATAAAAATAAAAATAAAAATAAAAATAAAAATAAAAATAAAAATTATTAATTATAAATATTAGGTATTTTAAAATAATTAAAAATTTTGTATTTTAAAATAATTTAAAATTCTGTATTTTAAAATAATGTAAAAAAAAATTAAACCCTCTAACACCCCCCCCTCCCCCTCCCGAACCATCCCCCCTCCCGAACCCACCCCCCCACCCGATTTTCGAACTCTCCCCCTTCCGATACAGATTCCAAAACCCACCCCCCCACACGTTCGACCCGTGTCGCCGTATCCACGTGTCGGACACGGCAGTACTTAGGCGTATCCGTGCAACACAGATCATCACAATTGGTCAATAATAGCTATCTATGAATATAATATAAAATTCTAATATATGTCTTTTGATTTCATAATTACCTAGAATTATTTAAAAGTAACTTAGGGTGCTAGTATTCTTATTAGTTTGGTATCAGAAGATTGAGATCCTATGACTATTCTACCACATCTTTCAAAAAAAATTATTTACTATTTTTACTAAATTCTAGTAGCATGTCAGCTCATTTAGTAATAATTATCATAAAGAAGAATTGAGTTGTATGACTATTACAAAAGATATGCCAGTATGTGACATGACCCCTTGATGCTATATGATGAAGCCAATGCTCATACCTGTACCAGATTAAATAACCTTATGATATCTCGTAATGACTTAGTGGCATTTCAAAGGGAAACAATTGTATGCCTCGTGCCTAGCTAAGTTAGAATATGATTATCAGTTTCATCAGGATGAGTTTGATTATGAATAATGACTTCATCGTTTACATTATCCTCACCTAAAATTAACACAAAGATATGATCACACAAACTTAACATGTTAGTTTTTTATGAGAAACAATTGGTGTGAGACTTATATTTTTGATGTATAATTTAATCCTCAATTTTTTTTTGATTGACTAAAATGTATGAACCACTATTTTAAGTGATATAAAATTCCCCTATAATAAAATATGATATTTGCTTCATTGAAAGTAATTGATGAGGATAATTAGTATTGATCTAATATTGAACAAATAAGAAAGAATAAAGGTGAGTTACCTTTTTGTACGTAGACAAAAATTAAAAATTAATTAAAACATAAATATCTCTCTTCATATTTTAGATTGTTAGATCAATAGAACTTATTGCTATAAGGTAACTCATTTGTAAAGGTGTATGTCGCTATGTTTGACGAGCTTCTGATTTGATGTAGAATTATTGAGATCAGGCATATGTATAAATTCCTTCATGATATTGAGTGGACTTTTGTCATGACTTGAAAGTCGTAGTATTTATCTAGGGAATCAATAACTTAGAAAAGTCATGTTTTGGATGAAACCTATCTAGAAGTGTCAAATGGGCCATGCCACCTTACCATGGTTCACCAGCTCAGCACGGCATGGTGGGCACGACCATGCCTGATCATGCTGAACAACGAAGATACATAACCTATGCATCTTTGCCATCACTCAACGGTGGGATGATCAACAGGTGGCTGGCTTATGGTCCAGCTAATTACAATCGGCTACGTGACTGATTATTTTTTAAAAAATGGACTGCCTCGTGATGGGGTAATCAGATTTTATTTTAAGAAGAAAATTTGAATGCCCGATGGGATCCCCATCGAGCGGTCATCCTGGTCGGTTTATCATGCCGCCAAGCCAGACATATTGGTAGTGCCTGGCCTGTCATGAGGCACAGCTCATGCTGGCCTAGCATGGCACGAATCGTGCCATGGAGCAGCTTGGCTCGGCACGAAGCACACTCTTAGGCCATCCGGCCTATTTGACACCTCAATTTCCATCTTTACCTAAGAAGGCTCCTCCCAAATCTTCTTAGTTAGAAGTAGATCTCAAACAAAAGTTATTTGAGCATGACATTTCATAGGTAGGTCTACGTTCTAAGTGCTTTTGTTGTCAATGATATGGGCATGTAGTTGACTATTACTCTCAAGTTCTTACAAAGCAAATGCTATGAAGGAAGTCGTGGTTGATCAAAAGGATGAAACTTTGGCTCACTAGATTTATAATTGATGTGATTTCCTTGATGACACCCTAGTTTATTATATTGTTATGAATATAGAGAGTCACCATTACTCACAGTAGTGCATTGTGTATTTTATCAGCCTGAGGTCACGGAGGATTGAATGCACATGATCATATTTTATACTTTCATAAAAATCATCGATAAAAACTAAGAGATGATTGTAGATAATAATAGTTATATTAATATTGTCTTTGCATGTGCCATGACTAAGGCAGGTCTTAAGGTAATTTTACATAAACTCTCATAAGGTATCTTGGATTACACATGATTTCATATATTGGATGTTGGTCATATTATCTTATGATTATGACATTCATCTTTATGAATGTTCAAACACACTAGTATTTGAGAATCAAAAGTAAAAGGTTAAAATCTCATGTGTACATCCAAAGAGTCATTTAGAGGTGTCAAATGGGCCGGCACGTTATTTTAAGGCATGTTCGTGCTTCCGTGCCGGGCCGGGCACGGCACGGTTACTGTATCGTGCCGTGCCTCGCCTGGCCCGCTCGGGCATTCCTATCCGAGCGGTTCGGGATACGGGGGACCGCGCGTCGGGTCGAATCAGACCCGACCCGCGGTCTTTTTATGCGGGAAGGGCATCATGGGGTCGGGCTCACGGGACACCCGTCACGGGATAAACCCGTGCCAGTTTGCCGTGCCGCGGGCCGAATCGTGCCGGGCTAGGCACGGCACGGCACGGCTCGTGCCAAAACCTGGCATGGCACGGGCCCGGGCACGGAATTTTTCCGTGCCGGGCCGGCCCAAGCACGACTGAACTGTGCCGTGCCTCGTGCCGGGCCGGCCCGGCCCGGTTGACACCTCTAGAGTCATTAACTAGGTTATATGAAATCACTTATAAAGGTAACTTTTGTCAGGTACAAGAAGATGAACCATAAATTAACATAAGATTATCTTATTTTTCTTTTAACCTCTCGACAATCTTTGGATGGTGTGACTACTCTATTTTCTATTAAAGTTATATGCTTGTTAAAGAAATTTGTTAATGTATTTTTTAAAAATTTTATACATGGAGCAAATATTCCAAATTAGTCGACTTGCAGGATCAGAGATTGAATCATTTTGAAGAGTGAAAGAAAAATGAGTATTAATAGACAATACTCAAAAGATTTGTTATTTGTAACTATTAGGCCAATGCTAGAGTAAGCACAAAATAATTTTTGATAAGAACAAGCTAGTTGATAGTGGTGTTGAGCATACATATGAATGTATGCTTGTATTTTCTTTATTGGATCTTGATAATCTTAATTCAACCAATAATATTGATAATATTCTTAATGTAAAAATAATTTTTGCAAATGATGATTTTATGTACATGTATCTCATTCGATAGAGAGAATGCTTAGAGACGAACAATCGTTAGACTTCACACTATGAGGTAAATGTGTCAACTGGGTCGTGTTGGGTTGGCATGATCTGAATTATGGCGACGTTGTCATACCACCGTGCCATGCCGTGCCGTGCCGTGCTAGACATGGCAAGGAGTTTCAACTGGGTTGTGTCCTGCCATCTCGAGACCAATGTAGGTAGGCCTAGCATAGTGCCTATAACCCAACTAGGGTAGTTAGGCATGTTGGGTTTTGTTTGGTCATACTGGGTTGAGTTAATGTCAAATGGTTTTGTCTTGGCTATGCATGGCTACAGGTGCAATGCAAGTAGTATGAGCATGCATTTAGTTTGGTTCCCTGGACTAGTGCAATGCTCCTATTGGGTGGCCTGGGCTTTTGGGCAATGCAAACTCAATGCAATATGCACATTAGCACATGCAATTGCTGTAAAGCTACATCAATAATTATGAATAAGTTCAAAGCAATGCAAGTGTAACTATAGTTGCAGTTGCGCCATACACAACACTAAATAAAATAAAATTTTGATTTTTTAATTTTAATTTTTAATTTATTAATTATTGTATTATAGTAATAATATATAATATAAATATATATTTTTTGAAAATTATATATAAACTATATAAACATTAAAAAATATTATAAATTAAATTATATAAATCTTTAAAAATATAAATAAAATTAAAAATAACTTTGAATAATTAAATTAGTTTGTAGGGTTGGCATTGTCAAAACTCGTAGTTATAGCAATAAAATACTCATTTTTTAATGTTTTTGAATCATCATTGAAACCTAGTTATTTTATTTTATTTTGAAGAATCTTTATTGAATTCTCATAGTTTAAGTAGAAAATTGCTTCATTGATATTTGTGTATCTCCTATCTAAAAGTATTTTTAAATTATAGAAAAAGTAGATTCTTATGCTTTGTTAGACATCGAAGGGGTTACTAGAATCCATGTCATTTTAATTAGCACAGTAAAAATAGATTTGTATGATTTTAATTAATTTAATATTTAAAAAATTTTAATTTTACTATGAGATATGATAAAATAGTAATCTATATCTAAATAACTTGATAATTTGTTCTTATTTAACAGATTTTTTTGTTATTTATCATTAGTTATCTGAATTGAAAAATCTTTTTTTTAAAAATATGTTATCCATGTCGTGCTCGGGCTTGTGCCCTAGCACGACAATGGTGTTGGCAGGCCGGGCGCACCCTTGGCTCTTATTCATTTAGAATCTAGGAATGGAACTACATAGTGGCCGATGAGACATATATAAAATGATTCATCGTGACTTGTCTAGATATTGGACATCACGGACATCTCTCTACAATATGCCATAAATTCATTAATTATTTTTTATTTTTCTAATTTATAAAAATTTAGTATGTCATTCCTAGATATGGAACTATAAATTCTTTGATAAGCAGACTGAAAATATATCTGTATGATGCGCACTAATCTTGGATTTTCAGAAATTTTGATCGGAAGATCTATCAATATGATAAGTTTGGTAATGAAGGGAATAAACTTTGAGACTGGACTCGATCCAATCTCAAAAAATATAGTGCTAAGTTGGGTTTGCTTATGATCTAATGCATTATGTTTTTTGGTGCTTAATTCGGCATGCCTCTTAAGGTGCCCAGTTAAATTTCTCATGTAATATTTGTGCTGTGTCATTTCTTCTTCTTCACTCCTAATATTTTTTTATTTTATTATATTAAAATAAGTCCAAACTATAGAATTATTTCTAATTTTTTGTTTTATAGATGTTTGGGTTAAGACAACTGTAGAAATTAAAGTTTCAATAGTCTCATATTTCTGTGTAATATTTTTATTTTCTAAATTTAAACATGTTTCATTAGTATTAATTATTTTTTAGATTTTTGTTAAACAGGATGTATTGTCTAGATAATAGATTTTAGATATTTGGATTAGAGAGAAAGACTAGAGAGAGAAAGTAAACAAAAAACTTAATTTTTTTAAATAATATTTTTTATATTTAAAGTTATAGTTCAATACTAAACAAAAATTAAAATACTCATAAAGCAGTGAGGTAGATCACGTGCACGGTGCATCACAGTCTAGTTCAAACTTTCAAATTCGAGTTGAGAATCCCTAAAAGCCGAGCTGAATGATGAAACCCTGAGTCCCAAGAGAGAGAAGAGCAAGAGTTTTGAGAGAATTTTGAGAGAGTGAGAATAAATGTTTATGAAAAACATAAATTTTATAGAATGGTGGGGGGGAGGGGGATTTTATAGATTAGAGGAAATTTTTTTAAAAAATAATTTTTATGTTTTTTTTAATTTTTATTTATTTTTAGGAGACAAAATTATGAGGGCCGTTAGATTCTGCTCCCTAGTCGTTGGAGGGGGGGATTCGGGTTGGGCGGGATCACATGTCGGGTTTGAGTGGTTTTGGACCTGTGCTCGCACATTTTCCCAATCTGTATGGCCTATGGCGCTGGCGATGGGGTGCAAGACATGTCTTGTGCCGGCGGGCCATGTCATGGGCCACTGGAACCATGCCGGGTCAGGCACGACATGAGACCCTTGTTGGCCTCGGCATGGCATTGTACGATTGGTGTCATTGTTGGGCATGACAAATTCTCGTGCTGGGTTGGCCCAGACACGGCCAAATCGTGCAGTGCCTCGTGCTGAATAGAGCTGGCCCGACCCGGTTGATACCTCTAGGCCAAACCAGCTTGAACCTGGGTAGATTTTTGGCAGCAGGCTCGTGCCGGGCTTGCCCTCCAAAAAAGCGTGTCATGCATGGCATATCACGGCAGCCTGGCATGCCACGCAAGCCAAGTTGGGCCTGAAAAAACTCGGCTGGGCTAGCCTGACCCATTTGACATATCTAAATTGGATGCTTTATACATGTTGTGAAGCTATAAAGAGATATAACGAATGATTAATATTTTAAATATTTTTTATATATTTGATAAATAGATTATTAATATTATATATACATCTAAGTGCAATACGTACGATGAGAGTGCATACATATTAACATATGTTCATTATATCATTAAAGTTTATATGAAATTTTTATTTTCAATTTGATTGATCAATTATTAATTCCTTGATTTTATTTTTAAAATAGTTAGATATTATCTATTGATAGCCAACACATGAATACAACATTAGTTATATATAATTTCAATAATATCTGATATTAATTTTAAATTTTTTTCTTTGGCTTGCTAACTTACATAGAGTATCAAACTTTTATAATTTTTAAGATGTCTAAACATATTTTAGTATATTTTATATATGATTTAATGTGAGAGAAACTATTTTGATGATACATGTAAAAAATTGCACATTAGGTCTATTTTTTAATGATTCTCTTCTCACAAATGTAATAATCACAATACTAGTATTTGAAATATTATTGAATGTTATGCTAATTATTTTTTGAAGTTTGTATTCTATAAAGATCTTCTATAGATAATCAAAAATGATGGGTCATCAAGAGGATGTTTGTTCTCTTGATGATAAATAGAGATAACTTCTTTTTATATTTTAAGTTGAATTATTAATTTTATTTTATTTTATAATTTTTTATGATGTCATTTTTAGTTATTGATCTATAAATTTTATGATAAATGGATTGAATATATTTGTCCATTAGGATCACTTGAAAATTTATTCAGAAGATTTATGCTAGCTATGAACCCCATCACTCCTCTTGCATATCCATGGTGGTAAGTGAATAATATCATTGAATTTTATGTTGATTTAACTTTAAAGATTCAGTTATTAAGTTGAGTTTGTCCAGAATCTAATGTATAATATTTTTTGATATATTAATTGATATATCTTCTGATATATTAATTGATATATCTTCTGATATATCTAGAATTATCAATACTCCTACATGTATATATATATATATATATATTTAATATATATATTGTGTCAAATTTTCTTTGACATCCTAATACATTTATTTTTTATAATCATAACACATATTCATGCTATTGATATTCACATATTCTTAGGTTTTTAGGCATATGGTTGGGGCACTGGGAGATAACTTAGTTTTTAATTTTTTGCTTGGATTGTCAATATTTATGTTTTTTTAATAATTTTTTTATTATTTACTAATTCTTATTTTTAAAATTTAGTTCAAGTCTTTGGAGATTTTGAGGAGTTGGAGATAATTGTTTTTACTTTATTTTATTAAAAATTAAAAAATAAATTAACTAACAAAAATAACTTGAAATAAATAAATATGCAATCTATACCTTTATGTGGGAAGCAGACAACAATTTCATAAACATAATTGTTTTATTATCTCGCCAGCTAAAATCACTTAGCCGAATTGAAGACATAATAATATTATAAATATATTTCAAAATAAAAACAAATTTATTAAAAAAATTAGACATTAGGTGAATGTTATGATTTTAGAAAATGAGAAATATGGAAGAAAAGAAAGATTATAGATAACCGTGAAAAATAAAATATGTTAATCTGCTATTTTCTATTTATAATTTTTTAAAAAAAATATATAAATTTTTTGTTAATTTTATTGCTAAAAATTTGACAACCATCAGATTTTTGTCGAATAGTCAACTTTGTCAAATGTATATCTGCCATAGCCATGTTTGAAAGTGCAATGACATGTTGTTGTCTTGTTGGCCATAAATAATCATTATACATTTACTATAAATTTGAAATGTGGTCCATGCCTCATTTCATGCTTCGTGTGTCATGCATATGGGACGTGCCTGACACAGCACGAGGCCCATGCGGTCTTGGCCACAACACGACATTTTTGTGCTGTGCCTCATGCCGTGGTTAGACTGCTTGATCCACTTGATACTTCTACTATGATGCATATCAAATCAACCTAGCCTTTCTTAAGAATTATAATAATAGCCATTGTATGTTTTCAGTTGAGGCAAAAAATTTTCCATTCTGGAAGAATGATGAAAATATATATTTTCATCATGTATATCGATGATGATACTCTTCGGCGGGTACCTCCATTGAGTTCCGATGGCCAGGATAAAAGCCTTCAAGGAGTTATGAGAAACATGCACATAGGGCGTAAAATGTTTTTTGATTTTTTGTTTTTTTATTTTATTTTATTTTATTGTACTTTTTAAGGTTGGATCGACCTAACTTTACTTTGGTTGACTATTTATTTTTACCTTTTTTTTTTTTCCTTCTATTTTCATATTTAATTAGGTTGAATAAAATTGCATGTGCATTATTCAACAAAATAGAGAATTTGAAGAATTGAAGAAATCATTTTTTGTTCATTTGTTCGTGGCATTCGATTTTGCTCTTTGAACATTTGAAGAATTTGAGAGTTATGCCATTCATTTCTATCTCCACCTGTCGCCTATGATACCCTCCAAATTGGGTATAAAATAATATCTAATTCGCTTAAAATCTCAAATAAAAAGTGGGAATTGAATTCCCGAATTCAATTCACTTTAATTTTCAAGCGGTCGATCTTAATTTCATATTCTCACATAATTAAATTAAGCATTCATAATTTTTACATAAAATTAAAATCTAAAGCTCTTAAATTCTTGAAATATTCATTTGGACTTGAAATTCAAATTGAGTTTCTCTCATCTTTTTCGGAAAATAATCTTTCTTTTTATCTTTTCATCCCGGGAAAATAATTGCCCGTAATCCCGTAACTCCGTGACTAAACTAAAAATGTTGTTTCAAACTTGTTAGCCTTTCTGATTCTCATCTTGGAATTAATAAGTTAAAAAAAATAATTTCTACAATAAAAAATTTCTTAAGTACTACATCTTGTTGATAGAATGATCATCGCAGCTGGTCGATGACAATTGTCTTTGAATACGATACTAAATTTAAATTTAAACATTTTGATTTTATAACTGACATAAATTATTCAAAAAAATATATAGGGCGTGAGTGAGTATTCACATCGTGTACTCTTTTTCATTTTGAGGGGTAACTTTGTATACTAGGTATGATTTTTTTTTTTTTTTTTATATTAGATATTAAATAGAATAGTATCTATGACATAAGAGGTGTTTCATTATTATATTCGGGACATATGTTTAAGGCATAATAGTGAAATTAATGTCAATATTTTTGCTTTTTTTTTAAATTAATAGTAAGTAATTGGGTTTTAATTGTATTATTTGAGATTTCTTGTGAGAAATTGTTCTTTAATATGTTACTTATTTTGGTTTTTGAATGATTCGTTGATGTCCATAATGTACATAATGGTTAGAAGATGGTGTTCCAATGAGTCCATGACAAATCAAAAGTACCACTGTCACATATTTAGTGAATTCAATAAAGCATGCCGCATTTTCTCTAGAAAAGGTTATTTTGTGGGACTACTAATAGTTTTCAATCTAGTCATCATTCTGTGCCGAGAGCATATAAAACAAAAGTCCCCGTGGGGCTAAATTTTGTTCTTGCCCCGCTCTCTGGGGCATCATCTCCAAGAAATATGAGATTAATTGTTTGGTGATGCCAATTTTTGTCATGAGCCATAAGTGGCAAATTCCTCCACGATTGATGCCGAGGTGAATCCGTAAATGTGCTTTTACAAGGCATAATACACATTGCCATGACATATGATAGTGATGACCTAATGAAACATAGAAATCTTTCTTCAATGTTGATGTTTCACATACATAATTAGAATTTATCAAAATTAGCTTTTTGGGTATTTATTTATCATTTAAAAAAAATCACGAGTATTATTTTTTTATTCCCCCAAACACAATTAATAATTTCCCTTATTTCATATATGGGCCTTGGGCCTTGGGCCTTGGGCCTTGGGCCTTGGGCCTTGGGCCTTGGGCTTAGAGTAGGTAAGCTTCCCATCTCAAAAATATGAATAGTTTGGATGACCAAATTTTTATGAGATGCATGTCGTGCATTCCTGGTGATTGAACTTGTATCTCGAGAGCTAGGTGACTTGCTCATTTCTTAATCGGACTACCAAATTTTGATGAAATAAAGATGTCTTTCATATTAAAAAAAAAATATTTTTCGGACAATAATCCGATCAATCATGTTCTATGATTTAAAATATTAACTACAATAGGAGAGTAGCCACTCATAAAAAAGATAATAATAAAATGTGCTAATGAGAATTGTCGAAGTTGTATTAATACTAATGTGAACTCGATAAAGGTGCTTTATAAAGCACAAGTTTATGATTGATTTGATTAAACAAAGATGTCTGCTAGATTAAAAAAAAAATGTTGGAGATAATTAATCAATTATTAATGCTCTATGATTCTAAATGATAAAACTACAATAGAATAACACGCACGCAATATAATAATTAAGAAGTGTTAATGATAATTTCTATTCTATTTATGCAAAGGTGAACTTGATAAATGTGATAACTTTATGCATAGTTACTGAAGGCATGACACTAGACCCTAGCAATAAATTATTTCTGAAGCTCCCTCTGCAAACCAATTATTCTCAAAGTATATCCATAAATTATATTTTTTTTGAAGTCCTCATTTTACTTATTTATGAAAATTATTGATAAAATGGTTGACGTCTTAAAATTTTGTATGTTAGATTGTTAATAATTTTTTTTTATTTTTTATTTTTAAATATTAATTATGATGATAAATATTAATAATATTTAATTTTTATATTTGATGTTGTTTACTTGATTGTATTTTATTAATATATAAAAATTATAAATAATATTTAGTAAAAATATATAATTTAGATCTATATTAGATAGAGTGAGTCTTACAAAAAAAGGCATACGTCTTAATTGTGCCTTACACTTTAAGCTCCCAAAAAATTTTTGTGTCAGTGTTTTTTGTGTTTCAAATAATTATAATCTAATGCAACTATACACTATGATGTTTATTTATAATTATTTATAATTATTTATGATTACTCAAATAATTTTTTTTAGTAATTATTTATAATTATAAAAAAAATCATAAGATTAGTCGATACTAAGATGTCTACTTCAAAAAAGAAAATAATTGAAGATAGTTATTTGATCATTCTTGTTCTATGAATCAAAATATTAAATAAAAATTAAATAATACACACACAAAAGATTATGATAAAGATATGTTAATATTTTTTTTATAAGTGTACTACTTTTTGAAACAAAAGTTAAAAAAATGTATTATTCAATTTGATCATGTGACTATGATGGTTCATTTACTTGATACTTTATGTGAGGCCAACTAAATTAAAGTCAAAGATCATTATTTAGAATATCTTAGGATTTATTTGTCATATTAATTATCATTATAATTATTACTTGGATGCTACGAGATAAAAAAATGTGTTGTATTAATTTGTATAGTGGAGAATTATTTGCGATTAATATAAATATCTCTCTTTCCATTTAGCTTAGACATTAGAATGAAGATCAAAATCTACTAAATGTGAGTTATATGATAATATTTGAGTGTCGACAAAGTTTTACTTTATTATTTTATTTCTAGTAAAGTAATATTAGAGAGAGGTTAGTTGATAGTATATAATATCCAAATTTTCAAAGGTGCTTTCTAGGTGTGCCTTGACATACACTTCAGGGCGATACGTTGAGAAAATGTTTTGAGGAGTCTAAAAAAAGTGATACACATGAAAGGTATGCACATTTTTCAATGAAGCATGTTCGAGGATTGATTTTATCATGCATTTATTATCTATCGCACCTTTATTATATAGTATTGTAGCTCGTTCTTCGAAGGAGCTTGGATAGTTCATGCATATATATATATATATATATATACATATACATATTTGTTTTTTTAAAATAAGATCAATTAAATTCTGAATTTCTTTTTTAAATTTGTCTAAAAATATTTGTTTTTAAAATTTAAATCAATTAAATTTTGATTTTATAATTACTTTTTTTTAATTATGTTTTGTTATTATTTTATAGTCAATTATATTATTATATAGAAATACAAATGTTATTATTGATAATATTTTTAGAATGAAGTCTTCTGATTAAAAAAAATGATTATTTTATACTATGTTATTGAAGCTTTTGAGGATTCATATTTAAGATATAAATTTTAAAATCAAAGATGAGTAGGAGATATAAATAAATTCTAGAATCACATAGCCAAAATTCATCATGGCATTAAATCATACGGCAAAGTTAATGAAAATGTTGGATTGACGTGCAATGAGGTATTTTCTAATTGTAAATATTAAAAAATAAAAATAAATGGATTGTTCCAAGAATTAACTAAAAGTCTAACTTCAATTCATGAGAACATTTACAAAAAATTATAAGCTTTTTTGTCCTACAAATTTATTTTATTTTATATATTTTATATTATTTATATATTTTAAAATATTAATTTATTATATAATGTGAGGCTCAAAAGATTTATGTCTCAATATTTTGAGTATTATGCCTCAACTTACGAATATAAAAATAAATTACTCTAAGTATTGGTCTTGTAAAACTTTGTATAGAATAATATTTTAAATCAAAGGTTTCAATGAGTGGGATCAACAATGCCAAAATTTTTCCTATTTGAGTTGTCACATGCCTCCATGCACCGCCATAAACTATTGCTAGAAGATGATCTAGATCAAAAAAAATTCTGATTTTTTTTGAGTTTCTCTTTGGATTTTTAATATTCTGAATTTATATTTGTGAACATATTTTATGAATTATTACTTAATTAAGTGATATGACACATGGTGTGACATCTTTATAAATCGTGATGCTTGACAATAACAATTGTCATACTAATGATCACATTAATTATTATTTCAATGCTACAAGATGAAATGTGTGGTTGTAAGAGTATTAATTGTAGAGAATTATTTATGATTAATATAAATATCCCCTCCGCCCATTTGGGTAGGCATATTTGAATGCCAATTGAGTTTTATTCGAGTATTTTATTTTCAATACAATTGTATTAGAGGGAGGCCAGTTGGAATTATGTATTATTATATTTCAAATTTAAAGTCTCTATGAGAGCCGAAAGGAATCAACGATGCTAAGATCATTCCTATTAGAGTTGTCACGTCTCCCCAGGCGTCGCCATGAGTTGCTGCTTGAAAGTGATCTTGATCATAAAATATTTTGATTTTTTTTTTTTTCGTTTTTCCTAAGGTTTTTAGTATTATGAATTCATCTGTATGAACATATTTTTTCAATTTTTGATATATTTAGTGATATGACACTTGGTATGATATATTTCTAAGTCGAATTTTAATGATTTCTCAAGAGTTTATATTCAATTGAAAAGAAATATTGAAAAGTTAGAAGAAATCAAGATAATAGAGAATACATTTTATTTGTTGGATCTTAAATTTAAGCACATCATCATGATCAAGGATAAAAATTTCTGATATATCAACCGATATATCTCCGAAATATCTATAAATTCTAAGTATCGATATATCCATCAAGACCGATATATCTATCATTTATTGATGCTCATATACAAAAGCATACCGATATATCTTCGATATATCCGTAAAATCTAAGTACCGATATATCCGTAGAAACCGATATCTTAATCATTATTTATGATGAACAAAGAAATTGAAGACTGATTAAGAAAACGACGATCGAGCAAATCCAAAGATTGTCGCAAGCACATAGAGAGAAACATTAGAAGAAGCAAGAGTTCAATAAGCAACTCCTCGAGTTGCAACTTAAATATATGCATGGAAACCAAGGTACTAATAGAAATCAAGATGGTTGAGAAAGAGGCAGAGGTCATTGATGAGGTGGAAGCTATAGTCGGAGATGAGGTTGGAATTACAACAATGATAACTCCAACAATAATTATTAGAAAGGAGAAAGTTCAATGCAAGGTCTTGGAGAAAGCAATTCGATCTAGAGGCATGAAAAATATTAAATGCGATAGTATGGTTATCAAAAGTTTGAGACAATGTTTTAGAATGTGCAACTTTTGATAATAGAATTAAAGAGAATGCTAGCTACGTGGAGGGAAATAAGGATGATATAGACGCTCTTTTTCTTACATGAAAAAAATCATTGATATCTTAGCAAATTCTTACTATCTTGGTAGTAATGCAAGTAATCATATTTGTGAAAGAAAATTTATGTTTGTAGATTTAGATAAACTAATAAAGAACAATGTTTCATTTAGAGATGATTCCACAATGTTGAGGTTTGGTTCAATATGTAGGTTTTTTTTTTTGTTTATTTATTCTATTTTATTGTATTATTCGGGAGCATTGAATATGTGGGATGTTTTAATTCACACACACACACACATACACACAGAAAATATGTTTATATTTTTATGATTTTTTAAATATCAATAATAAAATTCGAAAATTCAATTCAATATTAGGGTTTGAGATTTTAATGAATTATGTGACTTTTTTTTTGTACCAAATTCAAGGGTTATTGGTTGGTTTTTGGTGGAGGTGAAAGAGGGAAAGGTATAATTAGAGTTAAGAGGGGAACAAAATAGTGGGCAAGGCTTAGTACTTTTAATTAGAGGTGTCAAACAGGTTGGGTTGAGTTAAACGGTCACGAGTTAAACGGGTGACGGGTAAAAAACATGTAAACCCGTATATGACATGTTTAATAAACGGGTAATAAAAAATCGAAACACGAACATGAACCGTTTAATAAATGGGTAACACGAAACGACTTGTTTAACACGTCTAATTTTAACGGGCTAGGGTGGGTTGAGTCGGGTCGGGTTAACACGATAAACTGCTCATTTGATCCATTTACATGTTTACTGCTCATTTGATCCATTTAACACGACAAACCACATGTTTAACTATTTTTTTCATTTATTTAAACGGGTTAACGAGTGAGCATGTCTCACCCTAACACGACCTGTTTATTAAATGTGTTAAACAAGCTGACCCGTTTGTCACCCGAACTCGTTCGGGTCTCACAAAAGCCCGTTTAATTAGCGTTTAATCATGTCATGTGGAATTTTGACAGGCATGTTTGCCAACATGTTTACCAGAGGTTTCTAAGAGCACTTCAGGTGCCATGCAAGTACAAACCTAAAACATTATTTTTCAATTTATTCAATTCAACATCTCTTCATCAAAGAATACATGCTTTATGTAGCTCAACCAAAAAAAAAAGAGAAAGAGGAGAGAGGAGGGAGAACATTTGATCAATCTATTAGTAATATTTGGTTGACCAAAAAAATAAAATAAAAAATAAAATTATAAAATGCATCATTTTTAAAGAAATCTTGGTTTGTCCCCCTTAGAGGTGTCAACCGGGCCGGGCCAGCCCGGCCCGTTACGAGGCACGACACGATTCAGCCCGCGGCACAGCACATCGGTACGGGTTTGTCACGTGCCGAGTATCCCGTGAGCCTGACCCCATGATGCCCCTCCCGCAAAAAAAGACCACGGGTCGGGTCTGATTCGATCCGACCCGCGGTCCCCCGTATCCCGAACCGCACGGCCCGCCGTGCTTGCGGGCCGTGCTGGGCCCGTTTATTTTAAACCGGGCCAGGCACGGCACGGTACGGCGGCACGCTCGTGCTCAAAAATTTCGGCCCGGCCCGGTCCGGCCCATTTGACACCTCTATTCGGCACATCGACACATGTGTCACATCTAAAACCCCAAAGGTGGGTTACCCTCAGCTTTCTTTCATGCAACACCTCAAATGGTTACCCTCGGGTAGATGTTTGGCTCCAAATTATCCTAACTTCTCATGTATTTTCCCTTCTCAATTAGTATTCTATTTAGTATTTCAGCTACATCATTCTGTTACAGTGTCATCATGATTTTGTTCTACTTGGCAATATCCCACTCAGCATAGTACTGATCAATTGAAAAGTATTTCGATCTGTTATTGTCTGCAGAAATTTTATCTTGTTGTTGAATTGATTTTACACCACCACATTAAACTCATTGGACTTGTCCAACATCTTAGTTTTTTTTTTTTTTTTTTGAATGAAGGAAAGACATTATTCCTCAATGTAATTTTGCAAGCATTGTCATCATAACAAAAATGAATAGCATCATTAGTAAATTTGACATTAAGATCTGAATTCTACCCAATCAAAATATCAATCTTCCTACTTATATTTGTTAAAATTATTATATTTATTTGTATTTTAATAAGTTTTCTAATTATTATCAAATTATACCATCTGCTTCTTGTAGTCAATTAAAGAAACTAGATTTTTATTTTATTGTATTTTTAATTTAGTTAATTCTAATCTTATGATCAATATATGTAATTAAGTAATAAATATATAAAATGGTAGTTAACCATTTTAAATATTTTATTTCATTTTATTTGACATATCACCAAAAATTTAGTCTTCTTATAATTGTTGAAACTAACTTAGGCTAGCCTGGATTGAATCTAAGCTAAGTTAGAATGAACCTGGGCTGGCTTGGAATGAATTGGTTTAGCCTGGCTAGGCCCGACCTTGCTTGGAATGACCCAACATGACCCAGAATGAGGCATGTTGGGCTGACCCTTTTTAGAACAATGTTGACATGACACGACCCATGTAAATACCATGACGTGTCTGACACGACGTGATTTATTTGACACATCTCTATGTACTCTTGAGTGTAATACAAAAAATGAGAGTATATATAGACGAACGCAAGTTTATTATATAATAAAAATATTTGATGATTATTTTTAAAATTTTACATCTCAATTTGATTCATTAATTATTAATTTATTAATTTTATGATTAACAAAATCAGATATAATATTTTAATTGATGTTTGATATTTAGTGAAAATTTTTTAGTCTACTGACTTACATAAATTATAATTTTTTTTGGTAGTTTATTTGACATAATAATATATTTTAATATATTTTTAATTTATTTTAATGAGGGTTAAATTATTTTTTAATATATTTATACTATTAGATTTATTATGTGACATCGATTTTTAGGTGTATGGGTGTATAATTTTATTCGATTCCTCTATTATTTTGATTTTTAAAAAAAATATTATAATAATTTTAAACTCGAGATGTTCATTTATGTGGACTACGTTTTTTAGGTGCCTGAGCTGTGACTGTGTGAAAAATCAGTTTTAGACTTTCAATTTGATTATCATTATTTATATTAAACTCATCGATAATATTATTTTAATGTTCATTATAATAATTAGTTGACTTTTTTTAAAAAAGTTTGGAGTAAAAAAAGAATTTTTTTAATTATCTATTTTTTAAAATAAAACAAAATGAAATAATCGATGTGTACCATATAAATTTATAGACTCACGACGACAATTATGTGAATGTGAACTATCATCCACATGATCAAAATTTTTTTTATCAATAATTATAAATTATAAATACTTATGAAAATTTTTTCAATGACAACAATATAATTTAAATACAAAAAACTTTGAGATTAGATAATTTTTTTAAAGAGAGAATTACATAAAAGAGAAAAAAACAAATTATTTTACTTGAGGTGAAGAATGAAAAATATAAGATATCAACTTATAGAATTTTTTAAAAGCTAAAAAGTTAATATATATATTTTTTATTTTTTCAAATTTTAATACGACAAAATCTTTTAGTCCATTGGAACTTGTCTAGGATCGGCTAGGCATGCACCACACTGATATTTCAAAAAAAAAAAATTAATAGCTTAGTAGCCATTGTGTGCGTTTTCAATTTTTTTTTAAAATTTATCTAATCGGGTTGGTTCACTATAGAGGTGTCAACCGGCCCGGCACAGAAAAATTTCGTGCCCGTGCCCGGGTCAGGCACGGCATGGCCCGTGCCTGACCCGGCATGGTTCGGCCCACGGCACAGTACACCGACACAGGTTTGTCCCGTGCCGGGTGTCCCATGAGCCCGGCCCCAGGATGGCCCCTCCAGCAAAAAGACCGCGGGTCGGGTCTGATTCGACCCGACCCGCGGTCCTCCCGAATCCCGACCTGTACGAACATGCAAGCTAGAGTGGGCCAGGCACGGCACGGCCCGACATGCCTGCGGGCCCGGCTATTTTAAACCGTGCCTGGCCCGACGGCACGCTCGTGCTCAAAAAATTGGGCCCGGCCCTGCCCGACCCGTTTGACACCTATAGTTCACTATCATTCTAAACTGAGCCTAATTTTAATTCTCACGTGCTCCTAATTTTGGAATTTCAATTTTGAGATGCATGACGTAGGCATGCCGAATAGCAATTGGGCTGGGTTCGGCCCAATTTGGCTATCATGTTAGTTTGTGCCGTGCTAAATGAAATTGGGCACATGGATCCTGGCATGCCGTGCCATACCTAGGCTGGTGAAATTGGGCCCTTCCTTGGGCTAGGCTTCGGTCGCCATGCCCATTTGCCACCAGACCACATCAATGTACTAGTTGAGGATATTTCACATGTATCTTTACATTGCTTAGCTGCTAGTATACATATTGATTGATCATGATGAGATGACATGCCATGCGACTTGAATATAATTATGGGAGAAAATTGTCAGACTTGAATATAATTCTGAATAGAGTTTTTTTTTTTTTTTTTGAGTTTAATACTAAATGATACTTAATATTATTATGTAATAAGTTGCTTGTTTTTTAACATTGGGCAATGAGTAGGAATAATAACGAGGTGAAATTAAAAAAAAACATAAATGAGTCGGGTTGAGATAAGGTAGTCCCATACCAAATCTTCCTTTTTTATCCATAATAGTAGAAGTGTCAAACGGGCCGGGACGGGCTGGCCCGACCCTTTTTTTTTTAGGGCACGATCGTGCTTTCGTGCCGGGCCGGGCACGATTTAAAAAAACCAAGCCCGGCACGGCCCGCAGGCACGGCGGGCCGTGCCTTGCCTGGCCCGCTCGGGCTTGCATGTTCGTACGTGTCAGGATTCGGGGGGACCGCGGGTCGGGTCGAATCAGACCCGACCCGCGGTCTTTTTTGCGGGAGGGGGCATCGTGGGGTCGGGCTCACTGGACACCTGGCACGGGACAAACCCGTGCCGGTGTGCCGTGCTGCGGGCCGAACCGTGTCGGGTCAGGCGCGGCACGGCACGGCTCGTGCCTAACCCGGGCACGGAATTTTTCTGTGCAGGGCCGGCCCGGCCCGGTTGACACATCTACATAATAGTGAGTGTTATTAGCTCTCATTCTTATTAAGTAATGATGAATTTTTTCTTATTTTTATAGAAAATAATTTTTTTTTTAAAATTAAAAAGGGTCAAATATTTTAACTTTATCTATTCGTAATTTTTTTAATAATGCAGCATTAAGCTATATATTTTTTAAAAAACAAACAGCTGAACACTAAAAGTAAATTGCTTTAAGTGTTCAGCCGAAAAAACAAATAAACCCTGATTCCATCTAATTTATCAAGACATTTGAGGTTCCCAGACAACACAGGTTGTCTTGAGGTACATAATTATGAGATTTTAAGAGAAAATCTCAAATTTTTATTTATTTATTAAATTTCATGAAAGAATAAAAAATTATATTATGTTATGATGTTGAAATGTTAAAAAGTAATAATAATTTATAGTATTTTTCTATTAATTTTTAACAATTTTTGAGCAGTTTGAGATGATTTATCAGGCATCCCGTGCTGACACAATTGCTTTGAATAAAATAGATGAGAGAAATAACTGGCACGTGGTTAAAAATAACTAACACATTTCTATTTCTTAGGAGTGTTGGTATTTTTGGAGAGAAGCACTGTTGGAGCATCTCCAACGCACTCTCTATTTTTCACTTTTAGCTATTTTAGCTAGCCAAACACAAAAAATTCCTCTCCAACCCACTCTCTATTCAACTCTCTCTATTTCTTAGTTTACTCAAATGACTCAAAAAATGTGGAGAGCTATTTGAGCTCTCTAAATTTTCTCTTTTTTTTTCTCTCTTTTTTTTTTCTCTCTCTATATATACATGTTTGACTTTTTTAAAAATATTGGAAGTCAGGTATAAAATAGAGAGCGTGGTTGGAGTACATTCTGAAAAATTACTAGCTAAAAGAATGAATTTAATATTTAAATATATTTTGAGTAGCTATTCTGTTGAGTGTGGTTGGAGATGCTCTTTGTCAGTTATTTCCTTAATTAAGACGACAAATATATTCTACTCGAAATTTTTGGGGGTTCATATTTTGTTTTATGCCCTCTAATGCGTCTTTATCTGGTACCCATATTTTGTGAACATAGTAATAGTAGGATCATCCTCATAGAGTAACAACTGCTTTAAATCATGTCAGCATAGAGACATTCTAATTGCTAACTTGCCTAGAAATAATGGCTTGAACATTCTAATTGCCCTATGTGAGATGCCACTAATTTGGTTCTATCCTACGCTTGTGATCATGATCCCAATAACAACTAAGCACAAAAACCCTAATTGGTGTCTAACTCACAATAACAACTCGTTCATATTGATTGATGCAAATGTGAATCAACCAAGTCAGCCTCTCAAGTCTAGGAGCTTGATTTATGAAAAATCTCACTGCTTGATGAACAAGAACCATGGAGGTTGATGTGATAGAGCAGTGTTGTTGTTCGGTGGTGTTGTGGTTCTTTCCTGCAGGTTCCTCTTTTTCTATTTTAAGCAGGAGCTTCATGGAGCACTGCGTCTTTGGCACCAGCAACCTCCCCAGGATCCTGCTGATGTACTTCTCGAACACCCCTTCCCCCCTCCCCAGCTACTTCCCTACCGTCCTCTGCAATTCTCGCCAGTTCAACAGGAGCATAATCAACAGCAACCTGCAGCATCCGCTCCGGCACGCGCCTCCTGGGGGAGGCAGCGAGGCTCTAAACTCCACCCAGTTCGACGAATTGATTCAGAGTGGAGCAGCGTTCGCCACCGGACTCGTGCCCGATGACGCGGCAGTGCTGGATGAAATCGACCGCAAAATCTTAGGGAGAAATGACGGCGCAGTCGTTCCCGGCGGCTGGTGCCTTGGTGAGCGTGCAGGTGCTGCCTGCTCTGTCTGGGGCAGTGCCAATGTCCTGAGGCCTGGCGCTGGAGCAGCCAGGCTTTCCCGCCTCATGGTAGAGCTCCTGTCAGATGGTAAGTTTCAGTCTAATCGCTGCGTATTTTGATCCTCACTCTCTCTGAAAACTATTGCAGCCCTCCTCAGCTTCTTCTTCTCGTCGAAGGAAAGATCTCTGGCAGTGTTTCGAACACATGGTACATGTAAAATTTTTTATACACAATTTTTTTTTTTTTTTAAAAAAAAAAGTCTCATTCTTAGTAATTTGTATTCTTCTTCTTTCATTATTTCGCTTTTTTGTCAGCTTTGATCCAAACGAACAACTCCAGGAGTAAAAATTATGTTAATGAGAAATCTAGGGAAAGATATGGTGGTGCTAAGTTGCTATAAGTGAGCAAAAAGATGAAATATTTTCTAAGTGTCCATTCATGTCAATATTAGATATATCCCAATGCTTCATGTCACGGATTAGGTGCTCACCTTTTATTTTTTAATCTAGTATTTTACAAGCGGATAAAGTACATAGAATTGTATTTTTTTTTTTCAAAAAGAAAATCTTGGGCGTGCCTATTGTGATTGCCAAGGAAGCACGGACACGGCTCCCTACAGCCGTGTCCACGTGTCCGACACCTGGACACGTGGACACGTCACGGATACGGCACGGAGACGTGTTTGATACGCCAAGTGGCATATCATTGCACAATCCGTATCCGATACGCCACGTGGCGTATTGGATGGTTGAGTCGGCAGTCGTATCCACGTCTATACTGCCCGATGTCCGACGATGTCGGTGGCCAACGTTGGCCACCAGTAGGGGGCGGGCGTGATTTGAGGGAGACGCAGGAGTGGGCGCGATTTGAGGGAGACACAGGAGCGGGCGCGATTTGAAGGGAGAGGAAGGGGCGGCGTGATTTGAGGGGAGAGGCAGGGGCGGGCGTGTTTGAGGGGAAAGACAGGGGCGGGCTGGCGTGTTTGAGGGGAGAGGCAGGGGTGGGCGTGATTGAGGGGAGAGGCAGGGGCGGGGGTGATTGAGGCGAGAGGCAGGGGCATAAAATAAAATATTTTTATAAAATAAAATAAATAATATATATTTTTATATAATATAATTATAAAATATTATTTTATAAAATAAAATAAATATAAATATTATCTTATAAAATAAAATAAAATAATTTTTTTTATTTTATAAGATAAATAATATATATTTTTTATATATAATAAAATAAAATAATTTAATTAAATTTAATAAATTTTATAAAATACATAATATTTATAATTAATAATTTTTATTTTTATTTTTTTATTATGCCTTATCCTAGCCGTATCCGTATCTTAGTTTTTTAGAATTTACCGTGTCCCCGTATTCTGTCGTGTCGTATTCCCGTGTCCTGTGTCCGTGCTTCTTGGGTGATCGCTACTTCAGGAGCATAATTTCTCAAATATCTGTCAGGCGCATCATTTTTGGAAAGGCTCTCACTTTCTTTTCGTGATTATGTGAGTATGTTTTATGATTTACCTATCACTGTCAATCATGATAGCATGCACAAATCCCATAGGCTCACAATATTTGGTCGCGTGTCTCGGAATTTTCCACAGGGAGAGTCGAATTTCTTGTTTCTCCTCTTTTATGATTTGTGTTTGTATCTTGCATCATCTCTTTGCTTATGAATCTCTCCCAGGCTGGGCCAAATTTTACCTCTAAAATCCCATCATTTGCTCCTTTTCTCGTGCCCTAGAATTTATCTTAGGGTTTTTGAACTTCTCTTTTTTAAAATCAAAAGTCATGATATTTTAGGAATGAGTCTTGAGTGCCGTAGTATTCAATTATATGTTTCTCAATAAAGATTTGCGTCGACAAAAATATTGTTCTTCTCTTTCAATAAATACAAGTATAAAATATTGTGAACTGATCGCCAAATCTCCTCTGCACTGTGAAATTTGTCAACACAGGCACCATCTCATCAGTCATCCCACTTCATTCCATTGTGGCCATAGAGTGAGTAATCACATCATTACGTACTTAGTTTTTCTACTAACACTTAGCCAACTTGTCCCTCGAATGTTGCTAAATTAGTCTTTCACTCACCTTTCAAGCCATGCTCGACTTTTATCAACGACTTGGAAGCAAAAATAATTTTAGAGAATACCAGGAAGAAAAAAAACTCTTTATTGAAGAAATAATTCTTTTTTATATTCAAGTGGGTAGAATCTCTGAAGGATCTCTATAAGTCTAGGGAATTTTAGAGTTTTTTACTAGGTACATATATTTTTAAGAGGTTTCTAGAATAATTTAAGATCATCCTTTTCCTTACATATTATTCTCCAAGTATGAGTATCTTCAAAATTTTCTAGAACCTTCTATATTCTTCAAGTAAATGGAGATCTTTCTAAGTTTTTAGAATTTTCTCACCTCCTTATATAAATCGCTAAGAGTCATTCACCTCTTTTTGATTAAGAGTGAGAATCTCCATAAGTGATGGTGTGAGAATCTCCGAAGATGCACGAATTGTACACCTTCGCCATATCTCAAAAGTGGCACGATCGAGTCCATGGTCGTGATGGCCGATTGGTGGCCGGCTTATAGGCTGGTCAATTACCATCAGCCATGTGGCTGATTATTTTAAAAAAATGGACCGTCTCGTGATGAGGTGGTCTACCATGTCGCCAGGCCAAGCACACGGGTCATGCATGACCCGATATGAGGCACGAATCATGCTGACCCAACACGACACGAATTGTGCCATGGGGCGGCTCGACCTGGCTCGAAGCACTGTCCTGGATTTTGCCAGGCCAGGCACTATTGAACCAAGTTGGGTCGTGGGCCGACCCAACTTGTAAGTATTGTCATCTTACTTAAATGAGGCTTAGCTTCTTTTTGGTTTGGAAGTAGTTAGTAACAATGTTATCTGTTTTTATGTCAAATTGTCTGAACATAATGGATAATCATTATCATCTTCTTCTCTTGGGTTGTGTACCATTTTTTTTTTTTGTGTCATTTTGCTTATGGTTTTCAAAAACTATAGGCCTGCATTTGGAACCAGATCTAGGATGAAATTTAGTTCAATTCGATAAGTCGAATTCAATTTAGTTCGTTTACTGATAGAATTCATCCGTTTGGAATGAATATGAAATTAATAGAATTGAATTAATTTTTCTTGTTTGGAATAATTTGAGATAGAAGTGAATTTTCATTACTTTGTCATTATATCCTTTTCGCTATATTCTTGCTCCCCTATAATCCTCATTCCCATTGAAACCGAATTTTAGTCTACTGTAAAACAAATAATTTTCATTCTTGAATTAAGTACTAAATTACCCTCTCCATTACTCCTCGTCCCCGCCCCTGGCCCTTGCCCTCGCCATTAGCCCTCGCCCTCTCCCCTCGCCCATCTGCCCTCACTTCTCTCCCCTTTCTCTCCACCCCTCATTGTCGAGCTCTCAGTCGAGCTCCAGGAGCTCGAAGGAGGATGACGCCAAGCTCCTCGAAGGAGCTCTCTATCAAGCTCCAGGAGCACGATCACGAGCTATGGGAGATCGATGGAGCTCGTGGTCAAGCTCCATCGAGCTCGATGGGAGAGGGCGAGGGCCAATGGGAGAGGGCGAGGGTAGTTTAGGAAAAACATAATAGAGTGCACTACCTTTAAATCTTTTAAAATTTTGGTGATTTTTTTTTTTTCAAACCTAAAAATATTAAGTTTCAAATTATTAAATTTTTCTGGGAGAGCACCCTAAAAAAACATAATTCCCCCTATTTTTAATGTTCGTTATATATTCAAAAATTAATATAATTAATTAAAAAGTATAAAGGCAATTAGTTTCCAGCATAAAAGTAACATATAATAATTACTAAAATAAATTTAAAGTTTACAAACTAAGAACATTACTTTCTCCACAACTTAAAACTATCATTCAAAAACACTAGTACATTTTAATAAGAAATGTTAGTACAAAAATTAAATAAATCTTTTTAATTGTTTTTTTTTTATTTAGAAAATATTAATTTATCGAAATGAATTATTTAAATCAAAATTATTTAAAATAGTGATGGGACTCTGCAAGCAAAACTATTTTGAGTTATTATTGTGAAATTAATATTTAAGTATGTATTCATATTTATATTTATGTGTTACAAATAAATATAATAATTTTCTTTGACATCTAAAATAGCTACCATATAATAAAATGATAATGTTACAGTTCAATATTTTTCATATTATTCATCATAAATATACATTATCATTAAAAACAAAAAAAAAAAATGCAATCTTATATTATATTTAATTTTACTGATTTGCTATTTTTTATTTTTTAAAGGGTAATATAGTACTTTTGCTTTCTAATTTTTTACAAGCATATATATATTTATGTCCATTTTTAATTCCAACTCCAAAAATCTCATGCTTGAAATAGATAAAAATCAAAAACTTATCCTCTATATTGCCTTGTCTTCTTATTAAAAAAATAACTAATTTGACGTATGTTCTTCTTTTCTTTTTCCTTAAAAAATTTTATAAATCCTAAAATCACGACCTAATTAAAAAAAAAACATACATAATTACCATAATACCATTTGAATATCTAATTAGGAAAAAAAGTATGTATATTGATGGAAGAGACTTAAAAAACTAATATCACTAAATTTTTTCAAAAAATTATTTAATGTATTCTTAATTATATTATATGCTAGTAATTATTGTATTCTTACTTATATTATATGCTAGTATATATGCTTCCTTCTTCCATCTCTACTAGAATAAAAAAACTAATATCACACACACACACACACACACACACACACACACACACACACACACACACACTAATATGTATCATATGAGGGACCTTAGTAGCTCTGTGAGATAAAATTTTATAAATTATGAAATTGAAAGTCAAGGTTGGTTTTACTTATTCTTCAATAATATTGTTTTTTTTTTTTTGTTTTTTGATAAAAATATGAAAAGGAAAATACTTCAAACCCAAAATAGATCTGTGTGAGAATTTAATTTTTGTATTAAAACTATTTTTTTAATAGTTTTAACTTCTTTTCTCATTGATTAAACATGAGCAAGTAATAATTGAAATTAAATTTTTATAAGATACTTTCCAAAGAAATTGGGTCATATTTCTTAATGAAATGTTTTTTTTTTTTTAGAAAAAGGTTCTTTTTTTTTTGGTAAATATTAACTGTTTGCAAATTTGTCAAAAAAAAAAAAAAAAAAAAAATTCAGATTTTCTCATAAAATTAGAAATTAATAAAAATAAAAATCAAAAATATATTTTTTTTGTTCAAGGTGTGGATGCAGGCCAATTTATATGAATATTAACATGTGCATGCCAATTTATTTCATAAAAAAAGTTTCAAATATTATTAGAAATTGTACATTATTTAATATTTTTAATGTAAAATAATAAATAAAAAAATATTTATTAAAGTATATAAAATTCTAGAACATTATAAATTACTAACACAAAATAATTAGAATATTTACAAAATACAAAACATATATATATATGATACACACATGTTACATTTTTATTAAAAAATTATAAATGTATAAAAATTGTATTATGTGGATGAAATATAAATAATCTAAAATATAACAAAAAAGTCACATAAATTATAAACTATAAAATATAAAATTAAGAAAATATTATATTCTGCAATTATAAAAATCATGATATTATAAAACTATAAAATTTTGAATATTAAAAAAAAATAAAAACATGAAAAAATATAAAGTTTTAAATTTATCAATAATTAAAATATAATTTTTTATCATGCTTATAAAGTTAAATGATGTATGAATAGAAAATTGTAAAACAAGAATCATTAATTTTTATATTATCTACGTCTTTTTTATATTTGTATCAATTTTAAAATTACAATAATTGCAGAATTTTATATAAAATATAGTTTTTTTTTATAAATAAAAAATATGATAAAAAAAATATAGACAATTATAATTTCTAAATTATCAAATATCAAAATTCTGAAATGTTAGTGGATATAAATTTTTAGAAAATCTAAAAAAATTTTAAATATATATAAACTGCATAATGTGTACAAAATGTTCTTTTCATGTAAAAATAAAAAAAAAATATGATATAAAAAATATAATAAATTATAAATTTATAAGATTTTGAAAAATCAATAAAATTATATAAATTATAAAATTTAAAATTATAAAAACATAGGAATCAGAAAATTACAAATTTAATTTTAAAATATTTAAAATAAAATAGTAAGTTTATGAAATTTATATGATGTATGCATATGCAACTTGCAATAATAATAAAATATATATATGAAAATAAAATAATGTTAAAAAGATAAAATTATTAAATTATCACATTTTTAATATTAAAATGTATTTCTCAACATTTAAAAATTATAAAGATTATAAAAAAATAAAATTATATACAATTATAAAAAAATCTAAAAGTTGAATGTGTTTTGCATCTTTTATGCACTAGTAAAATTATAAAATTATAATATTAGAATATTAGATTTTGGATATATATATATAGATGTGCTAGATTTATATTTAATATAATTACAAAAAAACACATGAAATATAATAATAATAATTAAAAATTCTAAAAAAAAAATTAACTTTTATACTTAGATATTATATATATTTTTTGTTTAAATATGATTGAAAAAATGCAATGTTATTTAAAGGATGACACCTTATTCAAAAATATGTATAAATAAATAAATAAATAAAAATATATATAAATAAATATAAATATATAAATATGTGTGTGTGTGTGTGTGTGTGTGTGTGTGTAAAAATAAGAGATAAAATAAGTAAATTGGGATAAAATATATATTCAAAAATATTTTAGTTTAAATTTTTTTACCTCACAAATATTACTATTAAAAGTCCATGTTAGCATGATACCTAATGAAAATAAAAAACCAAAAAAAAGTTTGAAAATATGAATATTAATCACACGCACATGCAAGCGCATGCGCGCGCGCATGCACACACACACACACACACACACACACATATTATCTCCTCTCTCATTTCTCTCCTGAACTTAACTTATGCTATTTCTAAATTTATATGAGTCTCAGAACCATGGGGTCGATGCATATAATACTTCATCCAAACAGTAATAGGATGATAAATCCAACATAAATATATTTATTGTAGTATATCAGATATCCCCGATGATCAAACTCTTGACCACAAGATAAGAACATCAATCATCTTTACCAACTAGATTATTATGCTTTTCTAGTGACACACACACGCACACACACACACACACACACACACACAAATATATATCATTTGGAGAACAAACACATATAAATCAATATAGAATTGTTGTTATATATCACATATATACATACATCACACATGCATGAGTTTCTAGGAATTTTTAATTAATTTGAAAATATATTCCCTCGTGATTTTTATTTGTTTTAGTAACTAATGTACATGATTAATAAACATTTGTTTCAATAAATTATTGATTTTTTTTTTACCCACTATGTTTGAGGACAATGTGTGTCAATGGTTTACATTATATCGCTAATAACAAAATTTGTTGATGAAAGAACAAATTAAAATTCTTAATTCTTATTGATTTTTGACAATTTTTTTGCCAGCGGTACACATTTTCAACAATTAAATAATTAATAAAACACTAATTTCATCAAAGAAACAATTATGCATTCTAGTATATATCTAAATATAATATAAGTGGTCGTATTCTAAAAACCCAATTTAACGTAGACCATTATTAATTATTTAATTGATGCACAAGATATGTGTCGGAGGTACCTTCACATTCGTGACATGCTCGTGGGATAATATTGGTGCCTAGGGCCAGAACAGACTAGGACCAGGCACAGATTCGGACAGTGCCATGTCAGGCCAGCACAGACTAGGACCAGGCATAGATTCGGACAGTGGCATGTCAGGCCAGCACAGACTAGGACCAGGCACAGATTCGGACAGTGCCATGTCAGGCCAGCACAGACTAGGACCAGGCACAGATTCGGACAGTGCCATGTCAGGCCAGCACAGACTAGGACCAGGCACAGATTCGGACAGTGCCATGTCAGGCCAGCACAGACTAGGACCAGGCACAGATTCGGACAGTGCCATGTCAGGCCAGCACAGACTAGGACCAGGCACAGATTCGGACAGTGCCATGTCAGGCCAGCCACGGCTGAACTGGATTGTGCCACGAGCTGTGCCCAGGCCAGCTAGCCCAGTTGAAACATTTACCTCTACTGATGTTGCCTCTTCACGAACTATCTCTTCTCTCCCTATCATATATATTACAGCTGGTTCTCATGTGTATATCTCTCATCTTGGTTTTTCTTTTATATGTTTCTAATATTTCCAATGTTTAACAAATTGCTAAATTTACTTATAATCTTTAATCTTCTATTCTGCTAGTATTATTGTGTCGGATTCTCAGACAAGGTGGATCATTGAGACCATCCATAATATCTGGCGACTATCCGAGTTCATCTCTTTTCATCTGCCATCTGATCGTCTCCATGCTTCTGCCATTTCAGGAAAGTGTGCCTCTTCAGACTTCTCTTGTTTTCTGGTATTCTCACCTTGGTCATGAATGTATCTCTAGAATTAAAAGACTAGATCCTAAGAGGTTTGTTGGGTTCAAATTCAAACAAGAGTTCTGACTGTGTGCCTTATTAAGAGGGCAAACAAAATGCTTTGCCAGAATGATCTTTCAAGACATACTTGGATTTACATTTACATTTACCCTTTTACATTTCATTCTAAGCCTTATCAAATACAGCATAACTCTACCAAAATGATCGAAACTTATATTTTTCTCACCTATGAAAGTTTTGAAATTTGATAATGCTAGACGCTATAAAGCCCATGGATTCGCTCTTGTTTTATATCAATTTGGTCACTACATGATTTGAATTAGAGTGTTATTACTAGGATGAATACAATTTCTCATGAATTTACTATAAAGCCCAGGAACATCACACCACATGGTTAAGTTGCTTATTAGGGGGATCTTGGCGGTGACTATTCCATCACACCTAAACTTCGCCGTGATAATTAGAGTGTATTTTATGAATATATAAAATTTATTGAGATTGATTGTCACTCCACTCATCACCATCTACTTTATGGTACACTTGCACTTCAATTTGTTTCCTCTCAGTATCAGTTACCAAATATCGCGGTTAAATCTCATTCTCCATAAACTTTTTGAGTTTTAGATTTCAGACTCAAAATTGTTTCCCTTAAACGATTATGCTATAATATTATTTTGTACATATGTGTATGGCCTATATATATATAAGCCTTTGCTTGTACATGTAAATTTCATTAATTTTTGTTCCCAATATACAATGATTCATCAGAGTGTTTATTGAGATGCAAATCTAAAATTAGAAGGGAAAATGATATATTTATATAAAAGAGTTGATAATTAATAAACATCTTAAATCTTAATCTGAATAAATTTTTGTCTGTGGATGTGTTTAAACCACAACTAATACATTAGATCTCATAATAACTCCAAAATTAAATGTATTTAGTGAAGATTATTTATTATTGAGATGATTGAATCAGTGTAAAAATTTGCAGTATGTATTTATTATTTATTATTTATTATTGGGGGAGGGTGAATTTTTTAAAAAAATAAGAATATGACTAAACTTTTTTTTTTTTTTGGATTTTCTCTTGTTTTCATGACTTTTTTCCAGCTGTTTAATTAATATTGTAATGAAAATTAGGAGTTGGGAATCACACCAAGTCTCATCATGCAGATCAAAACACCATCAAATTCAAAATATAGTTTTTTTTTTTCAGTGACCAATTATCGCATTTTCTACTGATTCAATAATTGCAGAAAAGGGAATCGCACTAACTCTCTTGAGACTTGAGTGGATAAGGAGAGAAAATGGAAGTCAGGCTTTCATTGTTTCTTCCACTCCACTCCACCTCTCCAATCTCCATTCATGAAGAAGACGAAGGGGGGCAGACGATGCCTCCCCCTCTGCCTGTTCGCACTGTCCATCTTCTTGTTCATCTCCACGTCGCTGTTATCGGGGCCGCTTGCCTTCATGCTAGAATACAATATTCGCGTGATCAACGGGTTGACGAGCAACTCATCCCAGCCAATGGTGGTATGGTGCCGGTCGGAAACTGCCGATCTGGGAAGCCGAGCTCTTCAAGAAGGCGATGGCTTCGAGTGGAGTCTCGAGGTGCCCATCTTGCGCTCCAGTTCTTTTTCATGCACCTTGAAATGGGATCGATGGAGAGAGTCTTTTATTGCTTTCGGGCACCCCATGGACATATGGCGATGTGGGGGCGCAAGAAAGTGTTCCTGGCTCGTGAGAGAAGATGGCCTTTACTTTAGCATTGATGAAGTGAAGTGGACGAAGGATTTCTCCTGGCAGTCATGGTAGACTCTCGGTCTGGCATACTGGAGAGAAGTGGAGGTCCGATCTTGCGCGTCGCCATGAGATAAGAAGCTACGAGTGGTATAATTTATGTACTTTTTTGCTTTTGCTCCGTCAGGTTGCTTTGTTTACGACTATAGCGGGAGATGGTAATTTGGAATTGCATGGTGAAGCTCATTATCCAATTAATCATGTTTATCAAATTTAACTCGCGCCTAAATAAATAGTTAGGTTTATCCTTTATGTTTGTTTAGAATGTATCGTTCAAAACATAATTGCTAAACTAAGAAAAATATATGTGAGATTTGTTTTTCGGTACATAAAACATAAAATATTTGAAAAAAAAAAAATCTTAATTTTTCATAATTAAAAAATATATATATCACATTCTAAAATAATTAATTTAGAAATTATTGTTGCATACCAAAAATCCACATTTCAAAATCCATAAATCATAATTGCTCATAAGATGATAACACATATAATTATATAAAAGTAAATGTAAATATGCAAACATATATATATATATCAACAAACAAACAAATATATATATATACACACGCACGCACGCACGCACACAACACACACGCACAACAAACACACACATGCACAAACAAACACACACACACACATATAAATACACAGAGAGGGGGAGGGAGGGAGAGAGAGAGGGAGAGAGAGAGAGGAGAGAGAGAGGAGAGAGAGTGTGTGAGTGAGAGGAGAGAGAGGATAGAGAGAGGAGAGAGTGTGTGTGAGTGAGAGGAGAGAGTGAGAGGAGAGAGGATAGAGAGAGGAGAGAGTGAGAGGAGAGAGGATAGAGAGAGGAGAGAGTGAGAGGAGAGAGGATAGAGAGAGGAGAGAGTGAGAGAGAGAGAGAGAGAGAGAGAGTGAGAGAGAGAGAGAGAGGAGAGAGAGAGAGTGTGTGAGAGTGAGTGAGAGTGAGAGTGAGGGAGAGAGAGAGAGAGAGACACACACATCTCTTCCTTTCATAGATAAGAGAGACCAGGATGGATGAATTGAGAAGCCATTTGACAAGGCTGAGCACTTTGGGTTGTCAGTCGAAGGAGGCAAGAAAAAAGATAACTCATGAATAAAATATTATAATATATTATTACTTCTTAACATCTTAACACTGCATGCAAATTGAATTTTTATTCTTTTATAAAATACCATAAACAAAGAAGAATTTCGAAATCTTTTCTTAAATACTAATAAACATGTAAATTGATTATAATCATCAATAAAAATGAAAAAAAAAAATATCTCAGAAATTCACATATGATCATCCCCTATGATGTCTTTAAATCTGTTTGATTAGATGAATATGACAAATAGTGTCAATCTTATTGCTTCATACAATAACTAACTGAAAATAAATTACGATAAAACTCTTATATATATATATATATATATATATATATAATACATATCAAAAGAAATTGACCAACAATTAAGATTATCATATTCCCTAGCCAGTACAAAAGTGTCATCGATCATGATAATATTGGAGATTCTAGACTCTATAAAAGAAGTAAAAATAGTATGACTGCTTATAGTATGGGTATTAGTTACTTAATTCATTACCCAATGGTCTACAGTAGGATAGTGAGCAAAAAGTATAATGGATGAAGACATACCTCATCTAGTGGCACTTAGGGCTGTAATCGAGCCGAGCTGCTCGCGAGCTGCTCGGTGTTCTGCTCGTTAGAAGCTCGCTCGAACTCATTTATTAAGTTAAACGAGCCGAGCCCGAACACCATTTTGAGGCTCATAAGTTAAATAAGCCGAGCCCGAGCACCCTCAAACTCAGCTCGTCAGCTCATAAACAGGCTCGTGAGCAAGCTCATTAACCAGGCTTGTGAACAAGCTCGTGAACAGGCTCGTGAACATGGAGAAGGCCTGATGCACAACAAATTTTTCCTACAAATGAATATGATGAATATTTTAACTCTTGAAATTCAATCAAGTTAATTGAACTTTTATTATCTTATCTTTTTAATTTAGTTGTATGTTGGCTATTTTAGATGAACATTTTCTTTAATTCCCAAACATCATTTTGAGGCTCGTAATAAAAATGAGCCGAGCCCGAGCACCCTTAAACTCAGCTCGTCAGCTCATAAATAGGCTCGTGAACAGGCTCGTGAATAGGCTTATGAGCTACTTCGTTAACCAGGTTCGTGAACAGGCTCGTAAGTTAAACGAGCCCGAGCACCCTCGAACTCGGCTCGTCAGCTCGTAAACAGGCTCGTGAACAAGCTTGAGCCTACTCCTTTAAAGCCGAGCCGAGCCTGCCTAATACTCGACTCGGCTCGGTTACACCCATAGTGGCACTCAAAGAATAAAGTTTGGAGTATTCATCCCGAGAACGCATCATTATCTCATCTCTGGTGGATGAAATCATAAAATAAACTAACCCGATTAGGTCTAATAATCTATCATTTGACAGTTGAATCTTGAAAAATCTATGCCATAACTCATGGTGCAACCTTCAGCACTACTCTCGAGTATGTCTCAGCCTCCCATAAAAAGAACAAGTCAGTGATTCCTTCTTGGATCTCAGCATAGCTCCATCAAGAGTCATTAATGACTCTTGATCTTATCCTGGTTACTCAATCTACATATCTTGTCTCCAGCTCTCTTGAAAGTACCACAAGATCAATTGACTGTCGCATAGTAAGTCATCTTAAGAATGGTTTTGTGCCATTTATTTGAAAAAAAAAAACTTTAATAATCTAGAATTTCATATCTAACTAAAAAGATTGTTTCTAATTATTTAATTTTTTTTGAAACAATAATATTTTTTTTATGATTTTTAATTTCAGTTCTATCACCACAAAAATTGTTGCATTTAATTTTATCCTCAAGACGTGTTTCATAATTTTATCCTCATACAAATTTTTGCCCTTTTGTCATATCATTTTTCCTACCATTAATTTCTCATTATTATAGAACAATTTTGTAAACAATATCTAAAAAATATATTGAACACTTTTAAAACCCTCACCATCAACTCTTTCATAAAGCATTTCCCATCATTATAAACAATATATATGTGCTATTACATGTGTGTGTGATCTTTTTCACACACACACACACACACACACACACACACACACACATATATATAAAATATTGCATCATCATTTATTCATATCGAATACAATATGATTATGTGTATTTTGTTCGATATATGTATAATCAATATGATATCAGAGTCATAGAAAAAAAATATTGAGCCATTGCCCATTGATTTGTTGGTTGATCACCACCGAGTCACATTGGCCACCATTGATTGATGTTCACGCAAGCTACTTTCCATGTACATCTCCAAATTATGTATCATCAGGGGCAAAATTTTACCTTAGTTAGGTTTGCCTGGCCTAATCTTTAGGGAACCATGGTTTTTGTGTCATCTGATCACTACTGAATCTCACCAATGGTGCATATTGTAGGAATCAATAATCACTCCCATTTGACCCTCTTGTCCCCTAGTCTGGGTTAGGCTGGGATGGCCTAACATAGCAATTTCCATAATTGGTCATCACTCTCTCATTCTGTTAGCTTCTCAGTGGGCGATGCTATCGCCACCCCTAGACACTTACTAGCCATCGCTGGTGCAGGGCATGATACCTCAACTTCCATCTGGTAGATCCATTAGGGGTATTATGGTGAATTTGAAAAGTCGTATTGTTTTTTAGATGATATTCGAGACTTACCCGAGACTCATCGCAGAGTAAGCACACACAGTCACTGCCAGTCTCTAGAGTTAGCAATCATCTCACAGGTGCTTGCTCTTTGATATTAATATAGCAAATGACACTATAACATTAATAATAAAAATAATAATACAAAAAAAAAAGATATAAGAACAATAATATTGGCCTCTTTCCTAATATTTGGAAGTGGAAATTATTATCTTATATGACATGAAGGTGTTAGTAGGTATTTGTTATATTTTAAATAATATGAATGAATGTTGACCTTACAAAATGATCACGACTCATGATATTTCTATAAATTAGTTGTTTCTATTGATAATTTTTATCAATGAACACATGAATTTTCTTATTGAGAGAAAAGACACATCATTATTATTTTATGTGTTTATTTTAATATTTAGATTTTGAGGGATTATAAATCTCTCACCTCGTGTATATTTTGTCAAAATTAGTTATTTTTCCTTTTTTTTTTCTATTTTTTTTTCTCTTTTCTTTTTATTTCTTTTCTTTCTTATTATTTCTTTTTTTTTATCTTTTTTTATCTTTTTTTTCTATTTTTTATTTTTTTTTCTTTTCTTTTCCTTCTATTTCTTTTATTTCTTTTTTCTTTCTTTTCCTTTTCTTTCTTTTATTTTCCTTTTATTTCTTTTCTATCTTTATTTTTCGATTTTTACTTATTTTTTTTCTTTTTTTTTTCTTTTCTTTATTTTTTCCATTTTTTTCTATTTTTTCTATTTTTTTCTATTTTTTTTCAATTTTTTTACTTATTTTTAATCTTTTTTTTTTCTTTTTTAAGTCAAAAAAAAAAAGAACAATTATTACCCTAAATGGAGAACTGAAATAGAAATATATGTTTAGCAACCTCAAAAGGTTCATAGCTATTGGACATGAGACTCGTACATTAAACAAGCTATCGTATGGCTTAAAACAATCACCTCCGTATCTGGGGTGATCAAATAATCTCTTATCTCTCACAACAACATATAGGGGGGGGATTAATTAAGGATGGCTAGAAAAAAGTGACCAGACCAGCCAGGTGAGAGACCGCGTCTTCCAGCAGGGAGAACTGGTCGGCGAGCTTTCTGTGGTGTTCGGGGGGCCAGAAGCGCCCGTCCCGAGGGCACCGAGAGAGGCCATCAGCCAAAAACCCCGAGGCCGCCCTCGAGCATCTGGAGGCCCGTACCGATACCCCGTGGAAGTCTCCTTCTCTTGCTGTCCTGGTCTTCAGCGTCGAGCAGGCTCCTCCTCTTGACGTCCGCCAGCACAGAGCCTTCCCGCACCAGCAGCTCAGACTGTTCCTCGCCGGGCCCCGCGGCGACGAGAGCAGCCTTCCTTCTCTAGGAAGGCCTTCAGCTCGGCCATGAACCTCTCCTCCTCGGCTTCGCTTCCGGATGCCGGATCGAATGAGAGGGCTGCGTCGTGGGGGATGAACTTCCACAGCCGGGTGCAGCCGGTGCGGGCGGCAAAATACCCGAATGACGCGACTGCGAGATGGACCAGCGCCCAGTGTCGCTCCCGAAACAGCATGTGAAACAGCTCCCGCGCACTCGCGCCCCCCGCGCAGTCACCGTCCTCCGACATCTCCATCCCCCCCAGTCCTCCCATGAAAACCGCCAGATATGGCTTGCATCGGTGCAGGCCGGCGTCCGCGGCCGGCAGCGGCTGACCCTCCACGAACAGGCCATGAAGCTCCGCAACGACCTCCACCATCTCGTCCCGCTCGTAGACAGCTCTCATGCTCGACACGACGCCGAGGGCTTCTCCCAGCAGGCAAAGATAACGCTCCTTGGTCGGGCCTTCCGGCCGACTCCTCAGCGACCGAGCAACGGCGACCAAGAGCTCGAGGGTCCTGACATCAGCATCAGGCATGCCATCCCGACTACAAGAAATGAAATTTTGAGCGACCGTCGGGCGACCCACCGGCGGGCAATAGAAATGATGAAATTGCTAGCAGGACGACTCACCACGACTGCAGGGAAGATGCGAGGGCAGAGGCCTGGATTCCGAACGTGCGGAGATGATGATGATGATCAGCACGGGACTCGGCCTTGAAGCTCTCCGCGGAACGGAAATAATCGGCGGCGATTTGTTGTTTGGCGGCAGCCCTGATGCTGCCTGATAATAGATCCAGAGGAAAGCCCTCCGAGAGAAGGGCTGCGCGCAGAACCAGAGTCACTCGGCTATGGCTGGTGGACGACGGGGACGGGTGGTGTTGTTTGGCCTCATCGCCGACAGAACCAAAAGCATGATCGACGACGGGGGCGGATGGAGCGGCGTTGACAAGAAGCAAGCAGATTAGCTTCGCCATCCTCCTCAACGGAGACCGAGGAGCAGCGACCGACTCCGGCGATGCCAGTTGCTTCGCCAACGAGAGGAGCTTATCCACTACGGCACCCGCCGTGTCTTTCTCAGCACCACGCACCAAGAAGCACCAGAGTTCCGTCGCCATCTCCACGCAGAGAAAATGGGGGTGGAACACATTTTCAAGCAAGAATGCCTCAATCTCCGCCCCAGCAACGGGGTACGCCACGACCATGAAGGTTTTCAGGGCGTGCAGAATAACAGAAAACAGAGGATGCCAGTGCCAGGCCGGGCCGAGTGTTTTCTCGGAGCAATACTGCACGGGAATTTGCAGATAAAGAACGAAAGGGTATATCTCAGCGTCGACGAGAACATCCGCGAGCCACACGAGTTTCCCGGCGAGCTTGATTCTCACGATCTCCACGAGACGATTAGAGCACCGCAGCAATGCGGTGAACAACGCGACGCGGCCAAGCAGCAGCACCCTGGCTCGGCACACATCGCCGGCGCTTGCTGAGAACATGGCGGCCATGGTGGTTCCAGAAGAATCAGCGGAGGCGCAGCCGGGCGGCGTCTGAGAGGTGGCGCACCCTTCTCCCGCGGCCAACAAGTCCAAGAACTCGGATCTGAGCTCGTCCGTCGCCTCTTCTGAATTCAGCATGGAGGCAGCGATGTCCACGGTTAATTTCTCTATCAGCTCGGAGAAGACTTCGGCAGCGGCACGCAGAGGTTCTTCGCGGCAGGACAGGATGCCGAAGGTGGACATCAGCAAGATGCAGAGCGCCACGTCCTTGCGCGCGGCATACGCGTCGCATGGAAACAGGGAGGTCAGCCTGACGGCATTGAGAAGGTGGAACTTCACCGGAAGAAAGATCCTCCTCGCGTCGGCAACAGAAACAGGCTGATCGTTCAGGGACGAAGACCAGGCCTCGGCCGCGCATCTCAGAGGCTCCTTGACCAGCGAGAGCGAGACCTTGAGGATGTGCTGCACGCTCACTCTCCTTCTCAGCTGACGCCTGCCTAGCTGGGCCAGGGCAAGCACGCCTTTCCAGGACACGTTGAGAACGCTCACCAGATTCCCGCCGTCACATGCTGCCATGGCGCCCAGATCACACAGCTTGTTAATCGCACATTCCATTACTGATACAAAGGGCTGCATGAGATTCGCCGGCTCATTGCCCCCATCATCACACCTTAGGTCGGGAAGCTCCCAGCCAACGGCAGCACGGAAGCACTCTGTGCAGAGCCTCACGACCGCATCAATGGCCGTCTGCGCAGACCTCAGCACGTCCACGCGGCAAGAGCTGATTCTCTGTAAACGTCAATACACGCACACAGAGTTAAGTTCCTATTCAGAGGCTCTGCTCAACGCCCATTAACAAAACTCGGCAATTTGATCGTGTTCTATCATCTTGATTTTGTGAAGGACGATTTGATGAGGCGTAAGAAACGCGGCATGCTTACTCTACGGGCGAAGAAGACGTGCCTACCTGGCATGGCCCGCACAGTATTATGTTACCTTGATATCAGTAACCACATCTTGGATCAACTGTAGTTGCAGCGTGACAAAACTCTCGATGTGAGCCGCCAAATCCACGCAAGAAGAAACGGGAAATCCTGTCATGGTAGCGGCAGAAAAGCTCAGAAGATCCAAAAGAAGCTGCAGAAGAACAAATTTATTTTTTTTTTAAGAAAAAATACATAAAAACAAAAAGGAGTATACTATAAATTCATACAAGGCAAAAAAAAAATAAAAGAAAAATAAGTAAAATTAAATTAAATTTATATGATTAATTATATAATAAAGATAAACTATAAAGAAAAAAAAATGATATTTACCAGGTTGCCACAATGAAAGTCATTTATTATCTTTTTTTTTTAAAAAAAAAACAAGAATTCAAATTTGAAAATTAAAAATGATAAAATACTAAATAACGTTAAATACATAGTCAAAATACAACCCATGGAGCCTAGAGAAGCTCCTTAGAAAATGAAAATCAGATTTATCCACTCAGACAATTAACCAAAAAATAAAAAATAATATTTATTCATTTGAACAAAATTTATGTTTGAGTCCTAAAAGACTTAATTTAATATGTATTATATAATAAATTAATATCAAAGACACACACACATATATACGCACATATATACGCACACACACATATATATATATACAGACACACACATACACACACACACACACACACACATATATATATATATATACAGACACACACATATACACACACACACACACACACACATATATATATATATAAGAGTTTCTAATTATTTTGTGGGACCACCAAGAATCACAAATTAGTTCATATATTTTTAAGTTAATTATAAATGAAATAATAAAAGATAATTTAAAAAATATTGTTTGGTATATATCATTTAAAAATTACATATTTTTATTTTAGGAGACTGAAGAAAGGATTAAGATTAGACACAACAAGACAGAATACATGAAATATAAATTTAATCATTTTAAGAATAAAAATAAAATAATAATCAAAACGAGAAATCAAGAAGTATCAAATATAGATCATTTCAAGTACGCAGATTTTATATTAAGTAAAGCAAGAGTAGTTATAGGATCAATTATGTAATGAAATTAAAAAATAATGAAATTAAAAATTAAGTAATCACAAAAAAAAAAAATTAAAATAACTCATATAGATTATGAGATAAATAAGAATCAGCTGAAATGGGCTGGTCGCATCGGACACAGGACTCCTAGTACACCAGTTAGGAAGCACTGCTCATGCCTTTCCCCAGGGTCCAGGTGGTTCGGCCACGGCCCTATTGGGCCAGGGGTGCCACCTGATAACAAAAAAAAAAAGCTAGCCACGGCTAAGAGAGTGAACTAGAACCTTGCGATCGTGACTCGTACAGATCAAAGTTGGCCTACCTGCAGCAGAAAACACTGCTCATAACTAATGTGAAACACATCTAATATGATCTGGTACTGTCGTTCAAGCAAACACTTCAGCATTTATACGACCTGTTACTTTAATTTGAATTGAATAAGCTAATTAGTGCTGCTGTTGTGCCTCTATTTTAGAGTAGAGAGAGAGAAAAAAAAAAGTTATAAACTTTAATAATTATATAACCAACACAAACCAACATCTATAAGTATACAACTATATAATTCATTCATTTATATGTGTGTGTGTGCGTGTGTGTCAACTGATATATATATATATATATACACTAAGAAGCACGGAAACATGCACGGGATACGACAAATTCTAAAAAATCAGGATACGGATACGGCATGATAAAAAAAATAAAAATAATAATTATTAATTAATAAATATTAAGTATTTTATAAAATTTATTAAATTAAATTAAAATATTTTATTATATAAAATAAATATATATTATTTATTTTATAAAATAAAAATACCACTCTGCGTAAGTGGAACTGTGCCTCCCAAAAATAACCTCTCTAAGTGGCTAAGCCAAATGAGGATTTCCTAAGGCATGCAGCCGTGCAAGCGATAGGGCCCGTCACTATAAAAAGCTTACCCGAACCACAATTTTTACTAATTAAGTCTTGTCCTAGTGGCAGAGACAAAGGTATTCCAGAAAAGAGGACTCGAGTACGAATCCCACTCTGTGTAAGTGGAACTATGCCTCCCAAAAATAACCTCTAAAACAGCTGGGCCAAATGAGAATTTTTATGGGAAATGGTGCTACGTAAGCGATGAGGCCTGTCACTATAAAAAGCTTATCCGAACCTTAATTTTTATCAATGAGATCTTGTCTTAGTGGCAAAGACAGAAGTATTCCAGATGAGAGGACTCGAGTTTGAATCTCACTCTGCATGAGTGAAACTGTGCCTCCAAAAAATAACCTCTCGAGCGGATGGGCCAAATGAGGATTTTCTGGGATATGGGGCAGCACAAGCGGTGGGGCCCATCACTATAAAAAGCTTATCCGAACTTTAGTTTTTAACTCAAGAGAATGGCCCGTTCGAGTCCCCTGGGCTACCTACCCAAATAATTTCCTTGCATCTTACCTAGTGTCCATGGTTAGTAGGGTATGATGGTCACCGGAGGGATTAGTCGAGGTGCGCGTAAGCTAGCCCAGACACTCTCTTTATCAAAAATAAAAATAAAAAGAGAGCGACACAAGTATAGATTATAATTTTACCCTAAGAAGCACGGATATGGACACGGACACGAAAATACGAAACAGCAAGATACGGGGACACAACAAATTCTAAAAAACTAGGATGCGGATTCGGCATGATAAAAAAAAAATAAAAATAAAAATTATTAATTATAAATATTATGTATTTTATAAAATTTATTAAATTAAATTGAATTAAAATATTTTATTATATAAAATAAATATATATTATTTATTTTATTTTATAAAAATATTTTATTTTATGCCAGATCCCCACACAAATACGCCCGTTCATGCCTCCCCCTCAAACACGCTCGCCCTTGCCTCTCCCCTCAAACACTGCCCGCCCCTGCCTCTCCCCTCAATTCGCGCCGCCCCTGCCTCTCCCCTCAATTCGCGCCGCCCCTGCCTCTCCCCTCAATTCGCGCCGCCCCTGCCTCTCCCCTCAATTCGTGCCGCCCCTGCCTCTCCCCTCAAATCACGCCCGCTCCCTACCTCACACTCGAATTGTGCCCGCCCCCTGCCAGTGACCAACATCGCCCATGAGGCAATGTTCGCCACCCGACGTCATCGGACGTCGGACACTATAGACATGGATATGGCTGCCGAAGCAACCATCCGATACGCCACGTGACTAGGGATGGCATCGGATCGGATTTGGATCGGATTTTTCAAAATCCATATCCGATCCTAAATAAAAATAATATATTCATATCCGTATACTACGAATAAAAAAAATTTAAATCCATATCCTATCCATCGGATTTCGGATATTCTCCACGGATATCTGATTTATCCATGCGATATTAAGACGTATTTTACTAACCTATGACACCAGTTATAATTTCATGATTTATAAATTTAGGAATATAAAACAAAGTCTAATGTTAATAAAATATCACAAATCAAAATATTTGTATCAAGTGACAAATTCAAAATGTTTAACATCTTAAACAAAGTTTCAACAATGTTTGATAAACTTCATCTTCATAAAAGTTAATAAAAATGTTGTCATCGATCAAGTGTAATCTCGAATCCTACAATTATAAAAAAAAACTTAATATTTGAATACTTAAATTGCAATATGAATTAAAATTTATTAGTTATAAAATTTAATACATTCATCATGCACGTGAATATCTTCTTCATAAATTGATGCATAACCATTTAAAATGAACAAGTCATCTCCACCTAGAAAAAAAAAATATAAAAAGAAAAATAATATTAAAATTTTACAAATATTATGAAATTATAGGTAAATAAAAAATAAATGATCAATGAAATAAATTTACCATCATGTTTTATCACTTCACTCCACAACCAACTTTGAGCACACATCAATGCTTCTATCATCTTCGGATTAAGTCGATTACGATGAGGGCTAACTAATCTCACACTAGAACTGAATGTAGACTCTGAAGCAACAGTAGATACTGGAATTGCTAATATGTCTCTTACAATAGTTTGCAAGACAGAATACTTTATCCCATTCAACTTCCACCATAATAAAATATCAAACTGAGAATTTTCAGGCAAAACATATTCCTCCAAGTAATGGTCCAATTCAGTTCTGAAACTATTAGTTTTATTAGTCTTCATCCTTTTCACAAACAATTGATAATCACTGTCGATAGTTGTTGAACTTTCTTTTGAAGTTGAAGTGACCGTTCCATGTACTGCAGACTCTGTATTAGTCCCTTTATACATTCTAGTATAATATTCCTCCATCAACTCATAACAAAGTCGTTGAATGTTGCTAGCTAATTTGTTCATTAAAGTCATTTGGATAAACCAAAGGAAAGTAAAAGTGTAGCAAAGTCATCTTATACCTAGGGTCCAATACTGCAGCAACACCCATCAATTTATGGATCACATTCCAATATGCATCAAATTTTGCAACCATACTCTTTGTCATTGTACTAATTACTACATTAGAGGATATGAGTCATTCATTCAATGTCATTTTAATTCTGCAAATCACAGGAAAAACATATTGGCAGTGGGATATCTTGTCCCAGAAAATAACTCAGTGACATTATAGAACAACTCCAACCTATCACAAACATCCTTTGCAGTCTCCCATTCTGTTTCACTAGGCACAAGCACATAGTGTGACTCAAACAACTTAAGTCTAGGAAACACATTTTTATAAGCCAAAGCAGTTTTAAGCATTAGATAAGTGGAGTTCCACCTTGTTGGACAATCCAAACCCAATTTTCTAGTACAAAGAACTTTCATTTGTCTACAAACATCCTCAAACCTTTCTATTCTTTTTGGAGATGTCCAAAAAACTACACTGTCTCTGACATTATCAATGGCATGCTTGATCACATCTAAACCAATCCTAACAATAAGGTTCAAGATATGTGCAGCACAACGCATATGAAGTAAAGACTCGTCATTCAATAAGCAATCAACACTCAATTTTTCTTTTATCTTACCAATCATGCTATCATTAGTAGAGCAATTATCAACTGTAATAGCGGATATCCTTGAGTCCACATTCCACCCCAGCATACCATCTATCAACACCTCTGTTAGCACATCACTTGTATGAGGGCAAGGGACATAAATAAACCTGAAAAAATAACAAAATTATCAATAAAGTAAACAATGAATAAATATATATATACTTTATTTAAGAAAGAACATGTTAATTTGTTATACCTCAGGATTAGGCTATGTAATGTCCAAGATTTATCAATGAAATATGTTGTAACAGACATTAAACCCCTTTTTTGGTTACTAGAAGTCCACATGTCCGTTGTAATAGCAACTCTACTATCATTATTCTCGATCAACTTCATGACTTTATCCCTCTCTTCCCCGTAAATGTTCAAGATATGCTTCTTCACAGTATTACGACAAGGACACTTGAAAAGAGGTTGAATAGTAGTTGTGAAATCTCTAAATCCTCTATGCTCCACCATCGAAAGAGGATAGTCATGGAGAATAATCATCTTTGCAAATTTCTCTATTCCATGTTTTTCATTAAATGCACCAGAAGGTCCAGAATTAACATTTCCTTTCGAATCAGTTTTCAAAATCATTTGCCTTATGTCACCCCCAGCTGATTTTCTTCTAGGACACCTATCAAAATGTTGCTTCAAATGCAACGTACCATAATATGATTTACCCACAAAAAGCTTTTTACAATAATTGCATTGGGCTTTCTCTTCATTATTAACAACCAGATGAGTAAAGTGTTTCCACATAGGACTTCTGAAAGTCTTACCATCTTTTCCTTGTTCAAATTCACAATCAACTAGTACTGATTGAGTGGAGAGTCCACTTGAGTTTCCTCCAATTGGAGCTGATTCTTGTGTGCTAGTAACACTACTGCTACAAGTGGTAAAAAAAAACCATAATCAAATATAACTTAGATGCCTTAGTACATGTTATTCTAAATAAGTTGTATTGCTCAAAATAAAAAAAAAATTATAGTCACATAAATGATCATTAAAGTAATCTATATCTTTAATCCTAGAACTAGTATAGTGGTTCATGCAAAATTTAGGTAAACATATCAAATTTGTCAAATATAACCTAATTAAACCCACAATTATTTATTATTTACTATTCACTATTCCGAATTCACTATTTTGATTTACTATATACTATTACGAATTCACTATTCACTATTCTGAATTACTATTCTGAATTTACTATTCTGTATTCTGAATTTACAATTCTGATTCACTATTTATTATTCCGGATTCACTATTCTGATTTACTATTCACTATTTTGAATTTACTATTCTGATTCACAATTCACTATTCCGATTCACTATTAACTATTCAAGTGAAAAACTGGTGAAATCCCATGATTTCGTTACTCACGCGTAGCTCGCATTGCATAGAATAACTTTAACTTTTGGTCATAAATATTTTGACCTTTAAAATAACGTAAATCTGAAAAAAACTAAAAATTAGAAATTTATGAATTTTTACCTGAATTCACGGCCAAATCCTATGCTTTTGGTATCTATGCGTAGCCCTCATAGTATACAGCAACTTTCGTTCTTTGCCCAATAAATTCCGACGGTCCAAAACTCAAAAATTAAAGAGAGAAAAAAAAAATAAAAAAAAAATTTAGAAATCGTTTCTCCTCTAGTGTGCGCCTCCTACTCCAGTAACTCCACTGCTTGCTTGATTTGTATTTTTTTTTATTTTTTTTTCAATGTGGGACCCATGTGTCCCACTTTGTCTATTTTAGTCTATTTTTTCATACAATTTTATATATTTATACATATAGTTAAATACATTTTTATATACTAATATATAAAAATGTATGTTAAATATATGTTGTTAATTATATATTTAAATATAGTTATGTATAATATTTTTATAGTAATACTTATAGTAAAAGACAATTATTTATAGTTATATGTTCTTATGCCTATAGTATATTTAGTTATAAATAGATTTATATATAATTATATTTAATTATACATATAGTTATAATTTTGTATGTAGTTAAAGATATAGTTATATATAATATTTTTATACATATACATATAGTAAAATACAATTATATATACTTATATAGTTTTATACATATAGTACATTTTGTTAGAAATATAGTTATATAGAATTATACATATAGTTATAAATTATTACATATTAAAAAAAAATAGTTATATATAGTTATAAATATAGTTATAAAAATAGCTTACATAGGTACAAATATAGTTAAATATAGTTATAAAAAGTTTTATATAGTTATACAAATATTTATAAAAAGTTATACATTTATAGTTAAACATATAGTTATATATATGTTGTTATAAGTTTTAATTATAATTATAGTTACATGTGTGATTGCACACATAGTTATACATATAGATATAAATGTAGTTATACATGTTGTAGATATAGTTATTTATCTTAAATGGATATTCTTTAAATATTTAAAATTTTTGAGATTTTTCTAAAATCTCATTATCAGGTTTTACTCTATACTCGTCACCTAAAAATTCGTAAAATATTTTGATTGTCTTAGAATTCAACAAAATTTTTCTGTCACTAGATTTCGCAAGACGAATCTAACGGCGAAATCCGTTTCGTCATCCGTGATTGTCTCAGAATTCGCAAGACGAATCTAAAAATTCTCATTATATATGGACTATATTTTATATATATATATATATATATGTCTGTGTGTGTGTTATATCTGGTAAAACAGATCGGATATAATTGAATCAGATCGGATATCCACACGTTCGGGTTAGATCGGATACGGGTTTCGGATCGGATATGCCTAAATCCATATCCAATCCATATCCAATCAAAAAAATCGGATTTTATCCATATCCATTATCCAGTCAACGGATTTTTTTACTGTTTGACCGGATCGGATCGGATCGGAAATCCACGGATACTGACACATTTTCCATCTCTACACGTGACGTATCGGATACGGATTGTGCAATGATACGCCACGTGACATATCGGACACGTATCCATGCCGTGTTCGTGTCGTGTCCACGTGTTGGACACGGCTGTAGGGAGCCGTGTCCGTGCTTCCTTGATTTTACCACTCTGATATCATATAAAATATTTATGCAAAAAAAAAAAAAAAAACAAGACATGAAATTTTATTTATAACAATTGCAAGCTATTATAACAAAGTAACTGCGTAAACATAAAAAATAGAGTTTCCTTCTAACATGACAGTTGACTTGCATAACAAAGTAATGAAGTAAAAACAATTACACATACAATGTGAACAGTAAAAATAGACATACTTAAACAGCGCACAACAATAACCACAGGCTCATAAGACTTCGCCTACCAACAAAGACACTGCTGATGCACCCGTCAATGGGGCAGACAACTGCAGAGTGCAGTAGCTGTGTGATGGCAGCACACAGCGGTGGCAGATAGGGTAGAATAAGCAAATCTATTGGAGTTAAAACTTTCGATCCAGTCATCAAAATGTAGAAAGTCAGAGGGAGAACTTGACTCGATTCAAAATGTCAGATCACTCATTAACTGGAAAATTACACATATGCCCTCATTTGGGCACATCTCAGAGCATAATAGAAGCTCCTACCATACATCTCAATGATAATATCAGACAGCTAGAACATCAAACCCAATGAACATACAAATCGTACCCAGTGCACAAGTATCTGCATCAGCATGGTGTGCGATAAAAATTAATATCTCGACAATCTTAGCTCCAAAATCAAAGAAACTGTAACTAGCGAGGCTCGAACCCAAGACCTATTGCTAATGAACAAAAGCACTTGTCATCAGACTAAGGCATGACCTCCAAATATAATTTTATGAAATTCAACTTGCAGAACCAAAACCTAATAATTGGTTCATAGCAGCATGCATACTGCTATATATATTACTTGTTTTGATAATCTATTTTATATAACCAAATATTTCAATTTTAATATTTTCATGTAAGTACAAGAAAGAAAATATTAAGAGGCCGGGGATGCAACAGTAATACAATAACGGAAATCCCGCTAAAATTTTTGGAGTTAAGCCCGACCCGTTTGATTATCCAACCCGCTCCGGTTAATTGAACCAAGAGTTTTTATTATAAATGTTTTTGTATATTATTTTCGGGTTTAACTTTTTATGGATCTGAAACTGTTCATCGTCTTCTCTCTCTCTCTCTCTGCGCGATTTATCATGACTATCTCTGCGCTGCACATATTGCAAGATAATTTTGATTTAATCTGTAACACATAAACATTTTCTGGTGAATGTAGCTAGTCGTACTGAGCGACTAGCGAACCACATTTTTGTTGGTGATTTATTTTTTTATTTTTTTGATTCTATCATGATTGAATTGTGGATTGGATATATATATATCGTATGTTGTTAAGTTGTTTTGTTGTAGAGGCGTCAAACGGGACATGCCGAGCCGGCCCGGCACATTTTTTCCAGGCCCGACCATGCTTTCGTGCCGTGCCTGGCCCGGCATAGTTTTGTGGAGTTCAGCCCAGCACGGGGCCGCTGCACGATCCGTCGGGTTCGGCCCGGATGGGCCGAACCCTAAATAAAAAAAAATTAGGATTTCGGCTACCCCGCAACCCTAATTTTAAAAAAATTTTAATTTCGGCACGGTACCGTTCCAACGGGCCACGGTACTGTGCCGGGCCAGGCATGACACGAGGCCCAATTGGCCTCAGCACAGCACGGCACGGCACGAGCCAAGCAGGGAAAATTTCCGTGCCGTGCCTCGTGCAAGGCCGGCCCGGCCCGGTTGACACCTCTATTTTGTTGTCTTCTGTATCTTAAAATCATAACTGTAGGAGCGCAATTGCCGAACACATAGAAAATATATGAATGAGAATGATTTATCAGCACGAATCAGAAGGAAAGAAAACATGAACTTTGCGGGATCTCATTATTTCTATTTACAAGAAAAATACAAAATGCCAAACCAACATGCTGCTAATTTGCTGCAGCACAAAACTGATCCATTGAAAATCACATTTACCTGAATGAAGAAGTTGCAGTGCTCGTCTTCTTGAAACCCCTCCGTCGACACAAGAGTCGTCCTCAGGTGTTTTCCACACCATGTGCTTGCCTGCAAGATCTCATGTTAATGATTTTTTTTTTTTTTTTAAATTGCATGAGATTATGTGGAAAATGGATACGAAAGAACATAGCACGGGACTGTTGAAGAACAATGAACCTTTGCCGCGAGAACGAGGAATTGTGATGGACAGCTGGATAAATGCGAATCTACATACTGAGCAGCAGCATGCAAGATTGTTCTATTGAGCATGCATTGAGATATGCCAGAGCATGTAAAGTCTTCCCAAAATGTCTAATTTGATGTTAAAGAAGTTACTGAGAATTCCACGGGGAGCAAGCCTTGACATTATTTGGCTCATTCTCGTTTTATCTCAACTTTACCTAGTCATTGTAAGTGACATGAGAAAGTCACGGAGAATAAGAGATTAGTAGCCAAAAAAAAAATAATAGAACAATAATGAAGCATGAGGAAAGGGTAAAAACTAGGTAACTAGTGGATGAATTTAGTATCACGGGCATGGCCCACGGCACGGCATGGTTGAGTAGTGCCTGGCCCAGCACGACACGGTCCAGAACCATGCCTAGTATGGACCGTGCCTGGTCCTGGACCATGTTGGGCTGGCTAGAGCCGTTCCTCCTGCGAGGCTAGGCACGACCCACGTGCCTAGCCCGGGGACCCAAAAACAACTATGCGTTACGGATCAAGTCCCACCAGGTGACCATCCAACGGGGTGAGTTATGTTTTTAAAAAAAAAATCTGGCCACGTAAGTCAGATATTGCTTATATGGACCATTACAATTGGCCGATCACGTAATCCGGCCACCCGTTACGTTTTCACATAACAGATTCCGACATGGAGGTTCGGCAAGGTATGGCACGGCCCTACACTCCATCGTGCCACCGTGTCATGCCTAGCTCAAACGGAGCCGTGCCGGTAAGGCACGACCCTTTTGACACCTCTACTACAAACCGAGAAGTTATTAGTAGAGGTGTCAACCGGGATGGGCCGGCCCGACCCGGCACGAGGTACGACACAATTCGGCCATGCCTGGGCTGGCTCGGCACTGAAATTTCCCGTGCTCGGGCTTGTGCCGTACCCGACCACGGCACAATCATGCCGTGCCGAGGCCAACCAGGCCTCGTGCCGTGCCTGGCCAGGCACGGTACCGTGCCGAAATCAATCTGTTTTTTAAATTAGGGTTACGGTGGCGCCGAAACCCAACTTTATTTTAAAATTAGGGTTTCGAGCGCTCCCAATTCCTAATTTTGTTTTAAAATTAGGATTTTGGGCGCGCCGAAATCCTAATTTTTTTTAATTAGGGTTTCGGGTGCGCCGAAACCATATTTTTTTTTTAATTTAGGGTTCGGCCCAACAGGGCCGAACCAGGCGAATCGTGTCACGGGCCCATGCCGGGCTGAACCCCACTAGAGAATAAAAACGACTAGCTACAAATTGAGATCCATGCATGAGTGACAATTGGACTTTTCATTGTGATGGGAGCTCTTTGAAACATAAATCTAATAACTGTCATAATTTAATCTTAAAAAATTTTAAAAGTTAGAAAATATATAATCTTATATTTAAAAAATTCTATAAAAAACATACTGATATATTTTTTTCACAGTTCATCTATGATTTTCTCTATTTTCCTCTCCTCTTCTAGCTCTGATACCGACATAGTACCTTAATATGTGCCTAGTATTTTTTATTTAAATTTATAATTAAAATTTAACGAGAGACCAAAGTTAATTTGGTGACGAGCTGACTTCCAAGTATAAGAATACGAGATGAAGCCTTCAAAAAATCTGCTGCACACAAAGTTTTGATACACATTATGTTGAAATTATTTTATTTTATTTAATAATTTTTAAATAAATAAATAAATTAACAAAAATAATGTTCAAATTTTAAAAGATTACTCTCCTCTTACTTTCAGTCCAATCTTCTATATTAAAAAAATGAAAAATTTGTAAATATTATAAAAATAAATTAGACTTATACATAAATAATAACAACAATATGACCAAAATGTTCAAAATCAAAAATAAATTCTCACATAATTTCTATAAAAGTGTCTAAAATCTTAAATATAAGTAACATCAATAGTGTGAACATATTTTAACATAATTAAAAATATAAAAGCTAATGATATCAAATAAGATTCAGCTAAGTATATTATATATATATAGTATTGATGGCATTGATTATTTTAAAAGATATGCCAATAAATATATCAAAAAATATGATGTACTAGATTCCAATCAAACTCAACTTAATAATGAGATTTTAAGTTAAATCAACTTTAAATTCATTAAAGCTATTTATTTTCCATAATTAAATTTGGGAGAAAAATCGTGACAAATTTATTACTAAAATAGAATTTTCAATTAAATTTACGTAAGGTCTTAAACTAATATATATTATGCAAATCTATTCCTAAGTCAAGTAGTAAATTTGATAAAATAAAATATTTTAAAATTAAAAAATAACTAATAATTAACAAACTTAAAAATATAATTGAGCGGTCACCGTGATGTCTGATATCTAAACTAATCATGGTGATACTTTATTTGTATATCTCACCACACACTATATTGATTCTACAATAAAAATTAAATAAAAAAAATTAATATTTCTTGAGATTTTTTATTCTCATAATGATTCCGCTATACAAGAGTATCTAATAAAAATTATTAAAAAATATGATATTCAATATAAAATTTTTAATATTATATTTTATAATATTTTAAATAATAATGTCATAATTAATATATTTGTCATAAGCAAAATCATTAGAGATGAACTCTTAACTGACATTGTTCATGTTTGGTGTATGTATTATGCAATTAAACTAATAGTATACATTAAATGAAAATAATTTTTTCTATATTAGAAAATATAAGAAATTTACTAAAATATTTTAAGATACTTAATAGAGAAGGGTTTTAAACTATATATTTGTCAAAGAGCCTAAAAAGAAATAAGTTTCAAATGAATATCAGACAATATTATAATTATATCTATCTAATATGTTATATATAATTTGTTTTGATAATTTGTTTGTATAATCAAATATTTTTGTTTTAATATTTTCATATAAGAAAATATAAGAGGCCAAGAATACAACAGTAACACAATAACAGAGATCAAGTTGTCCGGTCAACAGGCCGAAAAAATTTTTGGAGCAGAGCCTGACCCATCCGATGATCCGATCCACTCTATCCACTCTAGTTAATTGAACCAAAAAAATTGTAATATAAAATATTTTTTATTTTATTTTTCTAGGTTATTATTTTCGCGATATGGAACAGTTCATCTTCACTCAATCTTTCTCTCTGCGTAATTTATCGCAACTGTTTCTGCGCTCCACATACTGTAAGACTTCTGATTTGGTTTAATCTGTAACGCATAAACATTTTCTAGTGGTTGTAATTAGTCGTACTGAGCGACTAGTGAACCATATTATGTCATAATTTTTGTTGTGCTTTTTGTTTTGTTTTATTCTCTCATACTTAGATTATGGATTGGATATATATTATTTGATATTTTTGTTGTTTTTTTTGTTCTTTCTTCCTCTGTATCTTAAAATCATAACTATGAAAACACAATTGCCCAACATGATATTTGATTCAAGCGTTAGCTACCATCATATGATATACAAAAATATAAATAATAAAAATAAAAAATTTAATATTCATAATTCAAATTAAAAGAATTTTTATTTTTTAAAATTTTTTAAAATTTTTTTATGATACGACGAATATGTGTTCATCTACATATACTCCCAACACATACAATAGACTTAAATGCATATGCAATATTAGAGGTGTCAACCGAGCCTGGCCGGCCCGGCCCAGCACGGTTCGGCCGTGCCTGGGCTGGCCCGGTACGAAAAAATGTCGTGTCCGGGGCCGGGCCGTGCCGTGCCTGACCCGGCACGGTTCAGCCCGTGGCAAGGCACACCGGCACGGGTTTGTCCCGTGTCGGGTGTCCCCCGAGCCTGACCCCTCGAGCGCCCCACGCCTATCCCGCAAAAAAGACCGAGGGTCGGGTCTGATTAGACCCGACCCGCGGTCCCAAGATGCCCAAACCGACCCAATCCGCCCCCCCAACGGGAAAAAAATATTAATAAAAAATTTAATTTTCAGCCGTTGGATCTCGCCTCCAACGGCTAGGGGGCAGAATCCAACGGTCCTCATGATTCTGCTCCCTAAAAAATTAAAAAAATTAAAAAAATTAAAAAAAATTATTTAAAAAAAAATTATTATTTTTAATCTATAAATTCCACCCTTATCTCTTTAACATTTATGTTTTTTCATAAACATAAATTCTTTTAAATCGTTCAATATTAATCTCAAAAATCTTGCTCCTCTCTCTCAGGACTCAGGATTTCGGCATTCGGCTTGGATTTTTGAAAATCTCAACTCAAGTTTTGAACTTAGAGTTTGACTATGGTGCACCGTGGACGTGACCAACTTCCCTGCTTTTACCGGATAATTTATTTTAAGTTTTTTTAACTTTCTCTCTCTCTCTCTCTATAGTTTCTCTCTCTAGACCAAAAAATAGAAAAAATTAAAATCAATATTCTAGTCTCTAAAAAACTATTCTGAATAACAAAAATCCTAAAAAATAATAAATACAACTGAAACATATTTAAATTTTGAAAATAAAAATATTACACAGTGGTCTGAGGCTGCTGAAACTTTGGTTTCCCCAGTCGTCTCAACCCAAACTTCTAAAAAATAAAAAACTAGGAGGACTTCTATAGTTCGGACTCATTTTAATATAATAAAATAAAAAAATACTAGGGGTGAGAAACAAAAAATGACATAGTATAAATATTGTATGAGACTTTTATCATGTAAGAGTTCGTTTGGGACTGGGCACCTTAAGAAGCATACCGAATTATGCACCAAAAAATATGGTCCATTAGATCCTAGGCAAAACCAACTTGACACTGCATTTTTTAGACTGGATCGAGTTTAGTCGCAAAGTTTACTCCATTCATAAACTCCAGCGAGTTGGGTAGGGACGGCATGGCCAGGCTCATCATATTGATGGGTCTTCCGATCAGATTTTTGGAAGATCCAAGGGTAGTGCACATCATGCAGACACATTTCAGCCTGCTTATCGTAGGATTCCTAGGTCCACATCTGGGAATGACATACTAAAGATATATAAGTTATAAAAATAAAAAATAATTAATAAATTTATGACATATAGTGAAGTGGTGTCCGTGACGTCCGATATCTGGACAAGTCACAATGAATCATCTTATGCATGTCTCACCAGCCGCTATGTAGATTCAAACTGGACAATCAATAAAAAAATTTTATGATTCTCTGAGATTCTTCATCCTTATGATGGTCGGACCATTTTTGAGTGTATGATAAAAATTTTTAGGAAATATAAAACTAAAAATAAAATTTTTAGTGTCACATTCGATAACGCATCTAATAATGGAGTAGTGATCAACATATTTATTAGAAATATTAGAGATGCACCATTATGAGAGATCTTTCATGTCAGATGCATGTGTCACATGATTAACCTAATTATTCAAGCGGGAATGAAGATGTGTTCCCCCACTTTGTATAATATACGTAATGCACTAAAATATATTCGCACTCCTCACAGACACCAAAAATTTGGTAGTCTCTATTTGTCTGCAAATCTTAAGAAAAAAAAAATTCAATCGTATGTGAGACATCATTGGAATTACACGTACCTGATGTTAGAATCATGTGTTAGATAGGAACACGTGATATCCGACTAAGTCAATAGTAAGAGTAACGAACTTATTATTGACGAAACTGACTGGACTTTAGGAATTTCATAAATAAAATTCCTTAAGATTTTTTATGACACGACGAACATGTGTTCGTCGGTTAATACGTCCACTATTTGCATTGCACTTCGGTGCATATGCAACATTAGTAGCATGTTTAGAAAGTATCGAGCTAACCCGACACTTAGCCATATGATTGCAGAGATGAAAACCAAGTACTTGAAGTATTGGTCCATTGTTTCATCTCTTTATTGCCTCGCGGCATGCATGGACACTAGGATTAAGGTGGAAGGGATAGATAATACAATGTCCTACATTTCATCGTGCATGAACTTGGAAGAGTCACCTAAATGATTCATTCACGAGAAGTTGATTGACCTATTCACATACTACGATACTAGGTATGATGGTAGTAATAGTGAGACTGTGATTACGGATATTAATATTTGATACCTTATTCGGAGATGACGATTTTTCCATCCAGCTAGCAAGGGAGAAACGTAGGGGTGGACCATCACATAAGAGCGAGCTTTCTCGGTACTTAGATACCGATTACTGCTCAATCTTATCATATTTTGATACTAAGAATCTTGATATATTACAGTGGTGGAAATCATATGAGTCCACCTTTCCCACGCTATCGAGGATGGCACGGGATCTACTGACTCCTCCGATGTCGAGCATAGCATCGGAGTCTATTTTTTCTATTGTAATGAACATGATTTCGTATAGGAGATTGAGATTACGTCCAAATATTGTTAAGGCATTGGCTTGTTTGAAGGATTGGGAGGATTCGAGGTTTAGCATCCATGATCGTGCTGGAGCTGGGACTGGGACAGAGACTATAGCCATATTCACTGCGATAGCGGAGGAGTTGATTGCTGATGAAAATGATCCATATTATACTGATCTTGATGTTGCGGCTGATAATGCTCATGATATGCCGATTGATGATTTATGATGATCTACTATTTTTTGATTTCGATGTTTTATTTTTTATAATTATACGCTTTATTGATACGTTATGTTGAAATTGTAATTTATTTGGTTCGGACCTTCGGTATCAAATAACTAATTGGTCATTTTTCATTTGAGTTGATTATGTTTTTTTTAATTTTTTTTTAACAAAATGTATTGATTTATTTATTTTTTTTTTTATTTTTCATTTAAAAATTTATAACTATATTATATAATTCTAATAAATTTTAAACTAATTTTATATTACATTATAAAAAAAATTTTAAACTTTATTTTAATAAATTTTAACATTTTTCATATTATAAATATATAATATTAAACATTATCTAAAATTTTATATATAATTTAATAATTTATATAAATAAAAAATAAAATTTTAAAGAAAAAATTTACTAGCCCAAGCGGGCCAGACCGGGCCTGGTTTTTTTAATCCGTGCCGGGCTAGGCACGGCAAGGTACAGTAACCGTGCCGTGCCAAGTCATGCTCGTACCCAAAAAAAACAGGCCGGGCTGGCCCGGCCTTGCCCGTTTGACACTTCTATGCAATATTATTAATATGTTTAGCAAATATAAAAGACATGCTTTTTGTTGTATGACTATTGAGATATAAATTATATATTAAAATACAGATTCACCTAAATGAACCAAGCAAAAAAAGTCAGATAATAAGATTTATGAATAATTAGATAATATATTTAAATATTATGACATTAAATATGTTAGTTTTAACGAGCCTCCAAATACAAACATTAATACTATATTCGAGCATGATGACTATGTCATTCAGTTAGTTATAAACAAACAATAAGGTAATTTATCAAATATGAACTAATTATCTCGATACTTAAATATCAATTATTATTTTATCATATCACATTATGACAATAAATATTTAGATATATTGAATTAATAAAAATCATATAAATCTACCTATCATGTGCTTTATAAGATAACATATGATCTACTAACTCAATCAATATCTAATATAGTATTAAAATATATTTTTTCTATGAAAAATAAGTTATTTTTTTAATTTTTTTCCTTGAATTCAAGTTAGTTGGGAGCTCTTGATATGAACTAGCCCAAATTTAATTCAAGTTAAAAATTTCCCACTCGAACTTGGGTCAAAATCTCTGCCAGACCAGAGGGCAAGAAACAATCCAATCCTCATGCCTTTCCAGTGCAAGGTTATCACACAAGCCAACCCAAACCAACCAAGCACATCCCATTTGACACCTCTAGTCTCTAGACATATAATATGCTATATGAGTTTGCGGGATTAATATATTCATCCAACATAAAAATTGTATGATAAAATTATTCAGCTTTTTCAACTAAAACTAAGTTACTATCCATTATACATAGTTCCTAGAGATTTGTATAGTTAAGGTTAAAGTTACAGAGAGAATTAGAAATGTTTTTGGGCATTATATTTATATATTCATTGTCTAATAATTAGTCAACATTCACTACTAAATTTTAGGTGATAGAAAGTTATCCATTAGACTAAAATTATATGATCGAAAAATTCAATTTACACGAAATAAACTATGAAACTAGAGAGACATATCATGTTAAACTTGCTAGTTGCTAGCAATTGAAAGAGCATGTGTCATAGCAATGATAAATATAAAAAATATTAAGTTAATGTATACAATATAGAGGAAGAATAGCATCATATGTAATTGTTGAGTGATGTTTCCAAAGAAAAAATCAAGGACACTACACATAATTGAGAAAGACAGTTTGACTATCAGATCCATCCAAAAATTCTCATGGAGTCATCCCATTAATATCCCTTGGTAAAGTGGGATATTCATGATTCTTTCTTAGTGGGACAACAAAAAAAATCATTCTTGATTTTCATGTATTATAGCTCTCATGACTCATTCTTTCAATTCACACTCTTAGATTGTTGAATTATGAATCCTTGGATATGGCAGCATTCAACTTGGCATACTATTTCTTACTTTCTTTAATATGTTTTGATATATCTTTATTTATCTTGAGTCTTATTTTTATGAGTTATCTATCTAGACAACTCAATTCTAATATTAATATTTTTTCTATCAATATTTATCTATAAAATTAAAAAACTTTAAATTCTTCTTTGAGATTGAGCAAAGTTAATTGCATATTTTTTTCTATGATAAAAACTTTTTCTAAGTATTTGAGTATACCGAGCTATTTATTTATCAATTCTCAACTTAGTCACTCATTATTGATTATGTTGAAAACTTTATACTCTATTCTAAAGAGTATTTATACCATATAGTGTAAAATATGTCAATTAAAAAAACATATCAAAATATCATATCTTACCAATCAAACTAGTGTGAGTAAGAACTTATTTAATTTGATGAACTCAAATGTATGAAAACCTAAAACCCAAGAGAGATTCAAGTACTTAGTTGTTTTTGTTGATGATTATTGTTGATTTATATCTGTATTTCTTTTTTAATCTAAGGCATTGATTTTTTTTTCAAAAATTTTATTATATTATCAAAAAATAATTGAATAAAATATTTAAAAAATAAGAAATAATAATATATTAAAATATATATTAACTTCGACAATTATTATATGAATCACTAGATCATAAACCAAATATCATGTGATGACACTCCTCCATAAAATAAAATTGTAAAAAAAAAAAAAATTGGCATCTACTTGAGGCAGTTCAAACACACCCCTGTGGTAGGTGTCCTAAAATATTTTTAGAGAGAAATAATATTAATCACAAACTATCTCATCAACCAAATGATCCCATTTGTTATTTCTTAGTATATGCTATTTCAAGTCATGCATCCTAAAGAGAGTATTTAATCTACCTCCAAGAATTCTATTTTAGTATTTATTTTATTTTTTAATCTTTCTATATGATGAAATAATATAGCACTTAGAGTCTAGAGATATATTTTTCTTAGGTACTCCAATACCCAACAAAAATAAAAGTATTTTTCACGAAAATCTAATATAATATTAATGAGTATTAATATTATCTTTTTTAGTAGAATCATTTTAGTAGTCATAATAATAAAAGTTTAGAATATTTATCTGAACTCATTATTTTTTTATATTCTTCAATAATCCCACCAATACCTCCTATTAGGATAAAGAGTCACTCATTGGCTAGAATTAAACCTGTTAGTCCATAATATAATAATATTCCAATGATATTATATGTATCAATAAATATAAATCATATTAATTTTAAAAAAAATAAGATTTCCCGAACAAAAAAATCTTCCTCATGTCCATATAACACGATAATCAATGAGTTGATCTCAATTAAAATCATTGATGAGTCATAAACTGAAAGATTTAACCACTCAAAACCTAGAATATATACTAAAAAAATAGAGAATATACAACCTACTTAAACTAGAGACGAGTCTATAGAATATTCAAATAATCTTGTTGACATCATCTCTAATTCTGACCTACCAATCACCCTCCAAATAAAAGAAATGTGTTATATACTCCACCCAATTTCATACATTTTTCATACTCAAATATTCTTCATTCTTTTACTTATTTTGTTACTCTTAATAATACTAAAATATTTAGCACTTCTTATGAAACATTATCTTATTCAAAAAGATGGAAAACCATGATTAAAGAGATAACTACCCTTTATCCCAATAAAACTTAAGAACTAGTTTTACAACCTTTAGAAAGATCTGCTATTGCTTACAGATAAGTATTTGCCTTGAAGATAAATATTTTTTTCAATGATCAAAATAACAATTTTATAATTTCTTATTTTACTAATAAAATCTCATAAAGTGAAGATAAATTAGTTAAACATAAATAATATATTTTTTAACAATGACCTTGAGGAATTAATGTCTATATAATAACTACCTATGTTTTAGCTAACACATCCAAATTACAAAAAATATTATATTACTTAAAACAAGTAGCAAGAGCCTAGTTTAAAAAATTTATATGCATAGACACCTCAATGAATCTATATAGTTATGTTATAAATTTTTTTTATTTTTTCTAAAAAGCTCTAAATGCAAGATGACTTTATTTTGAGAATACATGGATATTATCATGATTGTGAGAGATGTTAAATTAAAAATCACACAACTCAATGAATACTTTTCGACATAATTCTAGACAAAAGATATTAAAAATTCAAATATTTTCTTAAGATGGATGACTTATCCAATATCCCATAAGAGGGATTTTTTTGTGTTATAAAATATATGTATTTGATACTCTTTACAAAAATTTGACTTTTAAGTCGTGCAACATATATAATTGATATAATTAATTATTTCTTAGCATATTCACTCAAACACGACTCTTCATATACCGAGATATTAGAATAAATCTTTATGACTTGGAATCTCTTTCAACAATCAAGAAAATTTATTGTTGGTAAGATATTCAAATTCAAGTAGTAACAGCTTGTACTATAAGAATGCCCATGATAGTATTTCATATTTTTTATTGATGCAAACTGATCTCCTAAAAAGTATAACAAGTTGTTCTGATATCTAATGTATAGATAAATTTTAGAACTATGATAATGATTACTTACAAGATATTTTGGATACAACACATATTCATTGTTTATTTTTTTCTTAATATTATTTATTGTGACAATTAGATAGCAAGACACAAACTTCTAATTTGATATTTTAAAAGTAAACAAAAAACTTAGAAATAAATAATTTCATTGAGAAAAAGAATCATAATATGATTATTGCTATGATATATATTCATATATCAAATAGCAAACAAATATCATCATAGAGGGTTTGTAGAGACCTCAGCTTATATTTTTTTTTCAAGATTGATTTTTGAGATCTTTATGCACCAACTTAAAGAATGTGTTATAGTTCACAATTTACAACTTTTTATTTTTTTATATTTTTTACTTTTGTATCATGCACGTTAGCACTCAACATGTGAGTTTCCCCAATTCAAAAAATTAGACTCATTACACTAGGCTTCTGCTTAGCATAAGATTTAGGTAAGATAAATATATTGACAATTTTATCCTTGAAAATTAGAAAGACTATAATTAATGAGTCTTAAACCCGAAAACTATTACCTTAGAGGAATACACTTGTCATCACAGCAAGGCACAACCTCTTAAGTGCCTCTTGTGTACACAATTATGGATACCACCTATTGAGTATTTCATATTTGATTTGTGGCTTACATTTCTATGAACATACCCTATATACGAAATCAAAATTCTCTTTATCTTCTAGCTCAAACACTAGCCCATGTAAAATGAATATTCCATAACTTTCTTCTTCAGAGTGAAAAAAGGAATGGCAACAATAAAGCAATTGGGATGGAACTATGCAAGAATGGCCATGGAGAATACAATAAGTTCATTTAAGCATCAGCCTTTGACATATAATATGCCCGTGATTCATGCAAATTAAGCTTCCAGAAGGTGCTTCGCCATTGAAATGCATGCAGCAAAAAGTACATTACTCACAGCACACTAACCAATATGATACCCATCCAGTGTGAACACCAAATTCCAAATAAAAAAAAAACGCAGTGAGGCACCGGATATCATCTTCCATATCGAGTCATGAGCTCTTGTAGACAGACCAAATACTCGTGACTCTAATATTATGAATTACGTGTACCTCATATTAAAAATATGCACATGGATTCAAGATCGAGATGTTAAAACATAGTCAAGAGGATACTGTGAGGTATTCTATTAGAGGTGCCAGGTTAAAATTCTGGGGCAGATGCAATTGAGAGAGTTCAGAAAGCAGCTCCTTCCTTGTCTCCGCAACCTGAAGCATATAAGCGTTTTTCATGATGGATAGTTACATATTGCCGCGTACCATTACGGTCGGATGACATAGCGGAGACGAAAACCATCATCGTGTCGATTTTCATTAACTTACTTCAGAAGATTTAATGGAGCGGAGAAGAGTGTCAAGATCGCCAATGGAGACTTCTCGGGCCATCTCTCTTTGTGTGGTGCTGCTGAACAACTACTGTCCAATTACAGGAATCTCACAATCCGATTAACTCGAGACAGAGAACCATGGTCCAGGAAACAGGGCACCCGTATCCTTGCCATGCCAGTCGTGCTTGAACAATGGTGGAATATATATCATTGTTAGAAAATAAAAAATAAAAAATAAAAAATAAAAAATAAAAAATAAAAAAAAAAAATAAAAAATAAAAAATAAAAAATAAAAAATAAAAAATAAAAAATAAAAAATAAAAAATAAAAATAAAAAATAAAAAATAAAAAATAAAAAATAAAAATAAAAAATAAAAAATAAAAAATAAAAAATAAAAGATAAAAGATAAAAGATAAAAGATAAAAGATAAAAGATAAAAGATAAAAGATAAAAGATAAAAGATAAAAGATAAAAGATAAAAGATAAAAGATAAAAGATAAAAGATAAAAGATAAAAGATAAAAGATAAAAGATAAAAGATAAAAGATAAAAGATAAAAGATAAAAGATAAAAGAAAAAAAATTAAAAATTAAAAATTAAAAATTAAAAATTAAAAATTAAAAATTAAAATTAAAATTAAAAATTAAAAATAAAAAATATAAAATATAAAATATAAAATAAAAAATATAAAATAAAAAAATAACAAATAAAAAATAAAAAATATAAAAAATAAAAAAAATAAAAAAAATAAAAAATAAAAAAAAATAAATTAAAAAAAAATAACAAATAAAAAATATAAATATAAAATATAAAAAATAAATAATATTAAAAAATAAATAATAAATAATAAATAATAAATAATAAATAATAAAACATAAAAATCAAAAATAAATAATAAATAATAAATAATAAATAATAAATAATAAAACATAAAAATCAAAAATAAATAATAAATAATAAATAATAAATAATAATAAATAAATAGAAAATATGAAAGATTTCTTGTGTTGGAAATATAATAAATTAAAAATTAATTAAATATAACTTGGAGACTCCAATATGATTTTGAGGAGTATTATTGAAGATATGCCAGTCGATATTGGAAAGTTTATTTTTATTGCTGATTTTATTGCGTCAGAATTTAGATATGAGACGAGACTCATATATCATGTTGATCTTGGGATGATCATTCTTAGTGGCTGGATAGTCATTGATTAGTGTATAGAATTGAGGCTTTATATTTCGTATGGGCAAAGAGTAATTAAAATTCAATTTGTACAAATGTTTTTTTGATTCCAAATGATGACAAAGAAAACTACAGAAGAATAGATAATTTTATACGCACATTTGAAAGGTATGATGCAAAATTTAGTTGGGAGTACTTCTTGGAGGATTGTTGGACTGAAGAAAATTGAAAAGCTGATGAACTAGAAAAATTCTGGAATAAAAAAAAGTTCAATGTGTTCAAGAATAAAGTATAAAATCAACTTGACAAAAATGTAGAAACATTAGATTAGATTAAAGAGATGACTATTTGAGCCAATAGTTTGATAATGTCATTAAAGACAGTGCATGAGTCCCACGTCTTACCACATTTGGAGACACCAAAATTCAATAATATTTATTAAACAAGAAATTGAAATCTATAAAATTTGATTTGTTTGAAGGTAGGTCATTCAAGTGTTCAATATCTTTTTAGAAATATTAGTTAATGATAGCACTAAATTGTAGAGTTTTGTAAGGAAATAATATGTTTTAAATAAAAAATCCAAAATAAAATACTAATTTGAAAAATATTACTAAACTAGTGCATCTGGAAAGAGCGTGGCAATGCTGTCGTTGTGAATGAAGACCATTTCCACAAATAGAAGGCTACCGTTGTGAATTCCAGATATTGAATTTTAAAAATTTTAATATGTCGGCACTAGGAATAATGGCTATTGAAATTAACCAAAAGCCATTATTCACAACACCGGCTATTGAATTTTAAAAATTTTCAAATGCCAATATTGGGAACGATGGCTTTTTAATTAAACCAAAGGTTTTCATTCACAGCGCCAGTTATTGAATGATTTATTCCCAATCGATCTTCTTCTCCTTTCCCCCATTTTTCTTTTCTCCATTTTCTCTAAACACCTCTCATTTCTTCAGCAATTTATTCCACCAGAGCATCCACCTCTCTACCAAACCCTGTAGCTGCAAAAGAAAGTTCATATTCTATTGTGTCCAACTATAATTAAAGGATACATAGATTCAACGTTAGTATAATATATAGAAATTTTCATCAGTGTTCTAATCATCCACATCTCAAGTGGACAAAATTTAATTATAAGATACATAGATTCTGTTGTGTCCAACTGAAAAAATTACAAAATAAATTAAAACCACATCTCAAGCTAACACACACCCCCTGAATTTTCATCATCCAAAAAATACATAAGCTTACTAAACTTCAAATCATATCTACGATGCATAGCTGACAATCTTCTCCAGGTCCCAAAAAAAGAGTTGCAGGTGCCTCCAACAATTTTCTCTGCATTGTCTTCAACGAGTACTATCGCACTCTGATCCCATGTATGAACAATCTCTCTGAAAGATATTGGTTGTGGGAGGCATCGTAGCGAGTGGCTCAAACTAGGTTTTACCTTGCTATTTATGATTAAACCATGTTCTAGACATAGTTAATACTATCCAAACCCAATTCACATTGCAATATATTTTACTAAATGAAACACATGAACTTTTCACCAAATAACCATTTCTCAATGAAATTTCTAAACAATTCGAATTGAAATATAAATCATGATCATTTATGTAATTTAAATAGAAAAAAATTCCAATAGGAGAAAACCATAATCTCTCGGAATATTTCATGGAAACTTTATAAATTTGATATCAAACTAAAGCTCACATCGCGTAGAGTAACTTTTTTATTCTTGGACTATTCTATTCTGACTATAGAATAATCCATTATAATAAAAAAATCAACAAACCTTTTGATTTTTTTTTGCTCTGTGTGTGTCTCTCTCGCTCCAAAGTGTTATTTTTTTTGGCATCATGTTTTCTGGATTCTTGTTGTTTTATTATTATTATTCTATTAAAATAAACATATTTTTTTATTATTTATTTTTTTTGTTTAACACTTGGACTGCGCATGGCACGGCCGCGTGCTGACATCATGATTCGGTCTTTTTTTATTTCCTAATTATTCTAATAATAATTAAATAAATATAAAAAAATAATTAAATTCTGACTTCCTCAGAATTTGATAAAATTTATCCACGTATCTATATTTTTCAAGACGAATTCAATGTTTAAATCCATTTTATCATTAGAGTTCTAAAATTTTTAGCTTATTTTTCTTATTTCAAAATTATCATTTTACCCATTTTTCTAGAAAATAATCATATTATTTAATTATTCATTTTTTTCTAGGGTTTCACATTCTATCCTCAAAGAAATTTGTCCTAAAATTTTAACGGATACAACTTTACAATTATAAACATACCCTAAATTTAGATAATTATTAAATTATTAAAACACATACCTTCATTTTCAAATAAAAAAGGATAAGCAACACATATCGTGTCTTTACGTTCCATGTTACTACTTTTATTTCTTGATATTGTCATATCACTTTTACTAGCCTCAGTTTTGAATTGCAAAACTTGTTCTCGACTATCAATGATATACACTGGCATTTTTTTAAATATTCCATTTGCATCATTAATGAGTTTGCTCCAATCCATTATATGAGTTAGATTAGAAATATATTTTCAAGCATAGAGACGTTGAATATCTCGTGGATACCAGATAAATGTGGTGGTAATGCCAATCGATAAGCAACCAATCCCATATTTTCAAGTATTTCGAAAGATCCAATATATCTTGGCGATAGTTTTTCATGCTTGTCAAATTTGTACTCCCATTTTGGCATTATTTTCAAGAAAACATGATCTCCCACCTCAAATTCTAGAGATCATCGTCATCTATCAGCATAACTTTTCTATCAACTTTGAGCTATGAGAAGATGTCGTATCAAATCTATTTTTTCTGATGTATCTCTAATCACATCTAGACCCGTGATGGATCTATCTCTCATCTTAGCCTAACAAATTGGAGATCGACATGGCCTTTCATATAATGCTTCATATGGTCCCATTTGGATACTTGCCTAATAACTATTTTTTCTTTCCAACTACCATTGAAATCTAGACAACATGCTCATATCATATCTTCCAAAACTTGAATGAACCTTTTTGACTGACCATCTATTTGTAGATGAAAAGTATTGCTCATTATCAACTATATTCCCATTATTTTCTAGATACTTGGACTCTATGTAATCAAATAAATTCTCATATTTATAACTTACACAATTCCTCGCATGTGAAGGTTATCTGCATTACCATAAAATGTGCCAACTTTGTAAGCTAGTCCATAATCACCCACACAATATTATATTTTTGTGATGTACATGGAAAGTAAGTCACAAAATCCATCATGATATTCTTTTATTTATACTCAGCTACCTTCAAAGGCTGGAGTAATCCTACTAGCTTTTGATGTTTAACTTTTATCTGTTGACATATGAGGCATCATTGAACAAAATCTATAATGTGTCTTTTCATTCCATTCTAGTAATATTGGCGAGGGAGATCATTATATAACTTTCTGCCACCCAAATGCACCGTAAAATGAGAATAATAGAATTCTCTAAGAACCTCCTCTCTCAATTCTACTATCTAGTGAACCACAATCCGTCCCCTAATCCGAAGGCTACCATCCATATGAACAGCCCAACCTTCATCGACTATACCAGCCTATATTTGGTTCTTTATGAATAATATTTTTACATCGTGTTTCTTGATCTTAATCACCTTATTTAATAGGTAAGGTATGACTACTAAAATTTCGATAACACTATGTCTTTGATTGTTATATTGTAAGCTGAATCATTTCACAGTTTCGAGTATATCTCATTCCCATGAAGCTATACTAGTTGGTGCACCTCGTGACTTCAGACTAAGTGCATCAACTACTACATTTGCCTTACATAGATAGTAATGCAAAGTAAAATCATAATCTTCTAGATAATCCATGCATCGATGCTATCTCATGTTAAGGTCTCGTTGTGTAAAGATATATTTTTGACTTTTGTGATTTAAATATATCCTCGTATTTGTCTTCTTAGTATACAATCGAGATAATATCTCATCCATGTATGAGGGTCACTCACAAGGGTTATCACCACCTTTCAAGTCACTACATTCTAACTCATGTCCCAAAGATTACATATTACTATCCTCCTCGATGTAAATGTAACTCTCACATTAAAGGTGAATCTTTTGAAAGAATACTATATATAACATCCATCTCAATTAGAAACTAATCCCTCTAAAAGATATATGATAGATTAGCATATAAAAGTATTCATACTTTTGGCTTCATAAACACTATACTCATGTCTCATGCATCCCAATTAGAAGGGTTATCACCATATTCCTACTATATGCACGAGTAAGTCTCATGGCTTACCTCTCACTATCCTTCATGGCTTACCTCTCACTATCCTTCATGGCTTACCTCTACCTTATGAATGCTGTCAAATTACCACCTGTGATCACCATGGAGGTAATGGAGAGGCACATGTCCTAGTTCTTGTGGGGACACGGATGAGACCTCAAGCACATGAGGTGGACTAAGTGGGCAAGCCTTTATAGGCCCCAGAAAAAGGGTGGACTCAGCCTCTGCAACCTCAGGGACATCACTAGGGCAATGGACATCAAGCTATGGTGGAAGTTCTGCTCAAAGGACTCATTCCTCAACATATTCCTGAAGAGCATATACGGAGGCCTTGGCGACCCGACCTTCAGTGACTACTTTTTTTACATGCTTCTCTGGAGGCAAATCAAGGCCAAGACGAGCCTGACAGAGTAGAACCTCATCTATTGGTTGGAAAATGGAGAGATGTCCTTTTGAAAATGCAAGTGGCTGGACGGTGAGAGATGTCCAGGACCAGCCTTCTTGAGACACTCGTCAGAGAGTTTTTTAGGGGTGATGGTTGGGATGCTGACAAGCTGAGTCTACACATGCCCCCATACACAATCGATTGGATACTAAAGATTAATAGGCTCAAGCACGATGTGCTGATCTAGATTTCCAACATGGGCAAATTCACCTTCAGGTCGGCCTGAAAGATAGCCAGGCACAATGAGCCAAAGGACCCCAAGTGGTTTGCTATCTGTCACCGACACATCCCACTGAAGATCTCCTTTAGGTGGAGACTTTTGAGTAGCTTCATCTTGATGGACAAGATGCTCAAACAGAAAGGCTTCCATATCACATCCAAGTGCATTAGCTGCAAGTCAGAAGAAGACCGACCCATTTTTTTTGTACAATACAGAGAAGTACAAAAAGTATGGAAGGAGTTCTACTTGACAATCTACAACCAAAACTTAGATTTAAAGTAAGTCATTCGTCATGACTCGATGCCCAAGACACCCACTAACATGGAGTGGATCAAGAGGTTCATACCTCTGCTAATCTACTAAAATATCCGGAAAGAACGCAATGATGACAAATTCAGGGTGAAGACATTCGCATAAATATTAGCCAAGCCCTCAAACTAAAATGATAACTAACACATCCACATGTAATGGGTGAGTATACAACGGATTAGGATACACCACACACGTGCACTTTTATATGCACAAGCATAGTGCTTGTGGGTACAACACACAATGCTGACAATAGGATCCGAGAGGATATTGATGTGGGGCCTAGGAACTCAAAAAGGAAGCAGTAGGTGTCAGCTCAGCCTCAATGCCATCTTCAGGAGCGAAAGTTTGGTTTTATTGTTTTGTGACTTTATATGTATTTTATGCATAAAACTAGTTTATGATAAATTGAACCACACCACACATATGCACTTTTATTGTACACATACATTTCTTGTGGGTGCAACATGTAGCTATTTCCAGTGGGTTTTGAGAGCATCTCAATGCGGAGTCCATGAGCTCAAAAGGAAGCAGTCAATGCCAGCTTAGCCTCGATGCCATCTCTAGAGCGAAGGCTGGTTTTATTATTTTTTATGGTTTTATATGTATTCTTACGCATAGAACCACAATGGTACTTATGATTTCATGGGGTGGCCTAAATTGGTTAGCCTTTTAGTCTTTTGTAAAGTATGTGTCTTTGTGGTAATAAAATTGATTGTTCTATAAAAAAATCATCAAAATGACAACATCCATAAACATAAAATATAAGCAAACTAATATTATATCAATCATACAAACCACTACATTACATAATTTAAATAACACAAATCCTAAACCACAAATTTTTTTAATTTTTTTTGATTTATCCCAAGAGGAGGGTTTGAGAGCATCTCTCTCAACTCCAATATTTTGCACTACTCTTGCATCACTTGCTTGCTTTTGGACCCCCTAAAAAGTGTGAAAATTTCCCATATAATTTATAATTTCTATAGCTTTTGCTTGTTTTGTGAGGGGGAGGAGAAGAAGAAAAATATAATTCAATAAATCTCAAATTTCTTTTTTAGACTCATGCAGCCTTGTATTGCTCTAAAAAGGCATTAATTTTCAATAGAAATTTTACCTCTAGTCTTTATGTTTTCATCTTGATGTGGAAACTCTAGAACATGGCTGTAACTCTGTTTTATATCCTGATCTTTCTATAGCACATAATTGTAATACCTATATTGAATAAAATCCTTGGCCTAATCTCTTTGTAATACAAAGTAATGGTATTGTGAAATAGTCATGGCTTTGTGCCTTCATCATTTATAGTCCATAGATGGCTACATCATGAAATGGTTGCAGAGGATGTGATGGCTTCCAAGATGGTTTCATGGCCGATGCATTGTGTGGTGACCTTGGTAATATAGTCATTCATCCTTCTTGAAAAGTATATTACTACGGCACTACAAAGTGGTCATGACACTTTTACTGAGCTTACTTGTACAAGTCGTGGATAAAACTTTTTTTGAGGATAAGATTTGTGGCCTTATAAATGATCTTACTTATGTAATATCATCTATAATATTTAGTGACCCAAAAGTCCCAACTTTAAATAATTTCAACAACTTTGTCTTGAGTACATATGGCTATTTATTTTTCTATAGCTAAAAAGGCATAACTTTATCAAAAAATTATGATTCTAGCGTGAGATTACAAAGCTATAAAAGATAAAGTTCATGCCCTATAAAATTAGCCATGACCTTGAGCAATAGTGAGGTACTTGGTTACTACTATAGAGAATTAATATCATAACCATTAAAATTTTATGAGCTAGGTAGGTTGTGAATCCATGATATTAACATAGTCATTGAGAAAGTATTACATAGCAAAAAGTTTATGCTAATAAGAGGGTATGATAGTGGCATACAAGATTTTGTCATGACCATTTAGATTAAGTTTCAGCCAAGAATGAATATCAAAACTATAAATAACTCATATGCACACCTCCAATGTTAAATACCTACAAAAATTCATTAAATTTATAATTATTATTCAAAGTTCTCAAATACACCAATGATTATGAAATGAACACATGTCAGCCCCATTTCTATACATACATATCATTCTCAACTGCCAAAATATGTTAGAATATTTGGTAAATTAAACTCTAAATAAACTCTCATACTAAAATAAATTCTTATCCCCGAGCAATAAATTTCCCATGAGAAAAAATAAATAAACATGTTCATAATGAATTCCTACAAATAGGTTTGAGTGTCATAGGGTCTAATATTATTGGAGTAACTTTAAGCAGACTTATCTACCATCTCGATTAAGTTTGAATTCTATAACTATGTTTGTATGTTATTGAGTATGTATATTTGTTTATGTGATGATCAAGGGTGTTTATGAGTTTGATGTTTATAACTATATTTAATATCCACATACTGTCAAAACTTCATCCTATATGTCAACAATCTCTACAATCCAAATAGAGGTGTCAAACAGGCTTCGCCAGCCCGACCTTGCGCGGCCTAAGGCATGACATGATTTTGCTGTGCCATGAACATGCCCAGCCCAGCACGGCACAAGAATGACCCATGCCCTGCCCATTCCGGGCCTATTCACGGCACAACTTGTGTTGTACCGTGCCGAGGCCAACCGGGCTACGTGTCGGGCTAGGCACAGCTTGGTACTGAGGATCATTGGCACTGAGATATGCCTCGACCAACCCAACCACACACCTTCGACCCAAACTGACTAGGTGACTACCCGAGGCCCGATGGATCTGAAAGTTCCATCTGGCACAAACCCTATCTGTAGTCTTTAACAACCCGAGTTCAAGGCCCGATTTCTTTCTATTTTAAACACCGAAGTTTCTGGAATGGGACTGTTCATGTCGGTTCGATGATCTAACCGACCCAAATGGTAAAAAAAATCAATCTAAGTTGCTGGATTTCGCCTACAATGACTATGGGGCAGAATCCGATGACCCTAAAAATACTGTTTGTTATTTATTTATTAAAAATTTAAAAAAATAAAAAATATACTTAAAAATTTTTTTTATTAATCTATAAGATCCCTCCCCCCTCATTCTAAGATTTATATTTTTTTAAAAACATAAATCTCTTGGTTTAGCTCTTCTCTCTCTCTCTCTCTCTCTAATTTTTTCTCTCTCAAGATTTTTGCCTTCGAGAATTAGGACTCGACTTTGGCCTTTGGACTTTAGTGTGGATTTTGGTGTGCATGTGGTGCGGATATAAAAAAACTAAAATTTATGAGTTTTAGCTTGCAAGTATTTTTTTTATTAATTTGTTTTTTAAGTTTTAAAGTTTTAAATTTTAAAAATTCTTCTCTAATCTAGTCTCTCTATCCCTCTACTCTCTGGTCTAAAAACTAAAAAATAAAAAATGACAAATAGTAATATAAATAACAAAAATGAAAATTAATTTTAATTTAGAAACTGAAAATCCTACGAAAAGGTCCGAGGCTACCGAAACTATAGTTTCTCCGATCCTCTCGACCCAAACATCTAAAAAATAAAAAAACTAGGACTTCAGTAGTTTTGACACATTTTAAAATAATAAAACACAAAAATATTAGGGATGCCGAAGAAGAATCGGCACAGTGCAAATATTATAAAAAAATTTCATGTTGTAAGAGTTCGTGTAGGACTGGGTATCTTAAGAGGCATACCGAACTATACACCAAAAAATATGGTATATTAGATCATAGGCAAACTTAACTCAACAGTGGGTTTTATGAGGCTGGATCCAGTTCAGTCTCAAAGTTTACCCCCTTCATATATCACGACGAGTTGGGAAGAAAATGCATGAACAAAACTGATCACAACGATGGACATTTAGATTAGATTTTCGAAGGATCCAGGGGTAGTCAATATCATGCAGACATATTTTCAGCTTTCATATCGTATGATTCCTAGGTCCACATTTAGGAACGACATATTAAAATATTATATGTTAGAAAAACAAATAATAATTAATGAATTTAGAGAATAGAGTAGAGTGGTATCCGTGATGTCCAATATATGAACTAGTCATGATGATGCATCTTATGCATGCCTCACCACCCACTATATAGATTCAAAATGGACACTAAATAAAAAAAATTTAGGATTCTCTGAGATTCTTCATCCTCATGATGGCCGACCATTTTTAAGTGCAAGATGAAAATATTTAGAGAATATAAAATTCAAAATAAAATTTTTAGTTTCACATTCGATAATGTATCTAAAGATAAAGTAGCGATTAATATATTTGTTAGAAATATTAGAGATGGACCATTAGAAGAGATAATCCATGTTAGATGCATGTGTCACGTGATTAACCTAATTGTATAAGCGGGGTTGAATGTGTGTGCCCATGCTTTAGAAAACATAGGTAACTCACTAAATTTATTCGCATGCCTCGCAAACAATATGAGTTTAGTAATCTCTGTTTATCTATAAATCTTAAGAAAAAAAAACTCCAATCAGATGTAAGACACTATTGGAATTACACTTACCTGATATTTAAGTCATGTATTGGATACGAATACATGATATCCTACTATGTCAATGGTAAGAGTGAAAAACTTATTATTGATGACACTAACTCATCTACCAGAATTTTATTTATGAAATTTTTGAAAATTTTTTATGACACGACGAACAAGTAGTTTTCAGTTTATACTTCCACAACTTGCTTTGCACTCAAATGCATATGCAATATTAGTAGCATATTTATTAAGTATCAAATTGACCTAACACTTAACCATATGGTTCTAGGGATTGAAACCAAGTACTTAAAGTACTGGTTCACCATTTCATCTCTTTATTATCTGGCTTCTTGCATGGACCCTAGGGTTAAGGTGGAAGGGAAAAAAATATTTTGACTTACATTTCCTCATGCATGAACCTGAAAGACCCAGATGAAGGGTTCATTCATGAGAAGTTGACTGAGCTTTTTACATACTACAATACTAGGTATGGTGGTAGTACTAGTGAGTCTCCAAGTACGGACATGGATACAATATTCAAATATATATGATGACTTTCTATTTAGTTAGCGAGGGGGAAACAACAGGTTGGACCATCGAATATGAGTGAGCTGTTTCGGTACTTAGATACTGATTACTACTCAATCTTATCACATTCTGATACTACGAATCTTGATATATTATAGTGGTAGAAATCATATGAGTCTGCCTATCCTATGCTATCTAAGATGGCACGGGATCTACTGACTCCTCCGGTATCGAGCGTAACATCGGAGTCTACTTTTTCTGTTGTAGTAAACGTGATTATGGATAGAAGATCGAAATTACGTCCAGATATTATTTAGGCTTTAGCATGCATGAAGGATTGGGAGGATTAGAACTTGGGCATGCATGTTGATTTTGGGACTGCAGTAAGAGTGGAGAAGTTGATTGTTAATAATGATTCATGTGATATTAATATTAAGGATGATATGATAATTGATGATGTTGACAGTTGAAGATTGCCGAATTATGTCACTCATATCTTTTAATCTTTGTTTGTTTATTACTTTGAGCCTTGAGTTTCTCTATGTGCCTTTGTGGTTGTGGATTGATGAATTTGATACTTGCAACTTGAATATTAATTTTTTTTGAATTTTCATTTTGTATTTATTTTTTATTTTTATTCATATTTAAGTTTAAATATTGTATAAATTCATATACTTACACTGATACACATTTAGTTTTAAAAATTTTGTTGTTTATAGTTTATCTTTATTATAATAAATAAACTTAATATTTTATTAAATTTAATAAAACAAAAAATTAAAATTTTATTATTTATTTATAGTTAACAATTAACATTAACTAATTACTAAAAATAATAAAAAAAACTTTTAAAGTATTTAAAACATATAAACATAAACTCTAAATACTCATTTGAAAAAAAATTAATTAAAAATTAAAAATTAGCTCGTATGGGTCAGACTCGGCACAGTTTCTTAACCTGTTAGGCTGACAGGCCATGCCGAGCCCGGGGCCAGCCTGAAGAAATTGTGCCGGGCCAGGACCAGCACGGTGGCCCGTTTGACACTTTTAAATCCAAGCAATCTTTTCAAAATATTGATCTACTTTCTTTTTTTGAGTCTCTTCATTCAACTTTTCTTTAGCTACACCCATCTCTAACATTGTCTCCTCAATTAATGTTGTAGCTATAATAATTTTTTTGGTTTCTACTTCTCCACAACATTCTCACTTTTTCATCTGAATACCTAAAGCTGTAGTGCTATGCACTACATCAACTTTGCCTTTTAACTTATATTTTTAGTTGTCCTTCAATAGTTGCAAAGTTGTGACACTGTAAATTGTCATGGATTTATCTTGTACTTTTTTCTTGCCCTTATCTTCTTATAACTCTTATATCATTGTGTTATGAAAAGTCATGACTTTGTCTTTAAGTTTAAGATGAACTAATTCATTCTGTAACACCAAAGAAGAGATGTTGGGCATATTCTTGGCTTTATCTTTAAGCTTACTTTGCTATTTTCATTATGTAGCACTAAAGTCATTGTGTTGGGCATGAATATAACTTTATCTTCTAGTTTTAATTCGTCATTTTCATTTTGGAAGCCTAAAGTCATGGCTTTGTGTACAATCATTATTTTTCTTTGATTTTCTTCCTTAGAGATGTCATCATAAAACTCCTCATAAATAATAATTTTGAAGAATGTCATGATCTCATAGTCATTATCTTTTTCAATTTTATCGCTATAATAAATATAAAGTTATTCTTTTGTCTCATACATTATATCACTCTCACAATTCCATAATTCATCCTCAATTCCATAGACTTTGTTGCTTTCACAAGTTCAAAGTTATTCTGGTCCATATATTTCATCTTCATCTGGCTAATAGTCTTCTACAAATTATTTTAATTAGGATTCTACTAATTATTACATGGTAGTACAAAGTAGATTATCAATCCTCCAACACACCATTTCATAGTCATCTAAACTCTTATAAGCCTTTGTAAAGATTAAACATTAATTATTTCTCATCATCATAGAAAATTAACTCTCCCTTTTTTATACTTATGAGGGTTGTCCTGTTGCCAAAAATGGACATCATAAAATTATAGGTGCATAATAATTTTCCTCCATATTCAAAACTAAAAAATCAGCTAGAAAAATAAAAATATCAACATTGATCAATACATTTTCAATTACTTTATCTGGCCACTTGATTGTATAATCTTTCATTTAGTGTGTGTGAGAGGTTATAATAATTTTATTAAGATTTAATTTTTATGCAATGAAAAGGAGCATCAAGTTGATACTTAATCCCAAATTGTATGATGCCTTCCAAAATATATGCTTTCTTATATTACCAGGTATAGTAAAACTCTCTGTCTTTTAATTTCCTCAATATTATTCATTAAATAGTAGCACTTCACTTTTTGATCACGTTCTCTGTTCTGTATGTCTCTAACTTTTTTTTCTATTCATTATATATTGCATTAATTTAAAATAATTTAGCACGTGGGTTAGAGCTTAAATAAATGGTATATTCACTTCTTATATCCTAAATATATTCAGAATGTTTTCAAAGTATCCATCCAATTTTCTTTTATTAAATTAGTATGAAAATGAAAGATTCATTAGAAACCTACCATTTCCTTCATTATAATCCATTTCTCTCTCCATGGATTTAGGTAAGTTTCATTCTCTCCTCAGATTCTTCTTTTCTCTTTCTCTTATTTGAATGAAACTTGGTTTTTCCCTTCTTTGGGAGTCATAACTTTTGTATGTGTCATGAATTCATAGTTATCATTTCTCACATCTTCTTTAGTTAGAACCATGGATTTTTGGAGACTTTCAAGTTGAGTCACATCTTTTGAAAAAATCATGACCTTTTAACCTCAAAAAAAAATAAGAATCTTTTTATTCAAAGTCATCTTGTACCTCTAGAGTTGTGGCTCTTAGAAGAGTTATGATATTTTAATTCCCAAATTATCCAGAATCTTTATATCATAATTGCTTTTGTAGCTCCTTGCTACTTCTAAGCAATATTGAAAAAAAATTATTGAATTTACCTTTGTATCACTTGACAATTAATTCTCTTTTCCTCCTTTATTGATAATAACAACTAACTAACATGATCCTCAATGTTCCTTATTACCAAATTCATTTTATTCATGTTAGCTTCAAGTGCCCTCATTTACTTTTCTTGGTTATTGTTTTTCTTCTAAATTTCTACGATAATAATTTATATATCATCATCCATAATTAATTTTTTTCTCTTCATTATGGTTGACAATTAAATTGGAGCTCACTTCATTCGTGTAGTTCATTATATTATTCCACATAAATCTTGGGGACTACCCAATATGTTACTACTCACTTCATAGTTTTCATATGAAAGATTTTCATGATTTCTCATATTCGAATGATAATATATTGATATATTATTATTAGGTTGAAATACATGCCATTTTTCTATATTTGATGTGTCTCTTCCATTTGATAAATAAGTTATAATTTTACCAATTTATGAGTATATAGTAGAGATCTTCCCCAACATTATTGTCATTTTTTCTTGGCCATCGAACTTTCTCAATAGGATTTCTATCTTTGCTTCAATGTTGGTGAACATATCCAACTCCAACACCTCGGCTTGTATTCTCCAAAATAAGTGATCCAATGGAGTTATGTAATTATTTTTCACTAGCTCCTCAAATAAATAATATGCCTCTTATGGTAATTTATTCATATTAGATCCTTTAGTAGCCACATCAACCATACACCTCATTATGTAATTCAACCCATTATCGAATGTTTAGGCTTAGAATCACAACTCAAAACTTTGTTGAGAACATCTCCTCAACAACTCATTAAAATGATGTGAAGTGCCATACAAGTTCTTATGCTCTTCTTGCTATAATTGACATATTTCACTTAGGAGTTGAGAGGTAATTTGTAGTAGAAATAATTTGGTGAGAAAAGCCCTCACTAATTCATCACAACTTTTAATGGAACTCATTGATAGAGATTAAAACCAAATTTATGCTTTACCACTTAGTGAAAAAAGAAATAATCATACTCATATTACATTTAGGACAATGCCTTTCATCTTCATAGTGTCACATAGTTCCAAAAACAATGAGACATGTCAATTAGGGTCTTTATAATGCTTTTTTAATATTTATGCTACTAAACCATAGCATTTTGACTAAGCTTCAACTCAAAATAATTAGTTTCATGTGATGGTGCAACATGTATTGCTCATTCATCAGCTTCACCAGTTGATATGAATCAGATTTGATATACGACTATTGATGGCAAGGAAAAGATGCCCGTCTATGGCATCGGTTCATCGACATAATCATTCTACTTGTATAGACGACCGGATTATGAAGCTGAATTTTCAAGATCAGTTTTGTATTTGTTCTCAAAGATGGAGGAATTTCAGGACACAATGTGAAATATGATATAGTATCAGTTGGTCGATGTCAAGCAATGCATGATCGACTATGAGGATGATAGGGATGAGTTACGTATGCGTTTTGACTGGCTTACAAATAAGTTTCAGGAAGGAGGATTGCAATTCAACCCTGATGATCTACCTCGGATTATTCGGCGCAATGCTCTAGCTACAATATCTACTTCATCACCTACAGCAACACCTGCAACAACTGCATCAAGACTAGCAATATCAGACAACTCTACCCCAATACCCGACATCTCACCGTGTGGACCAGAAATATCGCAGCATAATGATCATAAAACTAGATTGGATGATTGAGTGTATTACACAATTTTTTTTAATGCCTAAAACGTTGATTTTGGATTTCATTTTTTTATTTTCTCTTTATATTTAATATATATATACAGTATATATAGTTGTTTGCTGGAGTTAATTGGATTTTTTTTGTGTTTATCTGTATATATTTTTGTAGTAACTGCATCAAACTAGATGTTTTTTTGGATTTTATTTTTTTTATGTTTTATGTTCTAGTTTTTGTAGAAACTACTATAAAAATGAAAAAAAAATATTTGGTCAGTAATTATCGACCGAATTATGACCAAACCGACCAAAATTTTTTAATATGAATGATTTACTAAAAAGTCACCAAATAGTAAGAAATACTTTTGGAGATCAATTACCAACCAATGACCAAACTGTATATATTTGGTCAGTTTTTGGTCGTAATTTTTCGGTAATTATGGACCATTTGGAGATTATTTACCGAACAAGTGCTTTTGGTCGGAAAATGATTGGAATTTAATCTGTAATTATTTGACGGCAAATGATCTATAAATGGTCATTAATTACCGACTATTTTGGTCGGAAAATTATCGGAATATAGTCGATAATTATTTGTCGGTAGATGATCGATAAATGATCGGTAATTTACCGACCGACTGATTTTTTGTCGATGAAAAAAATTATCGATGAGTAAATTGCGACTAAATATTTTAGTCGGTGAATGGTCTGTATTTAGGTTACCAACCAAAAAACACCGAATTACCGATCAAATAATTGGTCGATAATTTGTTGAATTTTAGCAGTGAAAAAATATAGCTTAGTCCTAGAGCTTTGACTCACCAAATGTGGCTAATAAAAGAAAAAGAAAAAGAAATAAGGGAACATGAATACAAACAAATCAAAGTACAATAATCTATATTCAAACTAGTTAATATGACATAGCCATTTAATAGAGGTTATTTATCAAATATAATACTATCTAATTTACTAAAAGTGAATTATCTTTTGCAAAGAATTATTATATAAATTTATGTTAACCAACTAAAATAAATAATTCCCAAAAATTGTGTCAAAGACTTATTGTGACTTTGTTACTCTTCATAATTTAATTGGTCAGGTAATATCCCAAAGGCTTGTTAACAAGGTTATCCTGTCAATTGATTTCAACAAGACCATAGCTTATACAAGTAATATAATGGACCTAAGTATATATATCAATCTCATATGGTTTGTTTCAAGAGTTTTGTTGTCTAATGAGAAACAACACATTTTTAATAGAAGAGATACTATGATTTTAATCAATATTAGGTCCAATGTCTAATTACCAAATTTATATGATGTCATTAATTTGTTTGATATATTTTACATCAGACACAAAATAAAGATTAGTGTTGCGCAAATATCTCATTTTTCTATTGGCATACAAGGTGATGATCACCTCGTAGTGGTCTTCTCAGCATGTCACCACTAAGATAATGTTTTATTCATACACTAGGGTCATTCACGATCCCATATCTTTTAGGAAATTTTATCAACTACCATTGATGATTACTTCATATACACCCCCATTCACTAGCCTTCATTATCTTAAAGACGAATGAATGGTATGGTTTGTAAGTATTTATATTTTCAACTTCATAAGCAGCATACTTGCATGATTAATATACATCTCCTTCAAATTTTATCAGTGGGAAATATATGAGTAAAAAAACTTATAATACATATCACCACCTTGCTAGTCATCACATACTCATATATGTCTCAGGGAATGCCGTCACCATCATTCTTATTGATGATGTGACTCATATATTAAAGGTAACCCTCCTAGAAAAATATTCTATATAAGTACATTCCCAATCAAGAACCCAATCTCTTAAAGATATGTACATTAGATCGACATGTAAATGTATTCACATATAGGTTCATTTGATATATCACAATTAGAAGGGTGTTCACTACCTTTTTATCATATACATGAGTGAGCATCATGGCTTTCTTATCATTGTCCACCACGATAACTTCACACAAATCTAGAGGTGTCCAAGATGTTGTACCTGGCACAACATGGTAGTCGGGCATGGTACGACATGGTGGCAACCTAGTATCGTACTATGTAAATAACTTTATCAACTTCATATTTAGACCCACAAATAAACAAAGACTACCAATTTTCTATATCTATTAGGTGTCTGAATATATTTTATTGAGGGGCGTATCCATGTGTGCCTAGACCATGCTATGCTGATTCCTTAGCCAACCATGTGATGAGTTTATTAAAAAACCTGCCACATGTACTAGACAGAGTTTTTTTTTTGATAAAATATTAATTTATTTTTTAAAAACTTGGGTGGATCGGACATGGTCCGATTAGACCCCCTCCAAAACCTAGTTTGAGTTCAAGGCTATGGTAGGTACCCATGCTCGGAGCATGCCTATAGGCTAGGTAATTGGATCATGGTCATGCTTGGCCCAACACCCCTTGGCCTAGCACGGCATGAGTTGTGCCTTGAGATAGCACATCCCAGGTCTAGGCATGGTTCTGGACCATTCGTGATAGGCTAGGAATGGCTCAATCGAGTCATGCATTGGGCCATGCATTGGGCTATGTCGTGTTAGACTAGGAATGACTCAAATTAGTCGAAATTCTAATTTTAGTTCTATTTAATCACCATTAATCAAAATCCATAAATATAAAATATAAGCAAAATAATATTATGTCAATCATCCAAACTGTTATATTACATAATCCAAGTAACATAAATCCTAAATTATGCAAATTTAATACAAATTCCTAGATTTATCCTTAGAAGAAGAGGGTTTCAGAGCACACCCTTATCTCTTGAGATTGACATTGTTTATGCATCCCTTACATACTTGTGTAGCCTCTGGGGAGTGCAAAATTCATCCCCAGAGTTATATATAGTTTTCATGGCTTTTTCTTTTTTTGAGAGGGGTGAAGAAAATGAGAGGAATTTTTTGAAAATTATTTAATTTTTACTTTTATACTCGGTTATCCTTACATTATTTTAAGCAAGAAGTTTTGAATTTTCAATGAAAGTCTTGACTTTAGTCTTATCTCTTTAGATTGAGGTTGTGACTCTAAAACTTGACCATAATATTTGAAATCGTGATCTTTTTATGACACGTGGTCTTAGCACTAGAAATGACCATGACTTGAACCAAATCTCTCTATAACTTAAAATTGTGGTACTATGAAATAGCTACAACTTCAAGAATTCATTATTTATAGTCCATAGATGGTCATGACACTATAAAGTGGCCATGAAATATATGATGGCTTCCAGCATTATTTTATTGCCCCGAAATATGTATACTAAATGGTACTATGAAATAGCTACAACTTCAAGACTTCTTCTTGATAAGTATATAGAAATGGTAATGTTGAGTGGATGTGGTACTTACACTTAGCTTATATATATAAGTTATGGTTAGTCCTTCCTTTCTAGATGAAAGTTAGTCTTAGAAATATGTATGAGTAATATTATCTCTAATATTTAGTTAATCAAAAGTTAGTTTTGAATAATTATTACAACTTTGACCTGAGTACTTGTGACATTTTATTTTTCTATAGTTCAAAAGTCATGACTTTATTATATTATCATAGCTTTGACTTGAGATTATCGAGTCATATAAAGATAAAGTCACTGCCTTATGAAATTAGCATTAACCTTAAGCACCAGTGGGTATTTAGTTGTTGTGAGAGATAATTAATGTCAAGACCATTTAAATTTTATGAGTGAGGTATAGCTATAACTCCATAATATTCTCTTAGTTATTTAGAAAGTATAGCACAATAAAACAATTATGCTAATGAGAGGATAAGGTTATGACTTGCAAAATTTTGTCACAACCATTTAGATAAAGCTTCTGGCAAAAATTGAAGTCAAAACTACAAAAAACTTATAGACTAACATTCTATACTAAACACCTAAAAAAATTCATTAATTTCATAATTATCTATCAAATTTCTCTAAAATATCAAAAATTGTGAAATTAACATAAAGCAGCCTCATTCCTACACATACATACTATTCTTAAAGGTGTGAAGTGGGTTGAGTGGCTTGGGCATGCACTAGGAATGACCCAATTAAGTCATGCCAAGCCACTATAGTATGATCCAAAACCATGCTAGGGATTGGACCATGCCAACCTGATACATAGCTCATACCATGTTATACTAGAGTGAGTTGTGTCTCGTGCTAGGCCAGACATGACCCACATGCCTAGCTCGGAGGTACTATCCACTGGCATGGTGATCCATGACTGTGTATGAGTGGTTCATGGCTCATGGGTCAAGCCCCATAGGGTAACTACCCGATGGGGCTAAGTATCTTTTAAAAAAGATACTTCCCACATAAGCTAGGTATGGCTTACATTGTAGAGCAATTCCCATTCAGGTAATTGACCCATCATGATTCGGCATAACCCAACAATACTATGGGTCAAATATGTTGTGCCAAGCCTAGCTATTGCTTTAGCAATCATTCCATATCAGGCACTACGTGGTGGCATGGCTAGGTAACATAGAAATACATCATGCTATCATGACATGACCCATTTGATACCTTTAACCATTATCAACTATCAAACTATACTTTAATATTTAGTAAATTAAATATTGTATATTTACAAAGAAAGTGATGACTTTTTAGGTAGAATTTCTACCATGACTTTTCTACACCCTTAGCTAAATACATCCCAAAATATATTAATTTCATGACTATTTATCAAAAATCATCAAAACTATAAAGTCATTAAATTAATCTATAATTTTTCTTAGTTCATGCCAATATGTTATCATAAAGCACCAAAATACCTATGAATATTTGGTAATTTGACACCAAAAAATAAAGTTGCAACTTGGATGTAAGGCCTAATTTCTAAAGCCATGATCATTCATAATGTCATACCCATTTCCAACAAAAGAAAGACTAAAACTAAAATTGCTGCTATTCCTAAGCTAAAGCCACAATCATTGTGAGCATCATTGTCATTTGATGCAAAACAAAGACCAAAGCTGCAACTCATTCAATAAGCCATGAATTTGTATTGCATAAATAAAATGAAAAAGTCACAAATAGAACATAGTGTTATAACTTTATGCCAAAGAAAGATTATGAGGAATTTCAAAGCTGTGGTCACCTTTCAGAGTTATGACTTCAAGCTCAAAAGACTAATGCCAAAGACACATCATCATCCTAAAGTTATGACTTTCTAGTTGGACAAGAACAAATTTATGGAGTATAAAAATAAAAGATTATAAGAATTTGAAATTTCTTCTTTTTAATCTTCGGGACCAAAATGTAAAGAACAACAACAATTCTATAGGGAATTTTCATACTTCCTATAAGATCGATGAGCAAACAAGGGATGCAATATAAAAGTAAAACATAGAGTTGTGGGGCATGACACATAAACCCTCTCCTCTCTAGGGTAGATTCAAAAAATAAACAAAAGTTGTGTGGGAATTAGAGTTTGTATCCTAGATTCTAGTAAGAGATATCATTGGAAACCTAAGATTCTCAAGACTTCTTCTCTTATATCTCATATAAATCTCTCCTTATTGTTAGACTAAATTAAGATCTAGTATTTATGAAATTATGATGTTTGTGATATATGAATAATTTAGTAATTAATTGAAATGTTTGATTTATCTTATAGAATGAAAATAAATGAAAATAATAATTAAATAGACCTTAAATTAAAGTTTTGACTATTGGTGAATTTGTGTATTATATTATGATTGATTGTGATAGGTAAGCTATGAGACTCACTTACATAAATAGTATGAAGAAAAGTGATAGCCATTTTAATCATGTTGCATGAGATAAACCTATATGTTACACCCAAAATTGAGATATGTTAATCGTTATGGGTATAACACTAACAAAGCTGAAAGAATAAATAATTTTACTAGCTACTCTATTATATATGTCATAGAATAATTGATCCTCAATTCAATTGATATTTTATAGAACATTCTCTTGTGTTTCACCTTTATCATGTGAGTTGCATCATCACTATAATGATAGTTATAGGCAATCCACAAGATATTCACAAGTGGTTGTGAATCACGTGGTGGTGATAACCCTTTTAAATGCTTTCACTCATATGATTCTCAATGGTGAGATTTGAGGGAAACATATTTTAATTATATGAGTATAGTAATTATGAAGCTAAAAGTACAAATAATTTTAAATTATATCAATTATTGGTCTTTATGACACTTAAAATAGAAGAATATATATATATATATATATATATATATATATATATATATATATATATCTACTATCGATGATCCTTAAGATGAGATAATTTGTTATCTCGATGATAAAGTTTTGAGAGGGTAGCTATATATGATTGGATCATCATTGGGATGGACTTCATAATGACAGTTACCTTTTATGCCATTTGGTGAAATAGTCATTCTAATAACAATCCTAACTTTAGTCTATATCCAAACTCAACATAAATCAAATTATTTTAAAAATATATCATATAAATCAAATAGATAAATCCTGGTATCAAAGAATCATATCAAAATCTCAAAATATCTTCTCTTCTAGAACTTTGTTGTCGAACTATTCGCAGACTAAGATGTTGATATAATTGTTCGGTGTTAGTCCACATCAATTCAAAATTTAGAATCCATCCATAATTCCAAAATATAAAATTCACAATACATGTTAATACTCAAATATTCAATTTATAACAACCTTTATGGATAATATATACTAAAACTTATTAACATGTACAAAAATCCATAAAACATTAAACAACAAAAATTACATATGGAAATAATATAAATTATTGGAATATAAATCCTTAGAAATTGCAAAAATATTGAACAATTACATAAATCTTGGATTTTAGTAAAAATACTTCGAATCTTATTCTAATTTCTGCATTATTCTTTAGGTTACATGTTCTATTCCTCTGCGTTGCCAGATAGGATCGACAATTTTAATGTATTTAATTATTAGATAGAATAGAAATTTATGTCTAGCAATCCTCTTTCTTTTCAATAACTTTCTAATCGCATTAGCAACAACAACCCTTTGCAACAATTTAATAGCCCAATAATAAAAAAAAGTGTGAGAGGGTTATGAAAAATTATTAGAATTTAATTTTTCTCTATGTATTTTTTAAAAAATTAGAGATATTTTATTTCATTGTATTTCATTTAACAAATGTTTTGCCTAAACTAGGCTCCTCTCTTCCTCTTTTTTATTTTTTTCTAGCCTCACATAAATCATAAATGGACAAAAATGATTATGTAATGTTTTCTCGAAGATAGTATCTTTCAACTTATGTTGTTTTTAAAAAAGTAAGTTTGCATTTTTTTTTTCTATTTAGATTGATGGGGCCACTCCCCATCCATGAGGGTACAACTTTCATAAAAATAGTTTTCTTTTTTTAAATGATACAAAAAATTATCTCACGTTATTAGTTCATATGGGCCTCACTTACAAAAAAACAAAATAAAAAATAAAAAATTGTAGTAATTGAAACAAGCCAAACAATAATACAAATCAAAGAACATACTCTAGCTAACTCAAGTAGACCTAACACACTCAAAACATGATAATATTAAGGAACTTCAAGTGAGATAATATGATAAATAAAGTCTCACAACCCCACATCATCTATCATTCCCTTGGGGACTTTTATGTATGCATTAAATGAGCTCTATTTAAAAATAATTCCAAGTGACAATAACTTATATTTTATTATATTATTATTATTTAATTTGTTTGAATTTTTCTATTTAAAAATAATGTGTGTTTTTAACTTTACAAAATTAATAATCAATATCATTATATTAATTTCGCTTAAATAACTTTTAACTAATTAGGAGTGTCCAAAAAGCATGTAAGCCTATGACTTGGCCAAAGTTCAACCCAACTTTATTTCTAGGTTGGGCAAGCTAAATGCCTGAATTTTATTCTCGCATTGCCTATCAACTCATTGACTAAGGGCATGTTTGTTTTTTTTTTTTTTGGCTGAATGCTGAAACCAATTTGATTTCAATATTCAGCCATTTATTTTTTACTAACTTATCACAATTTATTGAAAAAATAGGTGAAATAAAATAGGCACAAATTTTGACTTTTTCCTTACAGAAAAACTCACTCCCACACAATCAAAACCATCACTTCGAGTTCCGCTTATTTATTCAATATTAAGTAAAAAAAAAAAACAAACGACTTAATACTTAATACTATTAAGTATTATTTTGTATTTATTAAAAAAAAGTTCTATTCAGTATTAAGTAAAAAATAAATAAATACAACCTAAGTCAAACTAATTTTTATATTGTTATTATATATAAATAATTTATCCAATGGTACACGTAAAAGATAAATATCAGTAATGGAAATTATCTTGTGATTTATATGTGAGAAGTGATTAAATTTAATTTTTACTAAAAGTTGCCAATCAAATTGCCCAACTTGCAGGCCAATGGGCCATGCTAATGGACTTAGTGACCTACTTTAAGGTTGGTCATAGCCTTACTCATTGAGTGGTGACCCCCATAACTAATATGTAACATGCCACAAACCAAAATAAGTTTTTAACCATGTAAAATTTATTAAAATATCAGCCATTTTTATTAAAAGCAATAAATTAACATGTAAGTTTCATGACAGTCTTAATTGGAAAGATTGAGAACTAAATTTAGGATTGAATTTGTTGGGTCTGCCTGATTTTGGGCAGACTGAAATATATGTTTGTTGTGTGATTTTGTTTTTGATTTGTTTGGTTTCTATGTTTTAATTTTTTTAATCGAGACTGAATGTTCTCATTTAAAGTGTTTTAAAAATTTAAAATGGTCATTTTTTTCACTTATAAAAACTGATGAAATGATGGATACAAAAGACAAAACTCACCGTGAAGAAAAGTCATGTGTTGTGACAACTTGCAAAATGTAGGAATTCCTCTAGAAAATGTGATTCCATCCCATTTTTGGTTTAAGTTTTCAGATTAGTTCATGATATGGGATTTTATCCTGTGTGTGGTGACTACAACGTGACTTTATTATTTATCCGGAGTTCTTCAAGAACTCCGGATCAATAATTGAAATACAATTCTAAACATATTTTCAATTACATTTATATTTCATTCGATTTATATAATTTAGACATTAAAATAATTTTAATTATCTTTTAATTGTGTAAATATTTTATCAGTTTTTGGGACATAATTATCTTTTAAAATTATATAAGCTAAAATATTTATATTTTAGACGATTTGAAATATACATATTTAATGAGGTTTGACATAAAATTTTAAAAGGCCAAAACATATTTTTCTGTTATGCATTTCAAGTTAATTTTCTAACTGAAATTTAAAAGATTTTAAAAAGACTCAGCATGCTAAAATATTCTACTTATTGGATTGAGAATTTGCTTCGACACTATTCTTAGTTTTTTAAGTTGTATCTCCGTCGGACCCGAAATGAAGAGGACACTTCTACGACCAGCACCCAACATGCCACGAGCCAAAATAAGTTACTAACCAAGTAAAATTTATCAAAGATGAACCAGTTTTAGTAAAAGTAAAAATTTTAGATTTAAGTGTCACGATGGTCTTAATTGGAAAGATCGAGAACTAATTTTAGGATTTGATATCCTAGGTTTGAGTTCCATCTATAACTTAACCTACCCGAAGATAATTATGAGCTTATGAGTTGTGACATGAGTTAATGAGTAGATATGTCAAGTGGGTCAATAGCTCGAGCATGACACGAAATACAACATGACTCAATCATGTCAGGCTCGATATATCATAGACCAAACCATACCTGGATAGAACTCGTGTCATGCTGGGCTAGGGTTTTTGACCAGCATGTCACAAAAGATGCAGTACGAAATAACATGGAACATTGAGCTATTTGGGATGGTTTCAGCTTCACTTGTCAAACTAAGCTAGCTTAGAACTGACTTGAATTAGTCTGAAACGAACCAAGCTAGCCTAGAATGAGCCAAGATTACCTAGATGTGATACAGGCTAGCCTAGAAAGAATCCAAGCTACCCCAGGCTAGCCTGGGGTCGAGATGTGCATGGTGTTCAATCATGATTAGCCCGGATCAAATTAGGTTAGCCTAGATATGGATCACAATTCACATTCAAACAAGCCTGGTTCCGAAGCTGACTAAGGCTAGCTTGGGTTCGAGTCATGCCTTGTGATCAAATTAGGTTAGCATGACTCTGATAATAAGTAAGATAATGGGTTGTGCTAGGTCGTCTTTTTTTTTTGGAACTTTATGAGCATGGCCCGTACTATAAATCATGCCTAGGCCTCAATGGGATTAAAACTTAAATATGACCTAATTAATAGGCATAAGATATAGTTTAATGATACCGAGCCTTAGCCTGAGCCCAGAGACTCTAGTAGACCGTTAAGCTACTGCAGCAAGCCGGCGACCACTTCATCCCGAGTCCACTCTTGAAATTCCCGCAACCGCTTAGGCCTGAGTCGCATCGAACCGCTCGCTGGACTCTCCATTTTCTCGTCGTTCTAAATCTAAACGGCTCCTTAGTCATCCACTTGTTCCCCTGGTTATAAAAATCTTGCCTAGCCGTCCGTTTCAGGGCAGGGTTTTTGAATTTCCCGAGCAAAAGGTCCGCACCACAACAGCCGCGAGTAGGACAGAATGGCAGCGACGGCTCTCTCCAAGGTTCAGCTCTCGCGCCCGGTCACGTTTGTAACTGGAAATGCGAAGAAGCTCGAGGAAGTCCGTGCAATCCTTGGGAACTCCATACCCCTGCTATCGCATAAGCTCAACCGTACTCCTAACGCCCATCTTCTGAAACCTTCTTCCTTTCAAAATGATTCTCTTAGTATAGATATTGAAGCTTCTCGTCTTTGTTTGAATTTTAGTCCCCGAGCCTCAAGGCGAACCAGATTTTATTTCAAAAGAGAAAGCCCGTTTTGCTGCAAAGAAGGTGTGATCTTGGGCATGTATGTCGCGCGTGTTTATTTGTCTGCGATGTGGGAGCAGCTAATTTTTTCTAGTGTTAATCTGTAGCTGAATGCGCCAGTTCTCGTTGAAGATACATGTCTCTGTTTTAATGCTCTGCATGGTCTTCCCGGGCCATATGTGTAAGTTCTCATCGCTTAATCTCATGTTTCACTGCCGTTTGGTATGCTATTTTTAGTGTTTTTCAGAGTTTATATAACCCATTTTTTTATGGCATAGCTAAAATTTGTAAGAACGTAGCTGGTAGTGTTGAAAACTATGTCAATTCGAATGATCTGTTTGTGCCCTAATTTTTCTAGAATTGGAGCACAATTTGTTCCCCGAAACTATCATGCATAGAAGTGCTTGTTTCCCCCTTGTTTTAGTTTTTTTAATGATGTTTTTGAACATGTCCCAAGTGGGAAGAACTTGGGTCGAGTGTTTACTTCTTTGTTGGTGTTTTTTTTTTTTTTTTTTTTTGCTTTTTTTAGCATGGTATTACCCATATGAACAAGAGCATACTATCCGTGTGCGTTTTTGTTATAAATTTAAATATGCATGAGTGTATCAATACTAGATTTTGGATGCCATTATATCAAGGCTTTATGTGGCACCTCGCATGAGCATCCAATCAATAGTAAAGTCATTTTGTAATGCTAAATATCGCCTCTTTGTCGAGTTATTTTTATGTTACTTTCACTTTATCATGGCAACAACTTAAGATTTTGGCCATTTTGTGTTGGGTAGATCAAAACAAGATTATCATAAACAAATTAAGGTTGTATTTAGTGCACAATGTTCTTGCTATGCTATATTTAAGCGAGTTTTATTGTTTTTATATATTATTATTAAATATTATTGTATTTATTCTTGGTCAAAGTCTCTTGTTAATGCAATTGGGATTAACTTTTAAGAGAAAAGTATTGGGATAAGGGTTCGAACGAATAAAATTGAACCCAACTCAAGTAATGGGATAAGGGTTCAAATTTAGTGGGAATGGTGCATGAATAATAATGAATAAATTTTGCAAGGATGATAAAAGAGACAATTTGGAATATGATTTTGAAAATTAAAATTTAAGTGGTGAACTATGCTAAGAGAAAAAATAATTTATTTTTTGTTGGAATTGAATTACATTAAATTTTAGGATTAAAAATTAAGTGCTAAATTTTTAGTTAATTTAATTTAGTGGGAATGATTCATGAATGATGCATTTATGTTGAATTAAGACTGTTAATTTCTAATTAAATATTGTTTATTTGTGTTGAATGATGAGTAAGTTAATTTACAAAAACTTAATATTTTTTTTGTAGCATGCTCAATTTTAACAAACATAATAAAAAAAATATTTTATAAATTAAAATGCGATACTAATTATTTTTGAATGTTCGTTTCATGAAAATGAACGAGCAAAAATTAATTGAAAATATAATTGAAATTTATATCAATGACTTTAATACTAAATTGTTATTTAATGAGAGTCATTTATTCTCTTGATGAAGATGCGTGATCTATGTTAGTTTTATATATGATTGTAGTCATGTCACAACCCAATATAATTAATATATACAATTGTGACTATATGTTTTTAATTAAAAAAATTTATATTAATGATTTTCATATTGAAATATTATTTAATAAGAAACATTTTAATTACATTTATTTTATTTTTTTGCATAATTTAGTCTCAAATTAATGATTTTGATAAAATTATAATATTTGATATGATTAGTATCATATAGATAAATTTTCATATGTATTTTCAATATTTGGTATAACAATTAAAGATTTTTTTGATGTTTTAAGATTATTTTTGTTTACTTGAATCAAAAATGAATTTAGCTATTAACGAAAACATTATTTTATTATGGTGAAAAGTATAATTTTTTTCCACATGAGGATTATTCTTGTTAGTAAGTAGAAAATAAATCAATAATTCATGCTTCAGGTACATGAGTATATTGTTTTGTTTTCAAGTATGTTTTAATTGGCTAATTTTTATAGATGAGATATTTTTCTATGATAAATATTCGTTTGCAATTAATTAAATTCTTTTTCAAAATATGAGAAATAATATTCGTAGGTTTGAGAAATAAATTTTTCATGATCAATAATAATATTTATGTCAATTAAAGATAATGATATTCTCTATTGTCAAATGGTCATGTCATCGTGAGGTTTTTTGTTTAGATATTCATCATCATTATCAACTAAGTTTTATTTAAATTATTTAGGGTTCGATATCTATATAAAACTTACAACAAGTTTATCAAGGTTGATTGTCTTTTGTGTGTGTGTTTATATCTGCACACACACACACACACACACACACACATACATACATACATATGTAGAATGTAAATACAAACATACACACATAGAAGCATGCACACATTCTCACATGCCCACGTACATACTATGTAATGCTCATACGTATACAAGCTTGAGATTGATAATGCTAGCATCTCTCACAGGTGGAGTTTGTTTATTACTAGATTATTGGAGATAAATGAACACTTTTTGTAGGATATGAAGATGGAATATTAGTTTGAGATAAAAATGAGAGCTTTGTTTTGGCATCAAAAACTAAGAAATTAGAGGCATATCATTGTTTTGGCATCAAAAACTAAGAAATTAGAGGCAATAACATTGTTTTGGCATCAAAAACTAAGAAATTAGAGTCGCTGTCATTGTTTTGATGTCAAAAACTAAGAAAATAGAGGTGATTTCATTGCTTTGGCATCAAAAGATAAGAAATTAGAGGTGATATCATTCTTTTGGCATCAAGACTAGGAAATTAGAGGCGACTTCATTGCTTTGGCATCAAAAGCTAAGAAATTAGAGGCGATTCATCATTGCTTTGACATCAAAAACTAAGAAATTAGAGAGGATTTCATTGCTTTGGCATCAAAATCTAAGAAATTAGAGGCGATATCATTGTTTTGGCATCAAAAAACTATTTTATTATGTTTAATTTCAAGCACAAGCATAGTTTGTCATAGAAATAAGTTGTCAGGCCAAAGTATGGGATGGAATATAAAATAACTATTAATACAAAAATATTAAGTAACAAAATTATTTATTAGGTATAATATAGAAATATAATTGATCACTTGAGAAGTCTTCGTGTAGTATTAATTGAATGGAATTCATGGGGGTGATTTAATTGAAAGATGATAGGTCTTTGATTCGAGACTCATTAAACATTATCTTTTTTTTTTTTTATTTTTTAGAGGTAATACTGTTGAGATATTATGAGCTTGGGTACGTCTCTTTGACCTCCATTGTGGTGGGGTATGACCGTTTTGAAATGTACATTTACTTGAGAAAGTTGTGATTTTGCTTCCATCAACATTAGGCTTAACACTTATCTTTTAAGTCATTTTATGTTTGCCTGAAGGTTCTATCTTGGGTTTTGTTCATGTTTATGTGGGTTGAGTTTTTTTTTTTTTTTTTTTGATCTTTTTTGATCTTTTTTGATCTTTTTTGATCTTTTTTGATCGTGCTGATGCTCAATTGGGTGTTTATTTCAACGCCGGCAGCAAGTGGTTCTTAGACAAGATCAAGTGTGAAGGTCGGTACACTCAGACTGCAACCGTAACCAGCAATCATTGCTTCTTTTTTGTTTTGTAATTTTGAATCGGTTCCCCCCTCCCCCCAGGTCTTCATAAGTTGTTGGCAGCATTCGAGGACAAATCTGCTGAAGCCTTGTGTGTTTTTTCTTTTTCTTCTGGCCCTGATGCCGACCCCGTGTCCTTTGTTGGAACTACTCTGGTCTTGCCTTCTTTCTCTCTCTCTCTCCCCCCCCCCTCTCTCTCTCTCTCCCTCTCTCTCTCTCCCTCCCTCCCTCTCTCTCTCTATATATATGTCTCTCTCTCTATGTCTATATATATGTCATTCTCTCTCTATATATGTCTCTCTCTATATATCTCTATATATATGTCATTCTCTCTCTATATGTCTCTCTCTCTATATATCTCTATATATATGTCATTCTCTCTCTATATGTCTCTCTCTCTCTCTATATATGTATCTCTCTATCTATATATATATCTCTCTATCTATATATATATATATATCTATCTCTCTCTCTCTATATATATATTATATGTCTCTCTCTATCTATATATATATATATATCTCTCTATCTATATATATATATATATCTCTCTATCTATATATATATATATATATATATATCTCTATATATATATATATATATCTCACTCACTCTCTCTATATATATATCTCCTCTCTCTCACCCCCTCTCTCCCTCCCTATATATCTCTCTCGTCTCTCTTCTCATCTCCTGGTTGGGTTGTCTTGTTTAGGGGAAGATTGTATCGCCCGTGGGGAGTGGTGAATTTGGCTGGGATTCGATATTTATGCCTGATGGCTATGACGCGACGTCAGAGTTTTACTTTATCTTTCTCTCTCTCTCTCTCTCTCTGCCTTTTCTCTGAGTTAATTTCAGGCAGGAAACCACTGTTCTCTGAAATCATCTTCTGTTGCAGTTTTGCTCAGATGTCCAAGGAAGAGAAAAACAGTATTTCTCACCGCTTCAAGGCTCTTCAGCTCGTAAAATCTTATCTTGGTGATGTTGAGTTCGTTCCCGAACCAAACGGACCTGCTGCTGCAAAGAGTTCGTTTTTGCTCGCGACCTGAAAAACACATGCCTGAGGTTTCTGGGGTTTTCTCGTAAAAAATTGCTCTTCTTTTTTTCCATTTCTTCTCTCAGGAAAGAGGGAAGGCGATGATGAGAAGGGAGAATCCGAGAGCGAAGCCCAAGAGCCTGCAAAGGTCGTCAGGAAAGAAGAAGATGGTTCTGCGGAACATGTGAAAGTGGAATCTGGGAAAAAGGCTAGAGGAGCCTAATCCTCCTCCCAGCAATTTAGTGCTTATGTTTGTAAAAACTCGAAATACATGCTCATGGTAATGGGCTCTCTTGAACTAATTAATCGTCAGAGGAATTAGTGTGGTCGCTTGCAACCTGCTCTTTTATTCATTCCATGAATCAAAATCATTTGGCTAAATGATTCATGGCGTGCCCTCAATTTTTTAAATATGAAAATATTATTAATTTTAATAATATGCTCTCACTTTATTAAAATTATTTCTATGCTTTGTTGTTAATTTTATGCATTAAAATCAAAAAATAACAAATTCATTTCTATATAAAATCGAAGTATTAAAAGTTAATGCATACTATACACAATATGTATTGTAGTGAGTTTGCTACACACATACATACAATATATATATATAGGCCATGTTGTGAGAGAGTTATTGGAGATGCACAGTAGCCATAACTGTTATTTTGCATCCTCTCTTTTCTCTCTCCAAAGTTGCTAAATATGGTACCTCTATAGCTTGGATGTCATTTTGCAACCCCCTATGCCACCCACGTTGGAGCTATAAAAATTATAATTTGGGTGTTATTTTGTCAGTTACGGGGATGACACCCTTGATGGCACCTCCCGTTGGAGTTGCTCTAACTAATATGCTCTAGAAAGAATTATTTAGAAGTTGAATAAAGCTTTCCCTAAAACTTTTGATCATGTTAAGGTATGATATAGGAAACTATCTTAGCCATGTTAATTCTAAACCATATCTAGTACACATTTAGAGTGATATGCAATCTATTGTTCATCAAGAAAAAGACCAAACTATTTGGCCTTTTTCTTGACGACTAGAGGTGTCAAGTAGGTTGGGCAGTCTGGGCATGACATGAGACAACCAATTTAATCATTCAAAGCTTGGCATGGTCTAGACTCCAGAACCATGCCTAGACTTGGGTCGTGTCTACTCCAATGGCATGGCACATGGTGTGATACTGCTAATTTTTTAAAAATCAGCCACAAGCACAAATAAGTAGCTTGTGCCATTTTTAGCAGTTTTGCACCATTTGTCAGGCCCAACAACAACAATGACAATATAATGCCTATCACTATCATGATGGACTAAATAATTTTTTAGCCAAAAAATATGGTACATTAAATCCCAAGCAAATCCCACTTAGCGAAGAGTTTATTTAAGTTTGAATTGGATCAAGTTTATGTAATTTGACTATCTTCATTTATCGCAATATGTTTGGGAGGGAAGACATTGCAGAATTGATTACTATCATAACACGAGTCTTTTGATTAAATATTATGAAAACCTATTTCTAGCCTATTTATCATAAAATTTTTAGGTATACCAATAGGAATGATACAACTAAATATTTCAAATTAGAAAAATAACTAATAATTAATAAATTTATAAAATATGGTATAGTAGTATTCGTGACATCTAACATCTAGACAAGTCATGATGATATATAATTCATATGTCTTACTATGTAGATTCAAAATGAAAACTGAATAATATATTTCAAGATTTTATAAGATCCTATTGGCTCATTATGACCTTATCATATATGACTATGTGATGAAGATCTCTAGTGAATATAAAAGTATCAACTGGGTCGGACAACCCATGGCATGCCTCATTCTTTGTTGAGTAGGCATGAGTCATGCCTTGTGTTGGGCTAGGCATGACCCGTGTGTCTGGCCTGGTGGCATAGTCCACTAGTTTGGGGACTCAAAACATACTACAGTAAGGTCATGGGTCATAGATCAAGTCTCATCTGGTGATGTCCCGAAGGAGTGGGATTTTTTTAAATGGACACATAAGCCTTATATTACTTCTATACTATATGTTTGTCAATGTGCCTAAAAAAATTTAAATAGATGTAAGACATCATTGAAGTTATACATACCTAATATTGGAATCATACATTAGAAACTAACATGTGATATTTCACAATGTCAATAATAAAAGTGGGGAACTTATTATTGATGATTCAAACTAGGAGATAAAAATTTCTTTTTTGAAAATTTTGTAGATTTCTTATGATATGATGAACATGTATATACGCCTACCTTTTGCAATACTAGTCCTTCGTTCTTTTTCTTTATTACTTAACTACCTATATAGATCATAGGGTTAAGATGGAAGAGATAGGAAATATAACAAGATACATATTCATATTTATGAACTAAGTAGAAGAGTCTGATGATTGGATTCATGAGAAATTATCTAACATGTTTACATATTATGAAACTAAGCTGTGATAGTTATAACAAGGCTCTAATTATAGACATGGATACCCTATTTAGAAATCATGGCTTTTCTATTCAGTTAGCAATAAATAAATGCTGAAGTATTTTTTTGAATAAGAGTAAGCTATCTTGATACTTAGATACCGATTACAGCTTACGTTAGTAGATTAATCTAATTATCTCATACAATCTAAAATAACATGAGATGTAATGACCCCTCAAGTGTCTAACTTAATATCAGACTCTGATTTTTATTTGGCTATGAGTGTCATGATAAAGAGAAATTAGTGGATGATCATTAATATGTTAAAATTAAGGATGTCGAGATTTAAGACTAGCACAACCTTGAGATTTAGTCGTGATGATTCAATTTATACTACTAACTCAAACTAATCATGGTTTGTGGATATTAGACTCAGTTACTCAAATGACTAAAATGCAATGTGTTTATTTTATAGATATAGGTATACACTTTTTTATACTTTTTAAATTTTTTTATACTTTTTTTATACAGTAATATTAAAAAACAAAACACATCTATATTTTTTTATTGAGTAATAAATCTTATGGATTTAATTATTTTTTATTTACATTGTAGTGTATTTTTTAGTTTTTAAAAAATAAATATTTCAATTTTCAAGCCACCGGCCATTGTGCCTGCCCTTTGGTGGTGGGCATTAGCCACTAAGCCAAGCCCTGAAACTACCTCCTGACCACTAATCCAAGCCCTAACACAACCTATTGGCTCCTCGATCCCGCACCCTACATGTTGTCATTGCCATAATGCCACTAAGTAGTAAGTGGCACTAGACTGGGATGCCTAGCTTGTTGCTAGTGACTATGGGCTTATAATTGTGTTGTACTGATCCCTAGAAACTCAGCATGACTCAACCTAACACAACACACCTCTTTCATTAGGGTGCGTCAATGAGTTGTGCCTATTTTTATTTGTAGTGCATATTCAATCCACTATTTTTAATGACAACAACCATAATATTAGGGTGCGTCAATGACTCAACCATAATATTTTCCATGTCATGACTTGTATACACCTTCCAAATCTTACTGAATAGGTATTATTTTTTTATCATAACTCTACAAAATTAGTCATAATAATTTTTCTACGTCATGACTCACTACTAAGTTATTATAATCTTTTCAATGTATAATATATTTTTCGTAGCCTTGTCATTTTTTTGGAGTTGCAGACACACTATCTTTAAAACACACAGTAGCTACACTATTTCTTTCATGTCATGGCTACCAAGTAATCACTCATTTAATTAGTAGCAATAATTTCTAGAGCCATAACGTATTTAGTACATAGCCAATACACTAGGTTTTTGTGTTGTATTATTATTTTCTATCATGATATTTTATTTAATAGAATATTTATTCTAGTCATAATATTTCTAATGTCACGACTTTGTACTCTAGTGATAAAATACCGCAGCCCTAAAAATTTTAATATCATGACTTTATGTTACAGGGAGTAAAAGTATCAATCATAGTCATTGTCATTCCTAGTGGCATGACATTTTGCTATAGAAAGAAAAAATCAAATTGCAGCAATTCCCAATATTGTGAATTTTTTGTTTATATAGAGTAAAAGAATCTATCGTGGTCATTCTCAGTGCTATGATATGTAGCTCCTGGAGGAAAATATCAAGTCGTGACCATTATCAGCATAGTGACACATAGTTCCAAAAAAAAAATTATTGCAATCACAACATTATTAGGGCCACAAAATTATACACCAACAAGAAGTTACTTGAGTCATGATATTCATTACCACAATGACTTTGATACTCTAGAGAAGATCTTATGAGACTAGAAAGTTACATTCTCAAGCCAAAGTCATGACTTCCAGCTTAAAGTAATGAATAGATTTTTTAAGTATATAAGTAACCCTTATAAGATTTTACCAAAAAGAGGACGATGTGATTTTATTTCGAGCCAAGATCAACAATAAACCCTAGTCAACATGATTTTGAACTTCAATTAGGAAAAAATCTAAGGTGAACACAAGTAATATTGGATTGGGTTTAAATTTTAAAACTTAGATGATCACTTAAGCTTTTATTAGGAACTATCAATTGCATATATGTCTTTCAAAAATATCTCTTGTGATCTCTCCCCCAATGTCAAGCTTATTTGAGATATATGATTGGTGTAACATACTTGTGTGTGTGAAGGATAAATAACGCTATATGTTTTATGTCTATGTTAATATTATGGTTAAAATATTGATGAAAATAGGTGTTAATTAAAATTGAAATTTGTAGTTTTTAGTGAATTCTATATGCTATATGCTTTATATTTGTCAGTTGTAGTGTATAGTGATAGATATGTCACAGGACATACTCATGTAGTATGATAAGAAAGAAATGATAGTCATTCTAATATTAATATATGAAATAAATCTATTTGTAAAAACTCTAGATTGAGAAAAGTTTAATCATTTTAGATATGACACATATGAAGTCAAAAATATGAACATACTTATCACCAATCCATTTTGTATATTCTAAAAAATTAACCCTGAATGATTTGAGGGTTAAGTAGAACATCTAAATTAGGAGTTTCAGCATAATATAGGAGGGGTCTTGTATCAGTCATCATATATAGTGATAGGTAAGTCACGAAGCACATGCAAGAGGAGGTATTTTGTATGGTACTGCTAACTATGTGAGTCAAGTCCTCTTGTATGATTTTCATTGGTATGATTTATGAAAAGATATATTTTAATTATTATGAGTATGGTAATTACAAAGTCAACAGAACAAACATTTTTATTATCATATTATCTCTTGTCTTTAAGACATTAGTGATTGGAGAATAGAAGTACACATTCGAAGTAATCTTAAATGGTAGTTGATTTATTACCTAAAAGGAATAGATATGTGAATGATCCGTAAAAAAAATAACATATAGCTTTGATGGTATAATGATGGGATAATTACGAGGAGATTATCCTTCGTAATGATAGTTCAATGATGACAACCACCATGAATGCCAAGAGGACACTAGAGCATTTTCATACTAATCTATCATTCAATTAATAATTGAACATAATATTGACCAAATATTAAAGAAGTATCATCACACATTAGGATGTAAGCCAACCCTAGAGTCTAAGTATCCTTTTGAAATCTTAAATCTATCTACTCAACTAAAATAACTATTAGTTGATTGAACTACCTATATAATCGATTTAAGATCAATATCTGAATTTATATTTATTTTTCTACTTGTATGACCTATATACTTGAGACTATATTGGACGAAAGATAATCACCCAATGAGATTTTTGGATCATGTCAATTAACGACAAGTTTTGGCACTATTGCAAAGTCTAAATAAGTTTTTTGCATCATTACTATTGATTATTTGATTATAGTTTGATTAGTCAACTAGAGTTGGTATTATTATCCTTGTAAAATGATAGTTCTAGTTATAGTTACTTAAATAGATTTATTGCTATAAATTTGAATTGTATTTGTGTTCTGTTTTTATTTTTATTTTTTTTATTTGTTTTTTAGCTACTACACTTAAGTGAGCAAAAATTTTAGGACTGAGCTAACACCTCTAGACCCAAAGATTGAGAGAACAATGAGAGTGCTACTAAAATAAAAAGCTGAGAGAGAATATATAAAGACTACCATGATAGTGAAGGATTGGTTATCCTATAGTTCAATCATCAAAAAATTATTGACAATCAACTATGATAGATAGTTATTCTAGGATTTGGATGTAAATTGTGCAAGCAATTTATTTTGAGTTTATGCCTAATTTGATAGCTATGGTGCAATAACATCAGTATAATTGAAGAATTTACAAGATTTGAATAGTCATATCACAACTTTCATGGAGTTGTGTGACACAATGAAGATAATTAGAGATAGCCCGGATGTGATATAGTTATGATTGTTTCCATTTTATTAGAGAGACAAGGTATAGACCTGGTTCTAATATATGCCTTGAGATTTAAATGAGAGTTTGGATGAACTTGTGGAAGTCTTTCTCACCAAGTTTTTCCTGCATTAAATAACATATTAACTATGAGGACAATTAAGTAAATTTCAACAAGAGGAGCATGAGACCTTGTGTATCACTTAGATTTTGAGAAGATGCCCATAACATGAATTTGAATTGTAGTTACAAGTCCATATTTTTTATAATGGGTCGAACTATTAAACTTCACATTATAATCGAGTATTTGGAAGGATGCATTATTTTATTTTTAAAAAAATTAACAAAAGGTGTGCCAAATTGAAAAATATTTGTGTTTTGTTACTCTTGGGTGAAGAAATCTAAAATTACCCCTCACATCATAAGAAATCTAAAATTACATAGTTTACATACTATGTAAAAATATATATATTTATATTCATTTATTTGTTTATATATATATATGTGTACATATACTTATAATATTTATATATGTTACAACTGTGTGTGTGTGTGTGTGTGTGTGTGTGTGTGTCATAATATATACATATATGAATTCGATACGGAGGTGTCCAATAGGATTGGAGGTATGAGCCCAAATTGCGACACATGCAAAAACTAAAGTGCCAAGCATGACATTAGATGGCACGGGCACAAGAGATCCCTACCCTATGTGTGGGTCGACCTATGGCACTGCACATGTATGCTATGTCGTACCAGGCATATAGACCACGTGCCGATGCATGACCCTGACATAGCGCATTCATCACAACAAACATGTTTGGCATGACACATGGGTTATATGTGCATGCTCGTGCTAGATTTAATATAATTAGGCGCGTGCAATCCACATACATATTTATATTATATTTTTATTAAGTGGGGTGCGTGAAGTGCACATGCTCCAATTAAATAAAAAAGTCATTACCTCTGCAATGACCAACTTCTCAAAAATATATATTTTCATATTAAAAATACATGTCACGTCATTGTACAAAGTGGGATTCAAAATAATATTTTTTTTTTAAAAATATATATAATAATAGTAATAAGATTTTAGCCTAACAACTATGGGTAGAAATTCAACAGTTATTGGATTTCTACCCAAAAAATTAAAAAAAAATTAAAAAAAATTAAAAAAAAATTAAAAAAAAAATTAAAAAAAAAATTAAAAAAAATTAAAAAAAATTCAATAAAAAAATATTATTTTAATTAAAAATAATGTGAGTCAATTTAAAAATAATTTTTTCCTCGTTAAAACAAATACATAATATATTAAAATATATTTGCATACCTATAAAACTAAAAAATATTTATATGCTATATAAAGTACTATTTGATAACGCACTTAAAATATTTAAGCCATTAAAAATTAAAATTTTTAATGATTTGAAATTTTAATTATATTTGATAAAAAAATATTGGGAGCTGAAAATTTAAATTTTAAGTAAAAATTCAGTAAAAATTTTAAGTTGGTAGAGACCTACTTAATGTTGAAAGCAGAAAATTTTCAACAAAATTTTTTTTAAAAAAAATATTATTTTATCTTTTTTTTTTTACATTTTATCATTCATGCTACAGTTCAGTTTGTGAATCTGTATTCTCCTCCTCTTTTCTCTGCCATCACAAATCTTAACTATAATCCTCTTTCATAATTAATTTAAGAGATGAAATAACAAATCAATTAGTTATTCATTAATTTTTGTTTTTATATTAAAATTTTAGATAGTTTTAAAGAGTTTAAATTTTATTTTTATTTTTTTAACTTTTTTATTTCTTTTTTGGATTTATGATTTATTTATGAAATTCTATTTATGAATTATATTTTTGTGAATTCTATTTTTTATAATAATAACTAATTGTAGTGAAAAAAATCTCATTAGAAATTCTATTTATGTTGGATAATATATAATATAATGATAATAAGGTTAAATATGTAAAATACATTATTTTCAGCATTCGACATTTACAGTTATCAAACAATATACTTATATTTAGCATTCAATTAACAGTAATCTATCAAACAGTTTTTTTGAACTTAATTTTTTATGTTTTATCAAGCGGGCCCTAAGTAAGTAAACCTAAAGATAAAAAAATTCAAGTAAATGCCAACTACCATTGGAATTCTACATTTATGATGTGAGATTCATCTATTGAATACTAACATATATAATTCAACTATGATAATAATTAATAATTAGACTCAGGCATATTTTTTTTTTTAAATTCATCAAATTTTTTATGATGTGACGAATATGTATTCGTCGATATATACGCTCATGACCTATATTATATATAAGTATATATGCGACATGAATAATATTTTTTTAACCAATGTAAAGAATAATCATTTTTTTTGTGTGATAGCTATGAAGATATAAAGTAAGTATTAAAAATAATATATTCAATCTATTTATTATTTAGCTACATATATGAATCTTAAGGTTGGGGTGAACAGAGTAGAAATTACTATTAGATTATTATTCATTTGCATGAACCAATAAGAATAACTATATGGTAATATTTACGAATAATTTGATAACATATCTAAATAATATAAATATAAATTTTATAATTTTAGCAAACCTTCAAGTTTGGAGATCGATACTATATTTGGAAATAATAACTTTTTATTTCATTTAGCTAGAGACAAATAATAGAGGTTTATCAAATGATAGAAAATTATATCAAAATACTCGAATATCAATTACTACTCCTTCGTGTCTCATGATTACATTAAAAATAATATGTTAAATTGATAAAAATCATATAAATTTATATTTTACATGTTACCTAAAATGACATATGAATGACTAAGTCATCTAATATCTAGCATAATATCGGAGTTTATTTTTTCTGAGATTATTAACATGATTTTACATAAGAGGAGCAGACTACATCTAGACATACATAAAAATCTAATCGAACGATTTATGAACATAATCAATTTGGTCATGCCTTCACTCTTAAAATCATTATGGTATATGAAAGGAGTCAACGAAGTTGAACATGAACTAGACCAACTTAAACACTATGTCGCTTAGTTTGATTTGTCTAGGATCAAATGTACCATGTTTTTTGTGTATTGATTGGCATGTCTTAAAAGGTGATCATTGCTATAAGTTTTCCAACAATCTCAACCCAAACTCATTTGTCGCAAAAATAAAAAACTAAGCAAACACCAATAATATGAATGTATGTTAAAATAATAAGAACTAACTATTATAGAGATATCAATGAAGAATCAGTACAATATACTACCAAAAAATATATACATATAAGAGTTAGAGGTGGAAATAATAAAATTGCATGAAAAGTAAATATTATTTATATAAAGAAAGTTGCAATTTTAAAGTTGCACAACACTAAATTTAAGAATTCAATGAGTAAATGTATGAATGAGAGTGCAAGGAGGAGAGAGTTTGAGAAATAATGAGAAGAAATTTAGAATGAAATATTCAAATTTTTGAATGTCAATTTATATAGATTTGAAAATACTAAAAAAACATATATTTCTAATTTTTTATAAATTATTTAGGCCATAAATCCAACAACTATCTAATTTTGGCATGTAGCCATAGAAAAGAATTTGATGGCTATGATTTTGTTTTAAAAAAAATATATTTTTATATTTTCTTAAAGGAAGCCTTGTGATGTCACTATTGATGCTAGTTTCGTGAAAATGCAACAAGTTTCATCAAGCAGGCGCAAGGCCGCCATCAAAGTAAGCCGAACATCTTACATGGCTAGAATTTCTTCTTTTAAACCGGCCCCCATCAGGCAATTCCCAAATGGGGAATGACCAATGGACTAAGATCCACTTGTTCTTAGTCATGAGTCACCAGGCTGATGGACCACGCCACTAGGCTAATCATGTGAGTCATGCCTAGCCCAGCACGATGCACAAGCCATGGCTGAAGCCGGCACAATCAAGGACTAGGCACAATGATGGATTATGTCATGACACACCTAGCATAGACAAAAATAAATCATGTCATACCTCGTGCAATGCCTAGGCCTAGAGGTGGCAAGTGGGTTGGACTGAGCTGTACTTGGCCCGGCAAGGCATGGTCAAGTCATCCAAAACCATGCCTGGACCTAGTTCATGTCAGCCTAGGGCACGACTCGTGTTATGCTAGGCAAGGCAATGTTAGGCCTCATGCCAAGCCAAACATGACTCGGAAGCCTAGCCCACAAGCACAGTCCAGCAACATGGGTATCGTGCTTAGGAACTCAAACCAAGTATTGGGCACGATCCACTATGGGTATCGTGCTCCGGCCAAGCATGACACGACTTGAGAACTTCCACCCCGGCATGCCCCTTCGATCTGGCGCATAACTCATTTTGGCAGGGTCATGCCAGGACTTGTCGAGTCAGAACATGTCATATCTAGTTTTTCTAGCTAAATTGTAAAAAAAATCAAGCTGACTCTTCCAGATGGTTTATCGTGCCATCAGGGCAGCCACACGTGCGATGCTTGGTCCAACACGAGGCACTGTTCATGCCAGCTTGGCACTGCATGAACCATGCCAAGGGTCAGCTTAGCTTTGGTCGCATCACAGTTCCAAACCGTGTTGTGTTGAGCCGAGCACGGCTGAACTTGGTCGGGCACAACTAACCGGGTCATGCACCATGCCGTGCCCGGGCCGCCCAGTACCTTTGACACCTCTAGTTGTACCAAGCAAGGCTAGGTGGCCCGGCTATGCCACCAAAAAGCAGGTCATGCCTGCACGGTACGACCCTATTTGACACCTCAACCAAATCCACCCAACTCACTTCACACATCTACAATATTTTTAACTCGATATAATGTATATATACATATTATATAACATACATATAAGTTTAAACATATAAATAAATATAAACGTTTGCACATTTATACAAACATCATACTTATAGTTTAAATATTGTACCAATACCATAGGGGGGAGAATATCATATTTGAGATATTTGTATTTTGGTATACCAAACTTTTCATAATTAAAAAATATATATGAAACTCTAAAATAATTAAATTTTAATATACTAAAATTAATCAACCTGATTTTGCATTCAGAATTAAAAAAAAAAAGATTAATTTAATTAAGTGATAAACAACTGTTAAAAACTAAAACCATATTTCCAAATTTGAAAAATAGTTTTAAAAATTTAGGATTCAAACTCATGTTTGTGTGTGTGTGTGTACATATGCACACACATAGACATATAAGATAATTATGTGTTTTTATATTTATATATAATTATTTTTGATATTGACAAAATATTCAAGTTATAACTTAATCCATCATTTTAATTATGTAGAGTAGATGAGCTAGAATCCTTAAATTCTATCTCCAAGAGTCTGGTTATCACGCTAGCTATTTCTCATTAGCACAATTTGTCTAGCTATTTCTCATTAGCACAATTTGTCTAGCTACAGCAAAGTTGCTAGCTATTTCCCATTTTAATTATTTAAAAAATATTTTCTCAAATTTATCCTAATCATACACACAAAACATTAAATAACCTAAAAAATATTTTTTTTTTGCATAAATGTGTATCACAAAAAACAAAACATATTGTAATTCTTAGTTCAAATTTTAAAATTTTTTATTTCATGATTGTTGTAAATAAGATGATTATTTAAAAAAATAAAATTAAAATTTTGATGACATGGTTTAATATTTTTCGTAAACAGAAATTCAAGTTTTCAATTCAGCTCAAAATAAAAGTAAAAATGATGATATTATCCTTAATTTAAAAAGTATACATCAGCAGTGTATGTGTGTGTGTGTATTATATTTCAAATAAGAATTTATTTTTATGACAAGCAATAAATTAAACCAAATTAAAAATAGAAATTGAAAAATTAGAACAAAATGGAAAAAAAAGCAAAACAAATTTAAAAAAAAAGACGACAGCGGGGCAAAATTTATAAAAAGTCACGCAGAAAACACTCGGTCCAGCATTACGACCAGAAAAAAATTTAAAAATGTAGATTGGAGAGGACAATTGGCAACAGAAAAAACAAACATGCCAAGATGTCAGGAAAATCAAGGATTGAGGCCGGCATCATCCTCTTGCTAGCTAGCAAGAAACCCCTCGTTGGCATTCAAGAGCACCTGCATTTTGGGTCAGGTATGGAGAAAATGGCCTCACGTAGGTAGACGAAGCACGAGAGAAGACTTCGGCGGACGGCTGGCCAGATTCCATAAAAAAAGCACCATTCTCGAACACATCACCCTTAGTGACCCAATTCCAATGTTTCCATTCGGATTCGTCTGCATTTTGCCTCTTGGTCACCTGAGGGAGGGGACGAATAGGGTAATCAAGCAATTTGCTTCGAGAAGAGGAAGACGATGGAGATTAACAGAAGAATACCTCTTTCTTATCATGGAGGTCAGAAGCCACGAACCGGTTGGCTTGACTGATGATTGTTGGGCTGGCGCTGCCACCGATGGCATACATGAGCCAATGAGTATAGTCATTGTTGAACATGTGGAATAATCCATGGCGGCACCTGCATCGCGAAGAAGATGACCAAACGAAACGTAGAAAAGACAAGAAATGATATTAGGAATGCGGGTCTGTTCACCTTGGCATTCTCTGAATCAGCCCATCGCCGAAATGGTTGTAGGCAAAGGTAACCATCATCACCTTGTCCTGCGTATACGAATCGCTGTGACCCATTAACATAACTTCGTTGTGATCGAAGAAATAGTTGTTGGAGATGGTGAGGTTGGTGGAAGCGATGACGGCGTCGATGAGGCCATCGGCGCAGTTGGACAAGGTGCAGTGATCGATCCATATATTACTCGAGGAAAAAATTGAGATTGCATCTCCATCAGACATGGTTCTGAACCCAAAATGGGTCGGCGAGCTTCTAACATTGGTGTTTCCGCTCGGTTTGCAGTTGTTAATGATGATGCTATGAATGATGACGTTGTCGATGTTCTGCAACGTCAGGCAGCCGCCGCCGGTGATGGTGATCTTGGCCCCTCGGCCATCAATGGTCTTGTGGCTATTCATTATCAGCTCTTCTTTCAGGGTGATCACCATCGAAGTAGCGAAGACGATCCACAGAGGCTCCTCTTGAATCACAGCATGCCTCAACGTTCCTAGCTTGGGGGTCACGGCGTCGTCATCAGATGAATCACTCACCTTGTAGAACTTACCATTAGCTCCACCTACAGCATGTCTCCCAAAGCCAAAACTACATTCACAGAGCTTCTTGCGCTGTTTATTCCAAGAAGGTGCTTCTTGTCTGCATCTGTCAATCAGGTTTATTTCACTGCCGGAAGACTGGGAGAGTTTACGCATATTGGAGCGGAAATGCATGCTCCTGTAATTATTAAAAAAAAACACATTATACAGGATATCAAGACGAACACTGGGAAACTGCCAACAGACAAGAGCAAGATTTAGCTTATTCCATTAACAAATTCCGAAGCTGAACTGGGCAAAAAACGAAATGAAATAACAAAACTAAGCATGCAACAGATGAACAGTTAATGGCTCCTCGAAAACTTACTCGTTAACCAGCGTCATGATTTCATCAGGAGAACGGCCATAATCTTTCTTGGAATAGATATCCGTTTCGAACCTGGATCGAATGCAAAAAAGACGATGATCTCGATTAACTGAACGGCAGATGCAGTTATAACAGTAGGTAGGAGAAAATCTGATAGCGATAAACTAATGACAGAAGAAAGATAAAGAAACTTCTAGAACAGTAGAATCTCATTCACCGGAAGAGGCTGACATTAAAACATGAAAGCAAGCTGCGTTTGAATTTTTTCAGAACAGAACCAAACAAGAATTGATTGGTGTTGGGAGAAGAAATTTGACACCGACCAACGGCCAACAGAAAAAGATAATTAAACTCTTAACTGTAGAATCTCTTTCACCGAAAGAGACTGACATAAGAGACACGAAAACATGCAGCATTTATTTTTTTCAGAACATTAAGAAGCTGGAATTGAAAAGGCTTGACCACTGCGAACGTACAGTTAATGAAAATAAACTCTCGAAAGAGACGACGCCATTGCAGGGAGTAGTTGGCAAAGAACGGAATGGGGTAAAATTGAAACCCGCTTTGCCCAACAGTCGTGAAATAACAAGAGAGGAGGAGGAGGGAGAGAGAGGGAGAGGGGCGGTGATACCAGAAAAAGCGAAGTCCGGAGCTAGAATTACTGCAAAAAGCGCAAATTAAAGCAAGGAGCAGAAGCAAAGAGAAGGCGGCAGAGGCAGCAACGCAGTAAAATCTTGAAGAATTGCCCATTGAAATATAAAAGTAGGAGATGGATCTGCGAGCCGGTTGCTTGGTGCCGGATTGAAGAAGACGACGCGAAGGGGCCAAAGGAGAGGGATGACGAACAGGACGTGCATTTTATATAGGGAAGAGACGGGAGGCAGAGCTCCAACTCCAAGCATGGTTTAACGGCGTTACCAAACTGATTTGTTCTTTCGCTGCTTTTTGACTCTCGTCGTTAACGGTCTCGCCGGCTCGCTTTCCGTCGCTCACTAAACCAGCGCCGAACAACCCGCCGAATGAGACAAAAAAAATGAACAGCACATTTTTTTTTTCTCATAATAATATTTAATA